>VZTM01027647.1:211798-267653 GCA_013400555.1 Jacana jacana | reverse complement strand
CCGTGACGAGGAGACCTTTTCCAGGAGAGGGCACTCGCGGGAAACGGCAGCTCCAGCCGCTCCGGCCACGGCCCGCGGAACCCGCCGCATCCCTCTGCCATCGGGCATCGGGACCGCCCCCAAGCCCCCATATCCCTCCGGCACTGGGTCACCCTCCTGGACCCCGCATCACTCTGGCCACCGGGACCCCTTGCACAGACCTCGCATCCCTCTGACCCCAGGCAGCAGGACCCCCCCTTGGACCCTGCATCCCTCTGACCCCAGGCAGTGGGCCCCCCCTTGGACCCTGCATCCCTCCAGCCCTGGGCAGCAGGACCCGCCTTGGACCCTGCATCCCTCCAACCCTAGGCAGCAGGACCATCCCCAACTCCCCATATTCCTCTGGCATTGGGACAATCCCTCCTGGACCCCTCATCCCTCTGGCCACCAGGACCCCTTCCATGAACCCCTACATCCCTCTGGCCCCCTGCATCTCTCCACTACTGGGACCTCTCCCACAGCCCCCCACATCACTATGCCACTAGGACCCCCTCTCTCCACCCCCTGACCCCCCTTGGCATCTCTCCACCCCCAGCTGCGTGAGGCCAGGAGCAACTGAGGGGTTCTTCAGAAGACCAATCCTCGCCCGTCCATAGGGCTCTGCGCTGGGTGGCTGCTGCTGGGTGCTTCTATTTGCTATCAGTCCTGCAAAAAACCCCATAAATAATAGCTTAAAAAAAAGAGAAAAAGATGATGTAGAGAGGAAAAAAAAAAGCCCTCAGGCCACTGGTGCACTGTGTGAGAAGCAAACGTGGTGTATGCTAATTGGCTTTGGGTACTTACAGCAAGATTGAGACTTGTAACGTTGCCACAGATTGTTGGAAATTCCTCCGATAAGCTGACAGATGAATGTGTCTCTCTCATGGAGAGGTGAGAGAGCAGCAAAATACTTCCAAGAGCACAGGCAGCGAAGCAAGAGATATTTCAGGCATGTCAACACGCCGGGGCGGTGAGAACGTTGACCACTCGCTGCGGGAAGGGTTTGGGGAGGGGGGGGGGGGGAGAAGAGGGAAGAGGAGGGGGGCAGAAAGCAGCAGGCAGGCACAAAATGCTGATCTGCTGGCCACGTCCTGCCACCTGCACGCTGAGAAGCAGCTTTTTGGTTTGCTTTTTGTATGAAGAGCTCCATCAATTTGAGTTAGTGCTGGTAAAGCGAGGTGGGAGCGAGCAGGAATAACTCTGCCAGGGTCTGGCCCATGGCATTCCCTGTGCAGGAGTATGGCCAGGAGTGATGCAAGTTGAGATTAATGGCCCAGCAAAGCTTATTGTTGGGACCTCCTCAAGCCATAAACTATGTTTGTTTGTTTGGCTGGGGGTTTGGTGTCTTTTTTCCACAAGTTTGAGAATTATTTTTGCCCATTTAGCAAGGAGTTCACCTCTCCGGGATCCCTGGCCCTGCAGCTTGGGTGATGCTGAGGGAGCTGCCTGGGCGCTGAGCCTGGCACAGGGGGCATCAGGCAAGGCAGAGGCATGCCAAGGCTGCCCCACCAGCACCCAACTTCAGCCCAAACTTCCACCTCCCCTTTGTGTGGTGAAAAATGAGGAGAAACCTCTTGAAGAGCATGGGGTCTTACGCATCTTGCACCGGAGAAAGGCACAACTGGTGCAAAGGCCCGAGCTTTGCTGGAGGAACACTCTGTCCTGAAAAAGCCTGGAGCCCATGGGACACTCAGTCTGTTCCAAACACGGGGAACAAATCCTACAGGAGTGTAAGGTCAGAGTCACACAGACAGGGTGCCTCTTGGCCCTCCCTCCGCTTGCAAAGGGACTGTGAGGCGTTCCTGATGGTTGAGATGGAAGTTGCTATTCCAGACTTTTTTTTGTGTGATATTTGGGGTCATTTTTGCAACTTTTAGTTTGGCTCATTTGGTATCTCCAAGTGATGACACGTGGCTGTGGCAGTGCAGCTGTGCCCGATGCTGGCTATGGCTCTCTCCTCCCCATCTACACCAGAGTTTTGGGAGCCCTGGGTATTGCTCAGGTCAAACAACGCTTCTTGTCTCCACCTACATTAACACCCTTGCACAAGCGATTCCCTGCCAGTTTTGAGCATCCAGGGAGCAGAAACGGTGCTGCAGCATTTGACTGAGCCCCTGGTTTCTAGGTCTGGGTTCAGCTCCTCCATCCTCTGAGAAAATTCTGCCTCTGACCTTGAGCAAGGTCACTTTCTACTTCCGTGCCTCAGTTCCTTCGTCAATAAAATGGGCTTAATAACACTTTCTTTCCCCCAATTTAAGTCTTCCCCACTCTGCACAGCTTCCTGTCTCTTCCCCACATCTGCGTGCTGTGGATCCGATGGGATTCTTAATTTAATGAGCACAAGAGAGCCTATCATTATAACCTTCATGCCGAAGCTCCGTCTTTATCTCTGCCTGCTATTTGCTGTGGGAAATATCTCAGCTTTCTCTTTCCAATTGCCATTAGCAGCCGCAGCAGCTGCGGCACGGGACCCGGGGATCTTCAGCTGGAGCCTAAATGCAGTTGACAACTGTATGAATCTTATAGCCCGTGTAAGTAGCTAATGCAAATATCAACATCGGAGTAAGAAACACTCAGAAGCAGTAAGTGACGGAGAGAAAAGTGATTATATGGACTTTATGTTGGGAAGTAAATATTTACTCTCCAGCATTGACAGATGCCTCAAGCACCATAGATCTAAAAAAGGCATTGATTCGCTCTCCTCCAGCCTCTCTTATCTCCTACTTATGAAAATATCTGGCAAATAGTACATCATCCGCTTCCTCCACAGCCCGGGAGCCTCAGAGCAGCCACTCAGGTGATTTGTTTGGTATCCAAGGGTGCAATAGTTAATAGCAGTGCTCCTGGGATCGTGGGGGGGGCGGGGGGGGGTGTCTCTGTAGCCTCCTGAAAGGCATCTCTTCCAGTGATGCTGCCGCTTCCCCAGTGCAGGGCTCAGGCTGTGGGCCAGCTCCTGCTCCACTCCACACCCACCCATGCATTAAAAAGAAAAAATAATTTAAAAAACCCACACAAACCCAAACCTTTTATCTGCAAGAAATTTCACCCCTTGAAGAAGAAGTAGAAAAGAAAAGGACCTGGGAAAATGCGAGTGTGCTCTTTAAGAGCAGCCGCACGCTGGCGGTCCCTGGCTCCTGGTGCCGCTCTCCTCTTTGCCCTCCTGGAATTGCCTTGAAATAACTTAAATGAAGTTGAGCCTCTCGGAGGCTGTCAAGTTTGTAGGACCTCCTTGGTGATCAATTTAACCTCCTGGAATCTTTTCTTTTTTTTTTTCTTTTCCTGCTGCCTGAAGTTGCTGAGTCAGCGATGGGTGTCCGGGGGCTTTGCCGGTCCCCATCCCACCTCCCCAAGGAGCCACCCAGGGACTTCTCTCCCCTGAAGAGCCTCCAGAGGACAAAGAGCCTTGCAGTGTCCCCCCACTTTGCTATTTTTGGAAGTGACACTGGCTGATGCTGTGCTTTAAAATGACCCATGTGTGACCACTCTGTCACATCAGCTGGGGGTGGGACACCCTTTGGGGGCAGCTGTAGCTGCTTACACCAGGTGTAAACGAGCTCCAGCCTTCCTCCTCCTCTCCAGGGTCAGGGAAAGTCCTTTGGGATGCTGAAGAATTCCCTGCCCCTTGAGCAGAGCTGCTGTTTTAGCCTCCCTTTGACTCTGAAAGAGTTTAACCTCTACAAGGGGGAAAGGCACAGTGCTTCTTGCCCCCTTTGGGGGCTCGCCTGTCTTTAGAAGCCCCGTTTTAGCTGCAAGTGGCATTGGTTGACATTGGCAGGGTAGGAGCACACTTGCAGCCGGTGAAAGGCAGCCCTCCCGCCCATCGGAGCTTCGCCCTGCTTCACGCTGCAGTGCCTCTCTCTCTCCAGTTGATAATTACTCAGCTCAGAAATAAATAATCACGAAGCGGAGGGCACAGAGGCTCGTTCGCAGAAGAAGGGAACTGAGAGCACTTTGTCTGTGTCTCCAGTGGAGCCTCCACATTGACTGGAGAGATCTGCCCCAGCAGCTATCCGAGTGCTGTGCTCCGTAATTACTAGCTGCATGAACACTTCTCTTTTATTTCATTTTTCCTGACTATAACTAAGTGTGAGAGCCGTGTTTAGCAGCATCTCACTCCCTCCTGCTCCCAGTTGTTTTCATACCTGGGACAAAGGATGGGACCTGCCTTGAAAAGATGGGACCCAAAAAGAAGCTGCCCAACAAGAACGCTGTACCCCGAGAAAATCGATCCAACCCGAAAAATCCTCCAGGTCAAGCCCAAAAGGCAGCTGCAGTGGAAGGCTTTCTTCCAGGGGTTTCACCTAGAAGTGTGCTTAAAAGAGCAGGAATAACAAACCCATTTGCCAAGTTCATAAAACCGCAACCTTGAGATATGGGTCACCACAGCATCACTGGCTTTGGTGACAGGGTCGTGGCACGAGGGGGCAGCCACAGCGGCTTGGAAACGAACCTTTGATGAGATAAGACATTTCAAGGAGAGATTTGCTGGTACCAGGGGTTTGGGTGTTTGCAATACTGTTGGATTCTGCTTTTGCTTTCACCAGGGCATCTGAAGCCAATGAGGTAAATGAAGTTATAGGTGTTCTGCATCCCTACGGGTGGCTCATTGCATCCAAATTGGGCAGCAAGTCAGGGCTGGGTCTCCATACGTCCTGCCCCCGCATTATTTGCAGCCTGCCTGTCCTTATTGCTCTCCTCCTCCATCAAGTCCCGCTGCCTGCATGCAGGCAAATAGCTCTGGGGACTTTGATAAGATTATTCCCAGGAAAGAGGCAGGCGATAGAGGACCCCCCTTTTGCAAAACCAGTGCTTTTTTCCCCATCTTTCTTTTCTGGGTGCTCTGGTGCCCATAGTGAGGCTGGAAGAGTATGGGCCAACACAGACCTGTGTGTCCAGTTTTATTGCCACCAGAGCAGAGGGGTGCGTGGATGGAGAATATTTTCTCCCTAGAGCTAAAATTCAGGTTTCCTTCATTCCTCATTTCTTTTCTTTCCACCCAGCCCCGACTCTCGATGCGACGCCGACAGCCCAGGGAGCTGCAGCCTGCAGTCTTAGGTGTGCATTAGCTTCCATTTGATTGCTGTACGGCAACCCTTCTTATCTTGGAAAATTAACCATTTCCTAAGCGCAGAGGAGGTGTCTCACGACGTGAGCGTAATGCACCAGGCATTGCACCAGAGACTGCAGAGAGCACCGCTCCTTCCCTCAACGCCGGGTCTTTGACACCTAAAGGGAAAAGTATATTCCAGCCCTGTCAGACGTACAGAGCAATTATGCAAAAACTCTGTCTTTAAGAAGATATTATTCTCAGGGCTTTCTTTTATTCTCTTTTCTTTTTCCTTTTCTTTTCTTTTTGGTGGGAGGCAGTATTTCGCCCAGATCCTCACCTTTTCTTTGTTTGATAATTCAGCGCCCCTTACAGTAAATGACATTTGTGCAGTCTCATTATCACGTCTATGTAAATTCTGCTGCCCTCCAGTAAAGTATCCCCAGACTTTTGGATGCGAGATGGTGGTGTTGAGACAGGGTGCGAGATACAACAAAGGAAAGGCAAGCAAGGTGGTCCCTTCCCCTGCACTGACTGCACGGCTGTGAATGAGAGCCATCTCCATGCACAGGTCTAGCAGCTGGTAGCTATAGTTATTTTAATTTAGATATATTTTTTTTCTTTTTCTTTTCCTTTTCCTTTTCCTTTTCCTTTTCCTTTTCCTTTTCCTTTTCCTTTTCCTTTTCCTTTTCCTTTTCCTTTTCCTTTTCCTTTTCCTTTTCCTTTTCCTTTTCCTTTTCCTTTTCCTTTTCCTTTTCCTTTTCCTTTTCCTTTTCCTTTTCCTTTTCCTTTTCCTTTTCCTTTTCCTTTTCCTTTTCCTTTTCCTTTTCCTTTTCCTTTTCCTTTTCCTTTTCCTTTTCCTTTTCCTTTTCCTTTTCCTTTTCCTTTTCCTTTTCCTTTTCCTTTTCCTTTTCCTTTTCCTTTTCCTTTTCCTTTTCCTTTTCCTTTTCCTTTTCCTTTTCCTTTTCCTTTTCCTTTTCCTTTTCCTTTTCCTTTTCCTTTTCCTTTTCCTTTTCCTTTTCCTTCTCTTTCTCTTCCTCTTTTTTCAGGGAGAAATCCAAATCCCATCCGTGCTCTCCTATGGCACAATCCCCTGCAAATTTGGCATAAATCTATAAATGAAACCTCCATGTGCTTTTTAATTGCTCCCTTCCCCCTAATCAAATACCGTGGGATGCTTTTAGGGTGAGACAGGAACTTTTCAGCTCCATCCCTTTTCCACTCCCGTCCTGTCCTCGCTGCCTGCTGTTGACTCCTTGTAGGTCATTTCCAGCAACATAAGCAAGACAAGCAAACAGCAAAATTGCAAGATGCAAATGCCCTTCATTTTTTTGGCTCTGAGTCAAAAAATAATAAGTTGACAATAACCCTGCCAGAACATGCAGCAAGGGTGACTGCATCTTCCCTCCCGCTAGCGTGACAGTACAGGGGACTTGGGCACGGGGAAGCGACAAGCCCGGGTTCCCCCGGACGCTGCAGCCTGTGCCTTGTCTCAGCTTGTAAAGAGTTTTCTGGATAAAGCACAAACGCTCCCATGCAGCTGGCAGCTCCTTTCCCCTTCTTCAGCAGAGAAAGGGGAAAAAAAAAGAGAAAAAAAAGCAGGTGATTTAAAGTTATGTTAAAATAGTAGTAAGTGACGCACAACTCGCTCCTGAGAAGCTGCTGCGGGTGTAAGGGAGGAAATGCTTTTCTGGGTGATGCCTCTGGTGAAGGTGGGAGGGCAGCTGGGGACCCACAGGGGTTGGAGGTGAGACCCTGAGCCACATCGCTCTGAAACATCACCGGGGAGGCTGGTGGGCCCCCAAACAGTGGATGAGTCCTCTGTGTCAGCACCCAGGGTTTTGCACTTCAGGACAAACTCCATTCCTGCTGTCGTTTTCGGGTCTGTTGTCTCTGCATTTCCTCCACCATCCCTTCACAGGTGGCTGGATCAGCCCCACTCCTGACCTGTCTCAGGATTTACCTCCTTCCCGAGCCTCTTCTTCTTCAGCCATCCCTCTATAACCGCTCTTCAAACATTGCCCTTTTCTCCCATCTCTTGTTTTTCAAGAGTTTTTAAAAATTTAATGACTTGCTTTAGCGTCCTTGGGGCCAAAGGGGTGGAGGTGGCTCCTCCGGTGTCCCCCCTTCTCTCCAGAGCTTCCCACCACTGCCAACCCTTGGCATCAGGCATGAGCAGAGACTGGCTGTCACACCGCTGTGCTGCCTGCTGCAATGGCAATGGGGACACCCCTGCAGTATGAATAGACTAAAGGATTGCATAAACTCCCAGAGCCTTTGGATGTCAAGATCTGGGAGTCAGCAACCATCTCCAGAGCTTGAGGTGAGAGCATTGGGGTGCTGCTACCACACAAGAGGAAGAAGCAATTGTGTCTGGCCACGGAAGGACACTCATCTCCCAGAATTCAGATTTCTCCCAGCTAAGGCCATCTCTTACTTAGCTGAAGTCCAGCTCCAGCACCGGAGGCTCTTTATCTCCAGCCAGGAGGAGACAGTGGAGAAGAATCTTGCAGTGAGCAGCACTTTGGGAGTTTGTGATAGATGCTGTCTACCTCATTACTGAACAATGAAACTTTATTGTTCCCTCTGTTCTATTGATTTTTATGTCTCCAAAGCATGCTGGCGAACTCTGAAATGAATATCTGTCAGAGAAGGAGGACCGCTGCTGCTGATCTGCATCTTTGAAGTGACTGTCCATGGATCAAGCCCTGGGTCGCCGTCACTGCTGTGTCTCTGGGAGAGGAGGGCTTCCCCAGCGCCTCCCCTGGGGCTGAGAGTGTGCTGGGGCTTTGTCCTTCCCATGTCCAGCTCCTGGCTCTGCACCCGGGCTGAGAGAAAGAAGTACCTACGTATGGTGGGGTGGGATGGGGAAACCTCTCTGTTGGGAAAAAGGTGGTGTTTTGGCCAATATCCATGAAACTCGGCACGAATCATAGACTCACAGAACAGTTTGAGTTGGAACGGACCTTTCAAGATCATCTAGTCCAACCCCTCCACAATGAGCAGGGACATCTTCAATTAGATCAGGTTGCTCAGATCCCCAATCTGAGGCATGGATCTTCTCAAAGTAACTTGGCTTGGAGATTAAGGGTCTTCATTGCAAACTCCAGCCTGGGGCAGTGGTGTGCCCAGCAACCCCCCTCTGTGGGCTGAGGACCAGGAGGGGACCCCACATCCCTGTCACATTCTCCTCCAGACCCTCGTGTCCTCGGTGTGCAGCCACCCTGCCTGCAACGCTCGGTGAGATAGATGTATTATTTGTTTGGTGTTTGTATATAGCCCTCAAGCGGGGAAGCATTTGCCCTGCCGTCTACATATATATCTGGGAACTTCACAATTAGTTCATATTTTATGCATAATTCATAAAATTATACTACATTTTCTGGGAATAATTAGCTGACTCTGTACCTCTAATGAACTGCAGGTTCAGCTCTGACAAATCCATCGGGCGGCTCCAAGGGACAGCAACACGCAGGCGCCTTTAAGCAAAGTTCAAGCAGCTCCTAAATTAACCAAAGTGAATCCCCCCAAGATGCAGTATTTATGCACTGAAGCAAGAAGGGAGGGCTCTCGGCTCACAAGCCTCATCAGCCACCACAGCCTGAGAAGCCAGAGAGAGAAAATAAGAGTTATTTACCTTTTGCTAATTGGGAGCCGGGCAGCTGAGGTGAGATTTTCCTCCTTTTCCTTTATTTGGGTTATTGTGGGGAGTTGTGGACACCCCGGGCTGAAAATGGGTAGAATCAGTACCAGGATTTTCAGGCTTAAACTGCAAACTTCTCTTAAAATTCTGGTCTGAGTTGGAGAAAAAACAGAATCTGTTTGAGCTTTTCTGGTTCTTAAAGTAGGATGGGAGCAATTTGGTCAAAATGCTTATTTCCACAGCAGCTCTCCCACCTCCACGGGTGCGGGGCTGCCCTCTCCCAGGGGGCTCAGCCCCAGCACAAACCCCCTTTGGGGCTGCCCACAGAGGCATAGCTGGCTCTGCTGTGGGTTAGACACCCAGTTAAAGACAGAGCAGCAACCCCAAGGTGGGAGAGCACCTTCCCCTGCCCTGCTCAGCCTGGTGGCTCCCTCTGACCCAGCATCAGTCCTACCCCCAGGTGCCAGGATGCTGGATGCCAGCAGCATCTCCTGGGCACACACCTCTCCTCCCAGCTCCCCAGCTGCCTCCTGCTCACGGGTGTGGGCAGAAACAAGCTCCTCACTGAAGATGACCCCAGAAATCTAATATCTGGATCTGGAGATCTAATACACTGCTACCAGTAGCCTAAATTATTGAGTTTTCTCTCGACAGCGTGCTGCCTCCATGAGGAGGGAAGGCGAGCCCGTCCCACAGCGGGCAGCCGCGCTGCCAGGGCACACGTACCCACCACCAGTAATTGCCTTTAAACAGAGGGCTGCAAACCAGTGAGTATATTAACTTTGTGTGCCTCCCTGACACCTCTGAAAAGAATAAAATCAAATGAGATTTTCCACTCTGTCATAGGCACAAAGGAAGACCCGGAGCAAAGCCGCGCGTGTCGGGGGGTGAGCACATTAAAGCAGACAGGGGTGACACCTGCCTGGTTGAGTTGAGGCTGACAAAATTCAGCAGAGAGACCTCAGTGGAGGGAAGAGGATGCTCGGGAGAGGCAGGGCTGGTGGGGCCCTCCTCACAAGCATACCTCACTTTTTTTTTTAATTAGGCTATAACTCAATTACAAACGCAAGGGCCTTCATTCCTGACAAGTTTTCCATAATCTTAATTTGATCTCATGTCAGAAGGGTACCTTCCCCTGATAACCAAGCCCAGCTAAGAGTTTAACTAGAGTAATAGCCGATTAAAAGGGGTTAATAGATACACCTCAAACAGAAGTAAATTAACGGGAGACGCTGCCTGTTGGCTAATGGGATCAGAACACTATTTGTTTAGTTTATGAATGATTAATCTCCTTCTCTCGGCATTCCTCAGATGCTAATTGCACTTAGGGAGCCTGTGTTTGTTTTTACAAGAGTTGGAGGTGGCAGAGGGAAGGCGATGGTTGGCCCAAAGGGGAGACCATTGGCCCCGTGTAATGGGCTCTTGGCACGGCCAGGGGGGAATACCGGTAAAACCACACTAAACCAGACCTGACCCCAGACGCGTGAAACTCTTGAAATAAAGATATTATTAAAGTCATTTGGGATATTTTATGGGAAAAACTGTAAAGTGCACAAACACACCGAGGGCTGAGGCTCCTCTCCTCCTCCTGCCCTGACGGTGGGGGAACTTCACGCCATAAAATCTCCAGGATTTTGCTGTGGAAATGAATCGGACGGAGCAGAGAAAAGCTAAAGGCAAGGTCCAAGGAAGGAAAGCACTTCTCGTGGCAGCTTCTGCATTTGACAACTCAAAGCAGGGGAGCAGGAGCATTTGTCAGAGGTGCTGGGAGGGAAGCGGTAATTGCCTGGAAGCAGCCCCAGATGTGGAGCTCACTCCAGCTGCCGCTGCATCGCTGCGAGGTAACCACAGCGTTTTCCTCTCTACACCCTTGTCAGCATTTTAATCCTCCATTATCTTTGTACCTAACAACACAAATGTGCTACCTCAGCCATACTGTGAATTTACTAGCAAACAAACCATTTTAAACACCACCACCAACAAAAAGGGATCTCATCGCAAGCTTCGCAAGAATGAAGTGTTTTCTAAAGAAAGCCCTGATTCAGCAAGGTACCAAGGCACATGCCACCAAAGCCAGCTGGCACCACCCAGCTCAAGGGGTAATGGCTTTAAATCAGAAGAGGAGAGATTTAGGTGAAATACCAGAAAGAAATTCTTTGGTGTGAGGGTGGTGAGACACTGGCCCAGGTTGCCCAGAGAAGCTGTGGCTGCCCCATCCCTGGAGGGGTTCAAGGCCAGGTTGGAGTGGGCTTTGAGCAACCTGGTCTGGTGGAAGGTGTCCCTGCCCAGGGCAGGGGGGTTGGAACTGGATGATCTTTAAGGTCTTTTCCAACTCTAACCATTCTATGATTCTATGTTTGCAAAGGGCTTGTTGAATTTGGAGCCAGGAGGAGATGTTTTGGAAGGCAAGTGCCTGTCCTGAGCGCAGCATCGATGCCACGATGGGTCACATTGACTTTGGAGCTACAGCATTCATTTGCAGAAATGAATGTACCTGGGCTCACCAAATTACTGAGGCCAGTTCTTTGCTCAGTTTAGTTTTAAGTGTCCCAGGTGATGGTGGGATGTGACTTTATGGATGATTAGGGCTCATTGATGAGAAGGTTTGTGTAGTGGAGAAGACTGGGGTGCTCAGTCTGTGGTCGTGGTCTTCACTCCTTGACTTTACCAAGGGATGGATATTTAAAAGACACAAGGAACATGGGGAAGACCAAGCCAACACCACTTCTGCACAAGACCTTTTTTTAAAGTTTGGGGTAAATTGAAATGATCTGAGTGGAATCTCATTTTAATCTCAAAATTCCGCCGTTACCAAAATTGCATGCTAAGAAATGGGATGCTCTTTTACTATTCTCCATAAATAACGTTACTTTGTACTGTTCCCAGGTATTTCATTCATCACTGTATCATACAGAAAGCCTGAGATGAATAAAACCTGCTGAAAGAAGATGAGGAGACGCACTCTGCCTTATAGATTACTTTACAGTTACTGAAGCCATCCGTTTTCTCTGCCTGCTTTCCACAAATGTGGAATATAAACCATACACCAGGAGGTGTGACTTCTACTTTTTGCCAAACAGCCTTGAAATAAATTCCTTATTAAGGGAGTCACCTAGAAATATTGGTTTTAATAATAAATTACTGGGTTATTTCCTTTCCAGCGTGGTGGCGTGAGCAGCAGTCTCCCGGGCTGGGGGGAAGATCCAGGAAGGCAGGTTTTGGGCAAGGTCTAACAGGGAGTTCAGAGCAGGGACAGGGTGTGGGTACAAAGCCCTGAAAGCCTTTGCAAAGCCCGGATGGGGTGTCCAGGCATTGTTTTTTGCTGGAACATGGGAGCAGCTGGGAAGTGGAGAAACACCAGAGCATTTATTAAACACCCCATGTATCACCAGGACATTTCTTAATGGCAAAGTTGCTGGCCACAGTGTTTATAAACCCAACGAGATGCTTATGAGCTCATGAAGAATGCACAGATACAACATCCCTGCACCCTCAGGTCTGCAGGGACTATTGCCCACCTCTGCCCTGCAAAGGGATGCAGACCTCTGTGTCTGGAGGTAGGACAGGTATAAGCAAATATGAGTGCACGTACAGCCTGATTGTACAAAAGACACAGAGACTGTGCTAAACTCTTCTCTAAAAACCATTAAACTCACCCAAAGGCAATGCTGGAAGGTGGTGGCAGGTCTTGTGTGCAGTGGCTGAGCTTTGGGACCCTGTGGATGGTGGTCAGGGGGAAGGGAGGGGGTGATGGGTGCTTCTCACAAGGGGCTGGTTGAGTTAGCAGTGCCCTCCAGCCCTTCTCCCCCAGGCTGAAGACCCACATCTGCAGCCAAAACAGCCTGTGGTCCAGCCCAGAGCAGCAGTTTGAAAATATTCTGGCTTTTGCAGGCACTTACAGCTGCAGGGAGATGCCTGTTGAGATTTTCAGGAGTGCCTGGGCATGTAAAGTACCTCATTCCCAGTCCAAATGCCACCAGGTGTCTGCCTGCATCGTTAGGCACTTAATTGTCTCTGAAACCCAGCTCCCGGGAGCAGGGAGGGTACTGGCACCCAGGGTTGTGCTGAGCTGGCTGCCCCACGGCGCAGCTCCCGGGGGGACACCGGAGCCCTCTGCTCCGTCCCCACACCCCGGTGCCCAGCAGGATTCTCCTGCCTCCGTTTCCTCATCCAGCAGCTAAATCATCCTCGCAGCTTTGGGAGGATGCTGACACCCCTGCCAAGCCGTGTCACAGAGCGAGGTGGTACCAAAGGGCTGAGTATTCCAGTGAGGGCTGGATGAAAGCAACCCCTTTACCTGCAAACCTAGATCACAGCATGGAAACGACTCCAAAGAGTAGGGAGCAGGGATAGAAACACATCCCAGCAGAGGATGGCAGGAGCTGCCCTTTGGCTGTCCCTACAGAACTTGTCCTTGCACAGAGGGGCTACAGGGCAAGGAAGTTTTTGCTCCTTGTGCAGTGACGAATGGCCTGGCCAGGTAACAAATACAAATTCCAGGCTGGAATACACCTCCTCAGCAGCCCAACAACGTGTGATTGCAGTGGGCATTGCATTAATTTGTGAAATGTCGTTCTTAAATTGGTTTTACAGTTCATTGGGAGTGTGAGGCTGCAGCCTCGATAGCAAGTGCCGCTTGCACACGGCTGGAGGAAATAATAGTTAGAATAATACCAGAAACTGGTCTCTGGTGCTGACCCTGGGCCTGGCAGTGAGGAGCAGCACACACATCTGAGTCTGAGTTAATAAATAGGCACACACTGTGAGCAGAGAGCTGCATGCTGGATGCAGGCATGGAAAAAATGCAGCAGTGCAAGCAACCTGGTTGCTGAAAATCACTCCTGCAAAATCCTTTGCTCCTGTTGCCTGAATTCCACTCCCAGACAATGCTGTGAGATGGGACTTTGCTCCCAAAAGTGCCAGGCAGGAGCCATGCCCAGGGTAGCAATGGTGATTAAGGGATGCTGAGATGCTGGTCCCCAGTGCTGCGGGGCACAGTGCCCGCTCTCAGACCAGCTTGAGGGCCCAGAGGGTTGCCAGGAGCCACAGAGATCAGCCAGAGCTCAAGGACCTGAACTGAGGCCATGGAAGGTCCTGGCTCAGAGGAGTCAATCACCATCCATGAGCAAATTAATTGTCAAACAGAAGAGATGACCCAAATGGCACAAATTCCATGATAACACTGGCGTACAAGCCCCGGAGATCCCAGTTCACTTCTCTCCTGTTTGAAGGAAAAGCCCTTTCCCTGCCGGGCTCTGGTTTGCTCTGTTTAAGTGTCTGTGCAGGCTCAGCAGCTGCCAGGCTCAGGGATGAGCCCACGGTGGCCTGTGTCACCTCCATCCCTTGGACCACGGGGTGAGCTGGTCCCCACCGTGTCCTGATACTGACTGCCAGGAGGTTAAAGCGTGGTCACACATCAGATGTGCCCAGGAGCTTCCCACTCTACAGATCTGCATGTTCATCCTCAGATCTGCTGACTTTAGGGATAAAATATGTCTCTTACTTCCTTTTGCCCCCGTTAGCAGAGCACAGCCACCGCAGCAGTGATTTCAGGGCAGGAGCTGCCTCACTTCCCATCACCGCATCCCCCCGATGGGACAAACTACGGCTCCTCTTCACCCCCAGAGCCTGGGGGGAGCTCGCTGAGCTGCCAGCCAGAAAACAAGCAAGAAAAGGGGGGGAAAGATATCCCAAACAAAGAAAAAGAAAGAAATGAATCCCCTTCATTTCTGTCTTTTTTTTTTAACCTGGAAAATGCACTGGAGTCTATAAGCCTGGAATCCCACAAGGGCAGTAACAGCAAGTCACTTTTTGGAGTGTAATCACACTTGGAGAGACAAATATCTGCAGCGTGTCTGCATGGGCAGGATTCATGCCCGAGAGCTGCCAGGCTCTTCCAGCCCCTCCGAGCCATCCCAAGGCTTTGAGAGGCTTTGGCACAAGTCTGCTGCTTCCCTCTCAGCTGTGCTTTATTTATTTTATTTTACTTTTTTTTCCCCCCTTCTCAAGCAGACCCTGCTCTGGGGAATCATTTGCTTCTTTATTCTAATACGGCTCTTAACAGGCAGGAGGCTGCGCCGATCCCCGTGCGATGTGTCTATCATCTTAGTCCAGGCCTTTTAATTTACACTGCAGTAAAAAAATTGGCACCCAACATTTTCTACCTCGAGCCACCACGGGGAGAGGCAGTGCCAAAGGTTTGACTGTGCTCGAATTCCCTCTCCCATCTCGGGTGGGGGGGTGTGTGTGCGTGGAAGAAGGACCCCTTCCTCTTCCCCCTCAAAATCTGGAATGACAGCTTTAAATCACATCAGCCCAGGATCTCATTGCTGGCATTAATCTGCCAAGCTGTCCGTCTGTCTGTCCAGAGGAGGTTGGCAGCACGCAGGACTACAGACACTCTGTCCTGAAGCATCGATAGCGGCAGCTTCACTCTAGGACTGGTAGAAAATAGGGGTTGCTTTGCTTGAGGAGGTGGTTCTGGTACGAAGGGGTTTCCCAACCCCCTTGGACAGCCTTCAGAGGTGGCTTGGGGAGACCTGTCCCTGTGAGAGGGGTTTCTGGGGGTGTAGGGGGGCTTTTTCCTGACTCGCTCTGTGTGGGTGAGCGAGCCGTGGGCCGGTGCAGCCCCGCAGCAGGAGCCAAGCAGCCGAGGGGACGACTCTGCTGCTGCAATGCAGGGCTGAGTGCAGGTTGCAGAAAATGAAGGACACACAGACACTGCAGAACCTGGTCCGGAGGCTGGAGGAGGGGGATCAGAGCCATGCCCGGCGCCACGTTCCCTTCCCCCTTCATCTCCCTTTGACTGTGTCCAATTTAAGCCAACACCACCCATAAAGAAGCCCAGCCAGCGAAGGGCACCACGGGCACCATCGCATTCGGGAGGCAAAGGGGCACGAACGCACCCAGGGCTGATTTGCACTGTCCTACATCGCTTACCTAATGCTTTGGCATGGAGCTGGAGCCAATTCATCATTGTTTATCCCCAAAACAGCTCTTGCCTTTGCCAGATAAGGTCTGGGGAGAGTCACCTCTGCTCCCTCCTGGGGCCATTCCTGCTTTGCTTTTCAGGGAGGTAGCGCTAATTCATCTGGGCACAGGGAAAATGCACCGGTAGGGACACACTGATCCAAAACTTCTAAAAAAACTTCAGAAAAGAGCCAAAAAAAAAAAAAAAAGAGGTGTAAAGCAGTTTTCTTTCTCTCTCTTCTTGCTTATTTATCACCCACACTGTTTTCAATATAAAAGAAAGAAGGCAAAAAAAGCAATGAAACACCACTGGAAGTGAGGCGATGGCAGCTTCCCCATTTCTTTTATGCCTGTGAATTGTTCCTGCGAATTAGGATACTTTTGTTTTGTTTTGGACACAAAATCTCCAAAATTAGAAGGGGCACACAGTCAAAAAGAACTTCTCAAATCGAAATTCCCAAGCAAGAGGCTGGTTTTCCTGCTCCTGTCTCCTTACCTTAGTCCTGATTCTGGCTGATGCCCAGTGGCTTCGTTTACTCTTATACTTTTCCTGAGCAAACCCCCCCTGAGGTAAATTAGCCCTGGCTTTTTATTTACAGACCATCTCCAAAACCTGCATAAATGGGGATTTAAAGGATGAATACACCTTCAGAAGACAAAAGACGAGGAGCCAAGTTGTGGGTGATGTGTGTTTGCTATCGTCCAGAGAGATGGGGAAACAAGGAACCGTGGGGAAGAGGGTGAAGAATTGGAGGCAACTCGGATGATGCCTCAAGGATGAGACCTGAATGTTGGACTGCTGTGCTCATAACGGGGTGGAGGGTGATGGATGGCAGGCAGGGAGACACAGTCCCACGGCTGGAAGGAGTGGGAGGGAGATATTGGTGGAAACCTGAAAATCCACCCACTGGGTTACCCTTTGGGGAAGGTTATTCCTTCTTTTACTCCTTCCTGATGGAGGAGCTGAGGTTGTATGGGAAGGGAAAATGGGACTGGAGCAAGGAGAGGAAGCTGTTGAGATGTGGGACGTGAGGTTTCTTCTGAAAGTACCTTGGAGTTTCCTGGGGAGAAAGAAGGCTGAGAAAGGGAGGAGGGACAGAAGCCTTCAGATGGGGATACAGCAGTTGTGCAAGAGGTGACAGGCATCAAGGAACCTCAGTGTTACGAAGCACAAGGGAAGTAGCAGGGAGATGGGCAAAAAAAAGGCAACAATAAATATTTCAGGACCTGTACTGCTCCTGGCAGCTGTAACAGGCGTATATCAAAAGCTCCCACAAACCCTAGAAATTTCATTAAGAAGTCCACAATGCCTGGACACATATGGAATTATGATACCCCCCATCCTTTCCTGTGTCAAAATCCTCCAAGCCTCAGCTACCTTAAAAAGTTGTTTATAATAGATCTGAGAGTTTACATCTTCTTAATGCTACCATATAGGGTATTTGCAGCTGGATGCATTTGACTGATATAGTACATTCTTTATGGTGATCATTCCTTGATTAAAAAAAATATTTTTTCTGTGTCAGGCACTTTCTGTCACTATCTGCCATAAATCCATTTGTCACATGGATGGTAATAAAACAAGAGGTGTTTGTTTTCTTAAACACCACATCCAAGTGGTTCGTGCAGCATCGTTATAGCCATGCTCGGACGTTGGACTTGGTGGTCCTTGCCCTGCCGATCCCAGGAGAGCAGCACGGGCTTGGTGGCACCAAAGGGCATGTGGGGAAGTGTCAAGGACTCTCCCCAGCATCACTGGTGTCACAAGGGTCACTGTTGTGCCTCAGCACTGGGGGGTGAGGACTCAGCCCTGCTCCAGCAGCTCACTGCAGACCTCCCCAGACAACGCAGATCCAAGCTGAAGTACTAAAACTACTGGTGTGTCCTGCAGTGAGGAATGCCGTGGGGCAGTACCTGTGAGCATCTCTGGGTGTTTGAATGAGAAAAAGCCTTTTCTCTTCCTGCAATGACTGGCAGAGTCCCACAAAGTGATGCTGGAACCTACTCTCCTGCACAGTGTTCTCAGAAACGCTGCTTTGCAGAAAAAAAAACCCAAAACAAAAACCCAAACCAACCCCACAGACCCTCCCAGAGAATGATTCTTATTTTTTTAAATTTCCTAGCCTGGAAATCCAGAAGAAGTCATCTCCTCTGCGGGAACCCGAGTCCCAGCCTGGCTCCCAGGCCATCCATCTCCCACTCCTCACTTTCAGAGCTTCTCAAATTCCAGCCCTGGCATCTCTGATCGTAAGTCTACTTAACCATTTTAATAGCACTAAATGGAGTCTGTGTTACTGCCCTTATCTGCTCTCTATGTCTTCCGGGTCATACATGCTTAGTTTACTGTCAGAGACAAGTTTTCACTGCTGTCAGCACTGCAGCGTGGCGGTACCTGCAGAGCAGCAGGCTGCGGGCTCTGCTCTGCCTTCCTCATTGTCAAGAAAATTACCACCCGCAATCTGATTCCTGAATATTTGTCTTGAGGTTTCTTAATTGGAGCCATCAAGGAAACGCTGGAGGGAAAGAAAAAGAAAAAGGAAAAAAAAACCCAACCCAAAAAAACCAAACCCCTCTCCACGGTGCAAAAGAGAATGTTGTCTATTTGCAATCCTTTTTGTGCAGAGGTAATAATAATTAACATAACAACAATGGCTAATTATTAGAATTACCTGCATTAAGGGAAGCACAGGGTTTTGCTTTCCTTCCTGCACATGCAGAGCTGGGCTCATTTTCCTCCTGTCACCAGGGAGGGGAAAAAGTGTGAGAGGAGAATGAGTCCAGCGTCAGGCAAAATGCCTGTGCCTGGGCACACGCAGAGCCTCCGCTTCCAGCCCCAGCCGCTTGCCCGCCGCTGGCAGAGGTGGCCCCTGGCACACGCCTGGGCTTCCTGGCAGGATGCTGGGGGCTGTGCCTGCCCCCACTCCATCTGTGTTTGCCCCCCACCAACCAACCTCCCGGGGAACCCAAGTCAGCTGCCTCCAACCCCGTACCAAGCAGAACAATGCAGGTGGAGAGGTTGAAAGATGCAGGAAAGATGCACACGTGGCTTCATTCCCACCCCCCTTCCCTCCCAGCCCTGCGGACCCGAGCGGCAGCTCCAGCAGCTCAAGAAAATCTTTGTCAAATGAGTAGATTTAAGGAGTAGAAAACACCAGCCGAGGGGCCGGGCGCGCTTCTGAGATCGCCTGCTCGGGTTTTGCACCAGCAGCACTGATGGAATTACTTTTGCTTTACACCAGCATAAATACAAGCAAGATCAGGTCCTCTATCTGGAAGATAAGGATGAAGTTTTACAGCCTCCTTTTCCTTATCACACCCAGACTTTTTAATACCCGGGGAGTATAAGGAGCACGGGGGAGGAAGCTCCCGAGGGTCTGGAGGCACCTCTCGTCCCTCCTGCCAGGACTGGGCTCCCATGTCCTTTTTCCTCCAGAAATTCAGAACGAGAGGGGCACCAGGGCTGGATAAATGATCAGTTGTTTATGAACAGATCATTTATTAAATCCTGTTTGGCTGAAGTAATTCCTGCCAGCGTGAAGGTACAACAAATTGAAAATGAATAATCTCTCCTGCAACTCGCGGGGGCGAGCGGCCGCACTCCCCGTGCGCTCCGTTCCTATATTTAGCCCAGATACAGTAAATGCGTTCCTGGATGGAAACCACTCTCCCCAAAGACCACTTTTTGAGGGTTTTGATAGCGAGGCTGCCGGGAGGGGCTGCTGGATGCTCGTGGTGGGCACAGAGTTGCTGTAGCTGAACCCCGGAGCGCAGCGTTGGAGCCCACGGGCTGGGACAAATCAAATGCCACAGCCGTCACTTACCCGCACGGTCACCCCAGCTTCAGAGTTATCTCCTTACAGTCACGTTGCTCCTGCTTCATCCAACACTGGGCCTTAATATAACTTTTAAATCATTGCAAAATGAACTTTGCATTTTATTTCCTCGGACGGTGAAAAAAATACATTGCTGCTGCATGGCCTGGGCTGGGGACAGAGACAGCTATTTATATCACTTCCAGCAAAACACCCTACGAAACATAAAGTAAACTGAAAAATCAATAATTATTATTATTACAGTGTCTCTGGGTCTCCAGTGTGTGGGGCACTGTACATCCCTGCTCCAGGATCCGGCCCCCACTCAGTATTTACAGCCCTGCTAGCAGCCATGTAGCATAGGAAGGAAAGGAAGCAGCAGAGAAACTGAGGCAGGGAGCTATATCTAAAGAGATGTTTCTAGCACTGCAAAAAATCTCTGTCCTCACTGCCCAGGTCCCCAGACAGGGAAGGAGGGTGTCCCAGACCAATGGGAGCATCTCCGCAGCAGTGCAAGAGGCACAGGGCCACCGAAAGGTGCCCTGGGGCTGATGTTTGGGGGACTGTGTGCTTCTGGCAGGGGTACAAACCTACCAAGATGATGCAGCTGGACCATTTTAGGGCATTCGTGTCATGTCTCCCCAGGTTTGGCTCCCCTGCCAGGGCATTGCCTTTCCCACAGCTTCCCCACACACATCCTCAGCACCCATGGGGCAGGGGAAGGAGAGAGGGGCATCGTGGTCCATCTCACAGGGTGCCCACCCCTTGGAGGGGCTGAAGCTCTACAGCTTGAGCTGGTTTCATCATGGTGGGCTTGCTGTGCCACACACCAGTACAAAACTTGCCAGCAGAAAGACAACAGACCTGTTGTTGGGCAGGGAGGAAAGGAGATGGGCTGGGATGTGCCTGAGACAGCAACCCGCACTGCTCTGATGGCACTGGTGCTCATCACGCTCTGAAAGCACTGGTCTGTAGATCTCACTCCACCACTCAAGCACCTTTTGGGTAAAAGACACCACTGGTGTGAAATCCCAAGGGACTTTCCAAGCCTGTAGCGCTTGCACATTGCTTGTAGATCAATCTTTGCTACCTGGGGGGGTGGTACTGCAGGAATAACCCCTTGCCTTTTTTCTTGTCCAACCAGCAGCAATGTCCTCGGTTCAGAAAGGTCCTCGGTGGGTTTGGGAGGGAACTGAACTCAACGGTGGTAAGTGCATGTTCTTCCCTCCCTCCTTCCCCTGCACCCCTGGGGCAACCCAGAGCAAGGCTGGCACGGCAATGGGATGGGTGTGCAAGCAGCCCCTTTGCCTGCCGTTATTTTTAGTGCCTGCACAGAAGGTGGATAATGGCGATTGATGTGCTTTTTCCTTCAGGTTTAGGTTTCCTGTCAGCTGAGCCGCAGATAAACCATAAACACGAAGAACAAACAAACAATTAGCCTCCCTCGGACCCAGGCGCAGAGGCGCTCCGCTAAGGTTTATAGCCCTTTTCCAGCTTTACTGCCAAGATAAATCTTTCACCACCCGCTGCCCAATCAAGCCCAGTACAAGGAAAGTTTTTGTTGTTTGGGTTTTGTGCTTTTTTTCCCCTAGTAGATATTTGATTTCTTTATATTTAGGAAACATTAAAACAAGGGTGCAGGCAGATAGGTGGGGACCGACATGTAAATTATATATCGATCTGGATGATGTGCTGGCTTAATTCTCCCTGGTGTGGGACCAGATGAGAGACAGAACAACCTCTGCTCCCTCTGAGCTGTGGTTTCCACCACTGTTGAACCTCCATGTGCAGCATCCTTCAGCCAGCGGGTGTATGAGGCCAAAGGATGCTGCCTTGCACAAGCCCCAGTGTCTTCTGTATTACCCAGATTTATTTTTTCAAACTGAAGAAAAATAAGATAAACCTGTCTAGAACCCTGTTTGGTTTCCACCCTGCATTTCCATTTACTCACCCAGGTAGTTTTTCTGGTCACAAGGTAGAAATTCCCTTCACGGTATCACTCGTGCATCACTGGCATAAAAGGCTGATTCAGTTTTGGTGCTAAATTACCCATGGCCTTTTTTTTTTTATTATTTTATTTTATTTTTTAATTTCATATGACTGTGAATTTTGTCAAAACTTTGTGTGGCAGTTTCATTTTGTGTCTTTATTGTCCAGCGAGGGAGAGCTGAGAGTGCTAAATTAATTTCCGTGGTGAGACCAATAAATTCAGTTCTCCTGCTGTAAAAGATACATTAATTTTGCTACATTCCATTTTTTAATAGGCACAAAGCCACCTGGATAAATACAGGTTGCACACAGAGAACAGCCATGGACCTGGGTACAGAGAATGTCAGCTAAAATAAATAAGCCAGTCATTAAGCATACAGTATATGCAGAGAAATTTCCCTTTCTTTTGACTTTGGTTTTTAGCATTTTTTATGTGAGGTGAGGGAAAATGGTCGGCTCCAATAATCTCATCTACCTTAAAGACATGAAAAGGAGATGGAGAATATTCTCTGTGTTCACAATATAGTGAGTTTTTAATGTTTAACGTCAAATATGTTGGTTTTGATAAATAGAATAGAAGAAGTATTAATCTCGCGTAGCGTGCACTTTGCATGTGGGGCCGTTCCCTTGTTATAGCTTCACTGCCCAGAAAAACCTGTGCTCCATTTTGAACAGACTTTCTTAGGGACAAAGAGGGAGACTTGGGACCTGCAGGAGTTGAGGGGTAGCTTTCTGCTGGAAGAGCAGAAGTTGGCTGGATCTCCACTAGTATGTCTGGGAGAGCAGATCTACCATACCCATTGGCCTGTTGGCTTCAGAGATGGATAATAAAGAAATCCAGCCAAGCCTAGGGATGGGGCTGGATTGGTTATCTGGAGAGCATGAGGGATCTGGGTTTGGTGCATGGCTTAGTGTTCCTCTGGTATTCTCTGATGACAGCCATGGGAAACTGGTGACATCAACATTGGTCATTCAACCTGCAACTGAAACACATTGAACCTCAGGCAGAAGTGTTTGCTAGAGAGAAGATGAAGCTAAGACACAATTTGGTACTTGTTCCCCTTTGTGGCTGTGCAATCAGCCAGCTCCACAGCCAGCACTGGCCAGAATTAAGATGCAAGGATCAACTTTTAATGGGCTTATTGGAAAACCTTCCTTCTTTATGCTAGAAGCAGAAAATAGCAAATCTCAGGCTACTGGCTGCCCCAGGGACATGTCCCTCCAAGGTCACCTAGCTCAGAGCTCTGGATTTGCAGGAGGTTCTCAGAAAATGTTAGTTTTGCCATAGTTTCTTGAGCCTGATTCTGGTCTGGAGGGGGTCTTGGTATCATATATCCTGAAGTCAATCAAAGATACGTTGAACAACTTTTTGGATGAAGAATAGTTGGATGGTTCTTTAGTTCCTGAGTCTGAAAATCAAAGCCAGAGGCCTCCAGAGACTTGCCGAAGCGAGGACAGGCGGTGATGCCAAATGATGTCTGAAAGAGCTCCGTGTCCACAAGAATCCTGCTCACAGCAAAGCGTTCCCGTTTCTTAGACGGATCTCTGCCCTGTGCTGTCTAGCCAACTCATAGATTTCCTGCCAAATTCTCCTCGCTGTGCTATTACCTCATCCCTCTGACACAACGCTTCTCCAATTTGACCATTTTTCCTGCCTTGTCTGGAGGGTGAACGCTCCGAGACAAGGACTTTGCATCCATTGCATCTCTGCATTGTCCCAGATGCTGGGGGGAGGGAGGGGTGTGAGCCTGGGGTTCTGCAGTGATTTCTCTGCAGGGACCCCAAGGACTATTTTTCAGTGTTGATCTCTACTGGTTTGGGTAGGTACCAGGGTGTGCTGCCAGCGTTTCTCAAATGGAATAGGAGAAAATCTATAGGACAAAAGGTACAGCCATAGCTCCTCAAAGCCCATAACATGGTCCCATCACCCTTTTTTTTTTTCACCACCATAATATGGTCCCACCACCAGCAAGAAGGCAACAAAGTGGGGAAGTCAAGTAAAAAAGCCCACAGAGCCACTGGCCTAGGTGTAGCCAAGCCAACATTGGAGTAGCGCATGCAAATCGCCATGCAAATGAGGTTGGTGAGGCTTTAATGAGATATAGTTCCCACCTCAAGCTTCCCAACGCAGCCCCAAGGCAGGAGAGGAGTATTTCACTCTGTGTGAGCGCCTGGAGCTCAGGTACAAACCGCGCTTGCAAGGAAGAGAATAAAAAGGGCAATTTAAGACAAGGGTGGCTGTAAGTAGCAGACAAGAAAACACAATAAAAAGGAAGATTTCTTGCCCTGCAAGTGAATCCATTTACTTCAAAGGTGCTACATTTCTTTGATACAATAGCATAACGTTTTTAGTGGGGACTAATTGAGCTGGTGATATAATTGCGACAGTAAATTAAGGCCTGAAGTTTACTTTGAATTTAGGAATAAATTCGTAAATACGTCCTTATCGGTGGCGTGTAGGGAACGGCCAGGCTGATTTAGCACGGAGGAATCCTTACATATTGGCCATCTCAAGAAAAGGATGAGCCTTCTCTCCACATAAAAATGAGTGATACATGAACTGCTTTGACTGCAGTCCTCTTACTCATTGCTTGGTACGATCAGTTTTACTAGGGGGTTAATAAAATTTAATTAGTAGTTAATTAAGGCTCACAATCAAGTCTACCCATTTTTGATTACTTTATCATCACAGTGTTTATGTCAACGTGCACAGCACAGGCCAACACTGACCTGTCTCTCCGAGTGCCCCTGTCTGCCAACCAGATGTGGGTTCAATTCTGCCCGTGATGGAACATTCTTGGCAAGAGACCATGTACCTGCAGCCTCCAGACCCACTCCTGGATCTCCCTGGTGAGACCCAGATCTTGTCTCTGCACCCAGACCAGAGCCCTCACCCTTCCTGAAGTTGTGTCCTTTCCCAGGTCACCCACCACCAAACAGGACAGGGAGGGAGGAAACCTACTTTGCCTTGAGCCTCAGGAAGGAGCAAGGGATGGTCAGAGAAGCTCTTCTTGGTAGGACGGGCTGTGTATGGGTCTTTTGCCCACAAGGCTGGAGCAGAGTTCTTTAAACCCTTGGTTTCCTCCAATCCGTCTTTCCTTCCTGGTGCCACCCATGCCCATCTGAACCATCTTCTGGTCAGGAAAATGAAATGGCAACCAGCCAGACACACTCTCAGTCGGTTCCTCCTTTCCCAATCACTATGCAGACAATTACTGTCCAGGCTGTCCCCAAATTAGACTAATAAATCCAACTCCAGCTCTTCCACTGGCGTAAGTTCAGTGATACCCTGGGTGTCTTATGTGTTGAAGGAAGCTTCAGCCACATGTACACCCAGCAGAAACTGGATATTAGAAAGGAGAAAAGCCCATGAATAATGTGTTTAATGCAGAAAATGCCATCGAACTGTTTTTTATGGAAGTGTATCCCTCAGAAACTGCTGACTTCTCTTTTATTATATTTAGCAATACAAATAGCTGAGGACTGTGTTTGGGCTCATTGCAGATAAAGTGCTGGAAAGACAGTCGTGGAGTGAAGGGACATTTATTTCTCTTACTGAGATCCACACTGTGCTGCCACAGCTGGTGAATCTTATCTCCAAGGCTTTTTCTTTGGGAATAAAGCATTTAGCCTTTGTAGCTGGGTCTTGTTCCAAGGAGCCTGAGAGAAGACTCAGTTATTTGCCACAGCACGGGGAGAGGGAGCGAGCACCAGTTCAGTCCTGAAGGCAAAGGGAAGAAAGACAAGCAGTAATCACTGATCCCCTGAACCACTCTCAGGAGACTGGATTGACCGCAACAGCCTGAATCCAGAGAGAAGAAGAAAGATGAGAGCCTCAAGCGTCCTCCAAGACGGATGTAATCTGGGGAATGGGCTGCCTGCAGATGCACTGCTGCCTGCTATCAAGATCTCTCTAGTGTTTCTCCTTGGAAGGGTTTACAGGTAGAGAAATATTGCTCTCCCCAGAGATGCCCCCAGGAAACAAAAGGAAGAGCTCAGTGAACCTCCCTTCCTCAAATAAGACAATGGAGCAGAGTCTTTGAATTTATTATTGTAATTCCTACAAGAATCAGTAATATCCTTGCTATACCCTCGCTCACATTGCCTCAAAACCACTCAAGACAAGGGGATGGGGTTGCATGAGGGTTTCACACTCCTGCAGGTGGACCTGGCAGTATTAAACCCTGGCCAGATTTGGGCAAACACAGTGCCAGTCCCCAGCTGAGCTGGGAAGCTGCTCGGAGGACAGCGTTGGCACCAGGCTGGCAGCGTGTCCCACTGAGCCTCACCTCCACGGCCAGGCAGCCACTGGCAGATCCAAAAGCAGGGCAACCTGCTGGGCTTTCATCAAAGGCTCATTTATCTCTGGTGAAAGTACATGACGTATCAAATGTTTTGCCTTGATTAACGATGCTAATTAAGCTAATGGAGTTGAGTAATTTTACAATTGATATTTTTATGTAATTTTGTTTTCGCTCTGCAGTAGCCAGAACTAACTGCCCTGTCAGCTTCTCTCCGTCGTGTTCAACATTATGCGGGGACATCGTCTTTAAGGTCATATAAATAAACAAAGCAGGAACTCTCTCCACACCCATCTCAGGCCCCCCCTGCCCACCAGTCCCACCTCCCCAGGGTGTGCAGCAACGCAGGTTTCAGAAGCACGGAGCAGAGTCACTGAAGGCAATATCCCAGCAGAGCAAAAAGGCTGGATCTGGGGGTCAGGAGGTTAGACTGGAAGGTCTACTCAATTCTACTGAGTTTCCTGAGGACCATGAGGGAGCTGCTCTGCTCCCCACCAGTAAACAGGGTAATCTAGGCAGGCTGTTGGCTTGCTGGGGCAGAGACTGGGAGTGAATTAGGTGTGTAATACACGCAATAGTTTGGACCTGGTGATCTTAAGGGTCTTTTCCAACCTAAACGATCCTATGATTCTATAGTGTGGGTGAAGATGTGTAAGAGAGAGGGGTGCAGTTGGGGCCCTGAAGCTGGTTGGTGTAACGCAGACTGAATACCCGAGGAACAGACCACGCAGATTAGGTGGTGTTGAAAGGAGGAGCGATTCCCATGGCACGAGTGCTCCACACACCTCTGGGAACAGAAGGCAGGAACTGGGCACACAGTTCCTTGGGTGCTCGATGGAGGAGGCTTTAAAAACCCCATCAGTTTTATGTAGTGCCTGAATCCCCACGGGTGACGTTTGTGGGTCATTATTTGTTTACAGGACACTGTCAAGCAGAGAGCCGTGTAACTACTGACCATGTAATTGCACTGTAAGGCAGGTTCCACATGTTGACAGGGTAAATAAAATACCAGGTTATTTTTTTTCCCCTCTGCAAGGGAGAGGGTTATCATGAGATCCTGCAGCTGCGACTTATGTAGTAATTATGGCTTCAATAACCAGGCAACTTCCAGTCTCGTTACTGGGGGATTGCCAGGAACTGGACACTGTACTGGGGCTGCGTGAATCATGGACACTGGAGACTGACCTGGCAGCTCCAAGCACCGTTCCCACTGGTTCATTTCCCAGTTTGGTCCATTGTAGTTTTGAGAACCTCAGTGGATGGCTTCCAGAAACAATCCTGAGAGATGGTTCTGCCCATTGGGAGAAGAAATGCTGAACTTCACCCCTGTAGCCCTGCCCTGTACTCCTCGACAGCATGGGTTGCAACCAACCACCCTGGCCCTAGGTTTCAGCCTCCTGGGAGTGCCTTAGTCTGATGGCTTTGGAAGAACCAAGCAAGGAGCCAAGAGCAAGAAAATCTCTCTCCAGCCTTACTCAGCACCCTGCTAAAGCAGTAATTGCCCATGTAGAGCTACAGCTCAGCAGAGAGCACTGGGCACTATCTCTAAGCTTAAATCTCAGCCAAACTTGCATAAATGTCTCATCTCTCATGCTGAGCACGCTGGCGAGAAGTGGCACACCTGGAAGATGAGAAGGCTACGTGGGTGAGAAAATTGAGAGACAAAATTAATTTTGTGTGTGTGTGTGTGATATTCTTCAGTTTTTGTGCTTGGACTGAAACAACATTTGATTACTCATCTGTTTAGTGAACCTAGAAATCAGATCAATGGGTCAACGAGTAAATAGTGAAGAGGCATCATGGTGTACACCCCCCTCAAAAAGAGGGGTCTCTGGAAGGAGGCAGGCATTAAAGCTTTGGATCTGCCTGAATTGCAGCAAAATTGTCCCATGGGATGGAGCCCATATTGCTTGGAGAGCTCAGTCCTCTTCCCAATGTGCCCCTCAGCCACCAGTGCAGTGGCTGGGGACCTTGGGGTTCACGGGGTGCCCAGATTTCTCACCTATTGGGTGAAATGAGTCTCAGCCTCAGCAGATGGGCCACGGCCAGGTCTCTGCTGAAGCTGAAAGAGCTGTACTTGAACTCCTGTCCCGGGGAGTTCACAGCTTCACACCTATTTCCTAAATATGTGCCACTTTTTGATGAGCAAAGGCCCATACTTTTCCTTAAACTCTACAGCCCTTTAATTCAATTTTTAATTATTATTCCTTATCATGCCCAGTGTGTTTCTGCTGCACTTAAGAAACTGTCTCTTGTGGTTAATTTAGCACCTGCGAATTCCCAAAGCTGTTAACCTAAATCTAGTGGATAAAGTCTTTGCCATACATTTAAGAGTTCGCAAGGTCAAGTCTACTTGGGGCTGAGCTTTTGCTACCAAGCACAGAGGGTGTCTATTTTACTTCCCTTATACAATAGACCACTGTAGGCTTGATACTGATTTGTCGTCGTTATCAGAGACACTCTGCAGTTGACTGAAATGTTATGCAACAAACCAAGATCTCAAAGTGAGTGCTTTTGGGAACATTTCTTTACCATACCCTGCTTGAGAAGGACAAATGTGGATTCAGAGACTTTAGGTACATCTATTAACCTTTTAAGGAAAGCATGATAATGCTAATAAACCTTGGAATTTTGCTCTTTGTGTTTGTGAGAGCCCTCTTCTCAGCACAGTCACATGCTGAATGACTGATTAGGGCCTATTTTATTTGGTTTGGGTTTTTCCCTCTTGGCAGCAGAGTGCCAGCTCGCTTGAAATGAACATGAGCCTTTGCACCACCACCACACGAAGTCCCGCCTCTCCCCATAAGCACATGTACAATAGAGAAAGGGTCACTAATCTTAGCTCATAAACCTCTGTTAAATGACAAGCTATTACTACCCTGGCTGGTAAGAATTAAGGCTTGACTGCTCTTTTTCCTAAAAATGGAGTGGAAAAAGAAAAACCTCGAGGGGTAAACTGGGGCCAAGCATTTCAGATGCTTTTGGATGAAAAGAAAAGAAAATTTCAGTGTTCAAGGTCACCACTCATTACAAATTTCTTACCATCATCCTTTTCATTCAAACTAGAGAGCTGTTAATTATTTGTCTTGGAAGATCTCATCTGCCCCTATAGTTGACTGAGGAGATTCAACGTTGCTGGTAACCCGAGAGGAGGAACTGTGAGCTCCCATGATGGACCAGAGGAGTGACCTGATCTCCCTGTGAAATGTCAGACCAACGTCCCTGAGACAGTAGCCAGCCAAAAGATCCAGCACTCTTACAAGTTCTTCAGCAAAAAACCTACCAGAACTGCTCAAAACCCCACTACTTCCATCCTCCCTGATGATATGGAAAGTAGATGATGGGTCAAAAATGCTCGGGAGAAGGCTCTGACATCCCCTGGCAATGGCACTAAAGAAGTGGCTGGTTTTCCTTGGATGAGGAACAAGCAGGACAACCATCACGACAGCAAATTACGCCAGTCTCCTTGAGCCTAAAGGAAATCTTTTAGAAGACATCTGTGACCCTGGAAGATCAATGGCTGATCAGATACCACTCAGAAACACATATGATATTGGCACCCTCCTGGCACAGCGCTACAAGAAAAACCACCCTTGGCCAATTCCTCCTGAAGATAAGGCAGCGAATTCGGGCTCATAAATCAGAGATTGTAGGGAATCGCATCAGAGGATTGGACTTAGAGCTCATTCTTGGAAGTATTTCTCCAGTCCTCACTCGCTGTCAATAGCCCTCCATTCCACATGGCGAGAGGCACTATAACACAGCTGTAATTACAGCCCTCTCATTTTGGAGGGTGTTGTAAGTGGACATTTAACCCAAAGGAATTGTGCTGATGTGCAGCCAGTGAGGATCTGGCCTTCGGTTCTGGAGGCACAACTTTTAATTTGCTGCAATCATCTTCCTGCAGGGAAGTAAGGTGGCAAACAATCGGCATGCAGGTGAGAAGCAGCAAACAGTATTTCCCCCCTGCTTCTAAACAGTATTTTCCCCACTTATAAACAGATTTAAGTGTGTTGGTTTAGAGCCAGTGCACAAACACTCACCAAGTTGGGAGAGACAGCCCCAAACCAACTGTACCACCGTCCCACCAGAGCGTGAACCACGGTTCCCACCTCACCTTGTCTCAAGTGCATGTAGTGCTTTACATTAAAAAAATAAATCAAATAGGAAATGTTTCATGGTGCTCATGTCCTCTGGGGAATTGGGAAAAAAACCTTCCATGACAAAATTGAGACCCATCTCCTCCTGCCCTGCAGTCACTGCTTGGGTGCCATGGTTGAAGGCAGGGTAGGAGTGGGATTTTCTGCCTCCCCAAATCCTTCCTGCTGAAAAAAAAATAAATATGTACAACCTGTCAGTGCTGGGGCCAGGCTGGCAGCTGCCAGGGGGGCAGTACTCTGCATGATGCCACCACACCTCTTATGAACGGGAAGGCATCTCATCGACAACAGCTCAGCCCCCCCGAAGGCGGCTGCCCTTCCCTGGCACTTGCTCTGCTCCTTCCCTGGCGAGGAAGGAAACCTGAGAGCGGTTTCTGGTGAGAGCAGCGAGCTTGACAGGCTCATAAATATATCCCACCACATACCCTTCCCTTTCTGTCCTCTGAAAGAAAAGACTGACACCAGGAAAGCATTTGATCACGCTGGATTTGTGCCACTTTGCAGCTTACGTGAATGAGCTGAAAGGAGAGCGACGGAGCCTGGGCAAGTTTCACGGCTGCAACGGGGCTGTTGATGAGGAGAAAGGGCAACCAGGACCTGCACGAGGAACTAGTGGCTCTGGTGGCTGGACCAGCTGGAACTCTGCTGCTTGTTGGGGAGCTGAAGACAGAAGGGAGTGGAGCGGGGCTGGGTGATGAAGGTATCCCTCTGGAGATACCAGTGCTGGTGCACATGGCTCCTGGGTCATGCTCCCTGGTCTAGTGGGAGGTGTCCCTGGCCATGGCAGGGGGTTTGGAACAAGATGATCTTCAAGGTCCCTTCTGACCTAGACCTTTCTATGATTCTGACTTCAAGTGAGGAGAGATGAGATGAAGAGGGGTGACTCTTTTAAGCCACCCCAGTGTATGGAGAGCATGATCTCCCCAGCTACGCCTACATGTCACCGTTACACACAGCATGCAACAAGTTTCACACCAATGGCCAAGGGCATTCTGTGTCTCTGCCCCATATGTTGCATTTCCAGCCCCATTTCCTCTCCCTCATGTTATGCATGAGTGATGACTGCAGAAACAGCTCTGTGTTTGCAAACTAGTAAAAGGCATTTTTTTCAAAAAATAATAAACAAAGCCAGACCAGCTCTAACAACAAAACTAAACTCCACATCTAATTTCTCCTCATTTTCAGGGTCTGCAGCTGTAAATTTTAGCTCTGGACACAATCTCGAGTTGGGACAGATTGGCCTTTTGAAAGACATTCTTGCTCTCACTTTGGAGCTCTGGTTTGCCCTAAGATATGGGCTCTTAGTTTGCAAATGCAGTGTAAATTTATAGTGCTGTGTAGAAGAGAATAAATGAGTCTTTATACCGGGTCCTTGGATTTTTTACAGCTCCTATGAATAAAATACAAAGAGACTTGAAAGGTTTTATTAAATAAGAAGGTGGGTGTCTTGAGCATGATCAGTTATAGGCATTGTACTGGTGTTGCGAATTGTTGGTTTTAAAGCCTTTGGGGCAATCTGTGTTCGATCCAAATGATAAAAGCTTTGTAGGCTTCAGGGAGCTCTGAGAGCTTGCACCAGCTGGGGATGTGTCCTGCATTTCCAACGAGGATTAACACAGTGCTGCAGTTTTGGCTGTATTTTGGTGAGGGGATGTCCCCTACCAACCCAAGAGAGAGGGAAAATTAATTTTCCCATAGCTAATTCCTTGGAGTGTGAATGCAGTGTCATGTCCCCACTGGGTCTACTGGGGTTGCTCCTCAGATGGGGCTGGGAATGGGTTTGTGGGCAGTAGTCCTGGCATGTGCCTGCAGGGAGCCACCATGTCCCAGGAGCTTGGGATGGAATAGGAAATTTTCTTATCCTTTCAAAGGGTCTAGAGGCCAGGTGAGAGCAGCTCCATCCATGGAGCTGGTTATATGGGACAAAGCCTCATCTAAGGACTAATCCCAAGGGCAAGCCCTGGAAGTCCATTTAGTTGTTGCCTGCACCACTGTGTAGCCTCCAATATGCTCTTTTCCCCTTTGACTTCTTTTTCTAAAGGGATTCTTAAAACAGCTGTTCCCCATGCAAAGAAAAACCCTTTTTTCTCTTATCTTTCACAACCAATATCATTAATTTGAAGAAATATGGTTATCCCAGCCCCAGTCTGGAGCAGGACGTTTGGAGCTGAGGATCTTCCCTGGTGCAGGGCTGAGAGTCCTCCCTGGCATATCCTGGGAGCCTGGGATGGAATGGGATGGGGTGGCATGGCATGGCATGGGATGCAGCAGGGCTTGTCACTGGGTGCTGCAGGACTGCATACAAATGAGAGTTTCTCTTGGTTCCCCCAGCTCAGAGCTCAGAACAGCTTTTAATTACCCAGAGAAGGAGCTAGCTCCACAGCCATCCCATACTAATGACGACTGAGCAGCGTGCTCCACCCCCTTCCTCTCTCTACGTATATGTGGGTATACATGGAGAGAGGAGAAAGTAAGAGAGGAATATATTCATGGCAGAAATTGCCTGGGTATATAAACATATATCAGTATAACTCTAACCATACAGTTACATATGTAAGAAATCTGTTGGCTTCTTTGTCTGACAGGGCAACAATCCAGGCAAATGGCACAAAGAACTAGCAATAGGAAGTCATTTTTGCCACCAGAAGGTAGTTTTCATCACTAGATGTGCAAATAACATCCACTAACTTTCTCCCCCTCCTTTTTTTTTTTTCCAATAAGGAAACAGAATATTTGAAGGATAAAATAACTTCTCAGCTGTGGTGCCATGACTGACAGATTGACATCTTACATGCAGGATCACTCTTCTTTCTTGCTAGGGAAATCCCAAACTAAGCTCTTCCTTGCTGTGTTTACTTTCCTGTCCACTCTCCACATAGACTTGGCTTGCTTTTTTTTCTTGTGTTCTTCACATTATCACTTGCTAAATATATCACAGCACATCATTTACTTTGCTCTGTAGCTGCAAGACCTCTGCGTGCCTTTCTCTTCTCGCAAAATGAATCGCTGGTTCAAATATTTAAATATAAAAAAGAATACCATCATACAGTATACAAGCAATTTGTTATCACAGTGTGCAAACAAGGTAGAGAGGGGAATATGCTAAAGTAAATTTTATGTATAGCTACTGTGTAAATTTGCCTATTTCCCAGGAGTGGTATTGTCACTATTAATCGTAATCGCGTTTCTAATATGGCATATTTCCAATATTTTCTCCTTAATTAGGATTCTGATCATACCACCCCACTTCCCTTCCTGGTGTGCTTCCCCTTGGCTTTCTGAAACCTGCCCAGCCCTTGTGCAGGGGGTGACGGCTGGTGACACAGCGCAGGAGCAGGCGGGGGCAGCCCTGCCCGAGCCCTGCACACCCTGCCTCTGCCACGTCGTCCAAGGACAGTCCCCATGTCCTTCACACCCCTCCTGCATGTGAAGCACACACACACACACACACACACACACACACACACACATGGCTCTGTGTTGGCAGAAACTGACCCCAGACCCTCTTTCCATCAACAGGCAACCGAGAGGGATATTGCCACCAGCTGAAGGGAGAAAGGAGCTGTGCTTTGCTCCTTGAGGGGACAACTGGATTGTTTGGAGAGCAATACTAGAGTGGTGTAGGGGGAGAAAGGGAACGAGGTCACTTCCAAGCAGGCTGGGATGTGCTGAGTGTCCTTGACCGTGGCTGCGGAGGGTTTCTGGCAGCGCTGATGCAGGGACGCGCCTGGGGACCGGGCTCCAGGTGAGCTCCTCACATCAGTGACCCGAGGTGGGAGCGCTGTGTTTGCCTGAGCAAACCTAGATGGTTGAGCAAACTACTGTCTTTAGCAGTTTTAAAGAGCATTTTCCCCTATTTATATACATATGGCTTAATACAGGCTGTCCTTACACCCTGCTGCTCTGACCCTGTGCAATTGCTTCGGTCATTGCTCTTTCAAACACACGATCCCTTGTCTTTAAAAGACACAGGGCAGAAGCATCCTCACAGACAGGTCATGCACAGCACACGTGTGTTCCTGCTGCCAGCTGCAGGTACAGGGTGCTGATGCTGTGCCAGCAGGGGTTTTGTCCATGGCAAATGCAAGCAGATCAATAAGACGAGGAGAGAGGCAAGGGAAGACCGCTGTGGTAGCATTGAAACAGTTAAAAATAAAATCAATTTTCATTCAAAAGCTAAAATAAATGCTATAGGGAACCTTCAGGTATTCTCTTAGTGGGAGGGCGATTGTTTTCGCAATAAGCTTGGCAAGCTCCTGCTCTGTGGTCTCGAGCAAGACTTTTAACCTCCTCTACCTCTGCCTCCTCAAGCATAAATGGAGAACATCGCTCTTATCCTGCCTTGGTAAAATGTTCCAAATGCCGTGGAAGAGGTGCAGAAAACAGCATCTTGTATCCCCATGAGATGAGAAGGGCAGGGCAGAAGATCTTCACACATCATGGATCAGGAGAGCTCCTCTGAATGCGGTGGAGCATCATCAGTTTATCTCTTCTCCTGTTCTATGCCCCTTGAAAAGGGCAGAAAATGGGTCATTCTCAGCCAGGCTTGAACCAGTTCATCCATGACTGGGGCTACTCCAGCAGTCCCAGTATTAACCCTCTGGGGTTATAACCTGTTCTTCGAAAAGAGCTAGAGCACATTATCCTCTTATTTTTCACCCCTGAGAAGTGTGGGAATGGAATAGTTTATAAGGCACCAAAAATAACCCACAGTCCTTTCAAATACCTACAAGAAAGAGGATATTCAGGGTCCAGTAAATAATCAGGGGAGGTGTGGCTGTGACCCTTCCCAGCCTCTCTTGGTCTGAGTTCCCCATTATGCAGTAAATAAATAGCTATCTGTTATATGGCTATTTTTTTTTAATAAAAACACTTCAAAGTGCTTTGCTTTTCCTTAATTAAAAACACATCAAGCCATGGATAAAGCATTGTGGAATGGCTTGTTGTGGCATTGCCTTTTACAGCTGGCAAGCAAATTTCTAATAAAATGGTTTTTGAAAGGAATATTGCCTTCATTCAAATCTCCTATAAAAACTACCCATCCATTAATTCCAATTAATGACACTACAGCATTTCCACTAACACTGGTAGTAATTCTTGGCTAATGGATGATTTTCAACAAAATCAGAATCAATGTGAGTTTGGACAGGACCCTTGCAGAATTAATTTACTGCCCCGTTGCTAGTTGAACCAGAGCACAGTGGTCTTCTCAAGCATATAAATCACAGGGCTTTGAAATGGTTTCTCGGTGCCGTTGTAAGCAGTCCCTGCTGTGAGTTTCCTGTGGGCTTTACAGGGAGAATAAAGCACATCCTGCTCTGCTGTGGGTCCTTCAGGTGAAAGCTGCCCCCATGCACAGGAACAGGGGTGTTTCATGGAAGGACCCCAGGCACAGGTGATGAAAAGCAGAAAAAAAGGGAGAAAGGAAAAACTCCTGCTCCAAACAGCTCCAGCATCTCCCTCATTGACTTTGAGTGGAAGAAAAGCAGCCCATCCTTCTCCTCATCCTTTCCTGCTCCAGCTTGCCTGCCCTGATTCCAGGAAGACCCTGAACCTTCTCTGTCCTGCAATCAAAGAATCATAGCATGATTAGGGTAGGAAGGGAACTTGAAGATCATCAAGTTCCAACTCCCCTGCCCTGGGCAGGGACACCTCCCACCAGAGCAGGTTGCTCCAAGCCCCATCCAGCCTGGCCTTGAACCCCTTCAGGGATGGGGCAACACTTTCAGGGATGGGGCAAACAGAGGTCCCCTCCATTGGGTCTAGGACTGTTTCCTTTTGCTTGATTCCAGGCAACCACCAACACCCAGGCAAGAGATCATAGAATCATAGAATTGTCTAGGTTGGAAGGGACCTTTAAGATCATCTACTCCAACCACTCAAAAAGACAACCCAAAGGTGGCAGCCAGGAGAACAGAGAAAAAACCTCAAGAGCCATGCAAAAATGAAGCTGTGGTCGGTCCATCCAGAAAGTCAGGGCAACTGGCCATCTGCTGCAAGTCTGCAATACCTCACACAAACCAGCTCCAACGCCTTCTCCCACCTACAGGTCTCTGGATTTCTTCCCCCTGAGCTGAAGGTCTATGCCTCAGTGAGACTGAGATGTCAGGCTGGGAGCAGTGGGGAATTAAAAAACAGGGCAGAAATGTTATAACAGATTAAGGGAGTTGCTGGAAGGAAGTCTGAATGGGACTGTGTCGTTTTGTTCCTCCAGCTGTATTTAGGTTTTAACAACTATACACGAACACACGGTGTATGTGGGCATATATATATACATCTATATAAAAAGCCCGTGGTGTTTGCTGTTCAGTCACCACAAGGGAAGAGGATAGCCAATTACACACTGAACTGGTCAGGAAATGTTGAGTAAAAATGAAGTTCCTGTCTGATAACCTCTGATGAAAACTGAGGAGCAGAGCACACGAGACTCTGATGGGGACTGTGTGGGGAGAAGAGGCTTTGAGGCACAGGAATAAGATAAAAGAAAATGAAAAATACACTCTGCCCCTAAAAAGGGGCTTTTCCTGGTGATGGGAAGGGTTAAGTCATTTCTTCCTCCTCCTAAAGGACTTTAATTAACAGCTGATCATGCTGCTTAATCTATGCATCTCTGCCTACCTGCCCCCTGCTCTTTTGTCCTTTCAGAGAAAGAGTGGTAAAACTTAAATTGTTGACCTTGAGAAGCAATCATTCTGCAATTGCCTCATTGGAAGGGCTAACAGCATCTCTGGGAGCTCCACATAAACACCAAAAAGGGTGGAGAGCAGTAAAATCAAGATGGGCTTGGACCAAGTAACCCCTTTTTTTTCCCCTTTATGTATCATCAGTTTTACACCCTTCCTGGCAACCTGCCTGCAAATGGAAACCTTTGTGTGTAAGAAGCAGAAGGAAGTGTGATTAATGTAAAACCAGCTATTTATGTGGGCAGTTCTGGGATGCACTCATTTACATCCCTTCACAAGCAGCAATAGGAAAGCAGCCCCCGTATTGAAACCCACTGGCGGGATGGCATCGTGGCCCATACCCTTGAAACCCCCCCAAAATGTGGAGTAGATCCCACAGCAGCTCATCTCAGGGTGAAAAAAAATCACCACTGTCCACCTGGAAGAAGCCCAAAGAAATGCCTGATGGGATGACAGCACATCCCGGACGGTGACAGGGCAAATATTCAGACCTTTCCCCAAGTCCATTGACCATCGCTGGCGACTTCCAGGCCAGCGGACACCGAAAATGGTCTTATGGGCAAGAGGCTCGGAGGGATCTGGGATCGAAGGCTTAAGAATAGAAAGGGAGGTTATTTATGCTTTATTTCGTGTATCAATAGTGTGAGAAAACTGCAGAGAGCAGCAACATGAGAGATTTCTGAAAGAGAAAAGACACAAAGGCAAGCTGGGGGGGTCACAAATGGGACTCTTTTCTTTTGCTCTTCCACCCCCTGCCCCCAAAGCAAAGCATTCATTTTCTAATGATTCAGCCGGGCAATTCAAGTCAACTCCCCTTTTGTGTTGTGGATTTGGGTAGAAGACCCAAAGGGGGTTTATTTTACAATGTATTACAGAGAATCCACACTAACAGCCAGGAGCAGAAGGATGAGGAGAGACTGGGCATGAGCCACCCTGGCAGCGGCCGGTGCTGGAGGGCTCGGCTGGGTCCCAGTGCATCAGCGTCCCTCCTGCCACCTCTAGGCAAGAAGGCAACTTAATAGAAGCAGTTTCCAAATCACAGAGCCCTGTAACCTGTCATTTTCTGGATGGCTTTATTATAGCTTTCCACGTCAGCAAACTCCACTCGCCCCCCCCTTCCCCGCACCCAGGTTCATCCTCTCATCACCAGGTGAGAGGGATTGCGGGGTTTCCCGGCGGAGGGTGACCCTGTGCTGTGCACACACTGGCAGCTGAAGGGAAATATTATTTCAGCTGATAATAAGGAGCATTCATGGAAGGAGCCACAGCTGCTCCCCCGTAGAACTGCGTCTAACCACAAGCTCAAAGAGACTGTCGGAAATCACCACGGTGGCCCCAGGGGGGGCTCAAGCTCAGGTTCTGGGGGGCTGCGAGGTGCAGAGCATCCCCCATGTCCCGTGACAGGGCTTTCCCGGGGAATCTGTTCTCAAACTGGGTCTGGATGTTGCTTTCTGAAAACTCGATTCCAGCCCTCTCACAGTGGAAAATGTGCTCAACACTGAGCCATTCAATGAGGCTTAAGCACTCGCCTAAAGCTAAGCAAGCACTTAAGCATTCACCTGGTTAAGGGTGCCTTTCCTGAACCGGGAATGAGACATAGTGTTTTTTAAACTGATTGATATATTTGGAGTAAGTCAGTATTAATGATCATGTAAATTAAAATTCTGGAAGACATCCAGCTTTTTAAAAGCTTCATCTGACACTGCAGCTCCTTGCAAATCGACTTTGTGTTCCAAAGATGCCTACGTGGAAATGCGCTTTTGCTCTACAAATATTTCTGGGCACTGGATGCCTCTTAAAGCAGCTCCAGTAATTACTGTGACGAGGTGATCAGGAGGGTCACCTGGTGTTAAGACCAGTCTGGAATAGCTATTGTTCCAAAAAACCCAAACATGCCCATAATTAATACATTCTGTTACAAAAAATGAATAATAGTAAGTAAGATGCAGGGGCATTTTTCACCTTGTTGGCTTACTCTTTCCCAGGGTGGGATGAGAGAGGAAGGTGGGATCCGCTCCAAGTGCGTTGCAAGAAAATAGAGCTGGGGAAAACCCCCAAACCGACTCACAATCCTGTGTTGCGTGTTAATTCTCAGTGAAAAATAGTGCCCTCGTTTTGTCCCCTCGCTGATCTCCGTTTGTTCCTCCTCCAGGGAAGCCTGGTGTGCCAGAAACCAGCCCATTGCACCAGTCAGGGTTTGTTGATCAACCCCACCGAAGGCCATAGGGCTGCCCTTGTGTCTCACCACACTTGGGGATTAATTCACCTTAATAACATCCTAAGAGTGAAACAGGACTCTGCATCCCCTGTCCTGCCAGTGCACTGGGGGAATTAATGCTATTAGGGACTAACCAGTTCAAAAATTCAGTTTACTGGTGACAGGGTATGTTTCAGGCTCCACCCTTCGTGCAATCAATGTGCCGTTTGCATGGACAGAGCCATCAAGAGCACAACATCTATGTTATGCTTTCTTCTCCTAAATGAAGAAGGAGAGGAAGGGGTATATGCAGTAGACAGACAGACAGACAGCATGGGTTGCCTCAGATGAGAAGGTGGGATGCACTCAGTGCTGGAGGGCTCAGGGACACACAAGGCTGGCAGGAGACAGAGTGAAGCAGAAGCAAGCTGTGCTGGGAATGACAAGGGTCAACCTCAGAGAGACAAAGGTGTCATGGTTTGGAGCCATCCATTCCTTTCCTCCATCATTTCTGCCCACTCCACCGTCGTCCTGGACTCCCCACAGTTCAAGAGCCACCAGTCCCTTCCCTGGTCACAGCGTGTCCACAGGCCATGGCATCGCACCCAAGGGCACGTGACAGCCCCAAAGGCATCCCCCAGGGCTGGTCCTTTTTACATCCTCTCTGTCCTTCAGTGATGTCCCCGTGGCTCCATCTAAAGCCATTCCAAGGGAGAGATCCCAGGGGCTGCTGCATGTACTAATCTTGTAAAGGCTCCTCATTTTTGCCCAGGCTATCAAAGTAAAATGTCTCTCCAGTGCAGTACATTTATTAAAGCCCTAATGGAATTAAGAGTCCTCCCACCAAAAAGCCAGATGGTTGGTGTTTTTATGTTATTAGTTAATGCAATTTCGTATTAAAGTTTTGAGTTAAAAACAGTCTGTGTTGTTTTCTTTATGACATCTGCTTGTATTCTGCCAGGAAGATGAAGTTGTGTTTTAATAGGGTCTTTCCTTTATTAATGAAGTCAATTAAAAGAATGACCCAAACAAAGGGGATATTCAGTTTTGGAAACCATCACGTTATTACTGCAGTCAGTGCTGGCTCTGGGACCCGTGATGCTGATCATGGGCTGGAAAAAGGCCTTCTGTGTCCCCTGTGTTTAACAGCCACTGAGCACCAGGCAGGGGAAAGAAAAACTGCAGGATGTCGCAAGAGACTTCATGTTTTTGTCACCATAAAACATCCTCTTCACGGTGATTGGCAGCTGCCAACGGCGCGTGGGGGTTTGAGGAGCGATGTCCTTGGGCGAAGAGCAACCTGATGGCCTCGCAGTTTGCTCAGTCCCCATCTTTCATTTCACATCCCGTCACACATGGCACAAAGGCTGCTCCAGAGACGATTTCTCTGGCGGGGAAGAGGCTGGATAGCACACAATGCCACTTTCCTGGGTTTATTCTCCTTCTCCCTTCTTCATTTTATAGATGTGTTTTATGATATAATGGCAAGGACAGTCCCTTCTCGCCAGCTTTAGCACAGTCCTGGGAATGGAGAGGTATTTCTGATGGCACTGGGCTTCCCCAGTGCAGGCAGAGAGATGCTCTAAGGGGGATGCGGGACACTGAGCAGGAGGAAGGAGGTGGGAAGAAGCTCTGTGGGTGCCCTGAAATTCCCACAGCCAGGTAAGGCCCCGGGGCTCGCTCCTTGGTGCCTCTCCAGTAGGAAACAACATCTCCTCCAAAAGGGCATCACCGTGGGATCTAGGGAGCTGCTGGCTAAAATGGAGCCTGGCCCAGATGTTCAACTGCAGATGGAAATCCCTTCTCCTCCCTCTTCTGCTGCAGGAGAGAAACGCTCCTCGGAAATTACTCTTTTCTTTTCTTTTCTTTTTTTTTTTTTTGTTCCCCTTCACTTGCAGCACTTCCTGTAAACCAGAAGATATATGGCTCTTTCAAAGAGTTTTAATACTTTTACCAGTAACTCCCCAGCACAGTTATGAAGAGGCGAGGCATCGCGGGTGAAGAAGTGTACGGCAATTTAGAAGATTTAATAGAAGTCGATTTTACACTTACACACATTAACATTCACACGGGCTTGATAAGAAAAAAAGGCACTATCCAGTATTCTCTCAGCTACACGATGCTGTTTGCCAAAGCCTTTAGTTGTAATTAGTCAGATTAAACTCCATCCATAGATAGCTTTGACTCCGTCCAGAAAAGCTACCTCACTTTCTATTTTTACAAACCATGCTGACAATAAGTACTCTCCCATCTGACAGGATATATTGTCTTTGCCCATTGCCTCTTATAACCTGACAGTGAAAAATGTACACTTCAGCATCCAGGGAGTCGTTTGTTACCTCTCCACTTCCTTCTAATTAATGAAAACATAAGGGAAGAAACAATAACTGGGTCTACTGTTCAGGCAGAAAATGATTATTGCTCAGATGAAATAAAAAAAAATACATTTTTGGCACCTGATTGCCTCAGCAATGACATAATCAGCAGGGATTTTTACTGACTATGCAATAATGCTACATATAACTACAAATGCAAAGAACTTAAAGGTTTCTCCCCCCCCCCGCCTTCTCCTTCCTTTGCATGTAGTTACACCTACCATAAAGGTTATCTTAAAGAGGGTAAAAAAGAGGTGGGATTTATAGACAAATGGTCTTGTTAAAGAAAAGTGAGAGGTTGGACCCAAAAAGTGGTCCAGCCTGGCTTCACTGGCAGAGCTGGGTTGTTTGGCATGGAGTGCTTTGATTGCTGTATCTGTGCCAGGAGCATCTCTTTGTGCTGGTCTGTGGGAAAATGATTGATACCCATGAAATCTGGAATTCAGCAGAGCACTCCCCGGGCTTTTGCTCCAACAGGAGTCAGTGGAGGGGCTGGGGACCACAGGGCTGGGGAAAGCACACTCACCAACACAAAACCAGTTTCTCTGGGGACTTTGGTGTCCCTATTGTGGAAGGTGGGGGTTTCCCCAGCCTGTTTTGTTTTGTTTTGCTTTGAAATTTTCTGCTTTCCACAATTGCAATACCTAGCCAGGGCATTTCTGCTTGAGATGTTCTTGCCTGAGATCCACCTGTGAAACATCTCTGGGGCCACTGGAACTCATTTGGGGAAACCTGACTTTCCCATTCATTGTCCATTCCTCGGGACTGTTCATAGCAATGTCCTCAACACAATGACTGTTCTGACCTCCATAAATAGGGAGCAGGATTTTCCCTGTTGATCAAAATCTCTGAAATGGGGCTATTCTGTTTCTCAGAAAGCAAGTTGCAGAGAGCTGTTGGGATGAGAACAGATGTTTTCATTACCCACCAGAAGTAAATGGAAAACCAGTGCAATCCAGGGAAAAAAATAAAAATAAAGGAGGAGAACAGCAGTGAAATGTTGATATTCTGGTTCACGCTGAGCGGTACTTTATTGCCTGGTCTCGAATGAGACTATGAGCGGTGCAAGATGCTTTAGTGCACCCAGGGACTAAACCCAAGCCACAAGTAACCTGTGACCGTGTTTCATCTTCGCCATAAAGCCAATGTTTGGCTTCCACCAAGTATAAACAACAAATCAAAATGGGAAAGTGCCATTATTGACCGGACACGGCGGCTTGCAAGGATGGATGCCTGGCTACCTGCGAGTAACTCACCCAAAAGAGGGTGAATGTCTTTCATCCTGTTAGAAAAAGGGTGGATACTCGAGTTAATAATTGTGATGCACAGCCAGAAATAATTAGAGACTGCAAGACTGGCAATCATAAATTACTTTTCTTTTAATAACATAACGAAGGCAGAGTCGCAGAGGTAATAGAAAAGTGCAGCTCAAGCAGAGAAGTTCAAATGAAAAAATCAAGGCCAAATCCATTTCTTTAATTCCTCCCCTGCACAAAGGACAATATAATAATCACAGTTTCCAACGGACTAACTTTAACTATAGGTGATTTTTTCCACAGCTAACTCGTTTGAGGGACAGAAAGAAATAAAATTTTAAAGGGGAGCTCCGCTGTCTATTTAAATCTATAAAAGATACGACTGGAAAGATTCCCTCCACATCTGCAGGGATGCTCTGACCAGGCGATGGTGGGTAGACAGGAGCGGGTCTGGTCTCACAAGCTGATTGTGGCTTGAAATACCAGGAGAAAATCTGGATACGGGCCTGGGATGCTAATGGGAACACCAAAAGCACAAATCTCCTGTGGGATTTTCTTGGGATACGTCAAAGTGATAGTTCCTCCCTTGCTGGAAGCGTGTTGCCGGCCTCCTGCCCAGTTTGCTCCCAGAGCTCGTGCAGAAGAAATTAATAGGTTTAACACAGGTGGCTAAGGTGGCATGGGACAAATCATCCTATGGTGGGACTCTGAAAGATTGCCTTAGTGCCCATCTCCAGAAGCTGAATCTGGGGAGTTTGGGGGAGACTGATCCTCCTGAGAGCAGCAGCCTGGAGACAGTCTGGGACTTAGTTCAGAACTCAAGGAGCAGCAGAGTTCAGAGTGGGGAAAGCAAGATCATTGAAATCTGCTGAATTGACTTTATCCATTGCAGTGATTTTCTTTAATTACAGCAGAAGCTGAACATCCTTTTGTCTGTACGGCGTGACAGACTTATCAAAATACAATCTGAAACTTGAAATGTACCAAAAGGAGCTGAAATGATTCTAAAATCCCTGTGATTCTTCTGGAAAAGAGGAAAGGGTTTGCTTCCATGCTCACACCTACCTTGCAGAGACAATACCAGTATTTGAATTCCAGTAGTATCTTGAAATCCTGGGCTCCAGGTTCAGTTGTCTTAGATGACATCAAGCAAAAAAGTTATACCACCTTTTGCATCAGTATCATTAAAGGCAGTTTAATTCCAGTAAGAATGTAAACATATCTGAGCCCAAAATGGGCTCAGTTTGAATTTTGCAGATAGTGTAGGCTGGAGGCTCCAGTGTGACTTTCAAGCAGGAGTCTGCAATTCGTTCTATTTTAATTTGACCCATCAGTTTGGATGGGTCAAATTAAATACAGCGCAGTTTTACATCAGAAATATCCCCTTTGGATGATATGAAGCCTAATGCAGTCCTCCCTCGCTGGAATAAATGTAATGTGTGGTAAACACATTACACCTGGTGATCCTTAATGTAACTGATCGATCATCAGTTTTCTGAAAGGGAAACCATCGTTGGGGAGAAAATAGATCAGCTATTGAGCCAGACAATTATCTTCTCTGCTGAATGAGACACTCTGTGCCAAACCAGAAAGAAACAGCTATTTGGCAGAACAGTAAATGTAACTAATACCTTTAGGACATGTTGGACACAATTATTTGTTAATAGCGCTCCAAGGACTGGAAAAGGCCTCCAGGACCAAGGTACATGTCCGATTAGTGGCATGAAAACCCCTTTGTGGTGGCACCAGGCCCCTCATGGAGTAAGGAGCTCTCACTGCCAATAGCAGTACCTGTTGACTTCAAGACTACTGGGAGGACCAACAATGTCCTCCAGTCCTCCCTGCCTCCATCATGGAGGACACATTGGTCACAACAGCATCAGCAAGAGAGATGGATGGTAGAGTTGGGAAGGGTTGAGGAAGTTTGGGTAGGCATTGGCAGAGCCTGCCATGTGAAGGTCATCACTGTTTGGCCACCAACAGTGTCTGCACCACCCCCTCAGGGCTGATTCAGGAGGAACAGTGTCTCGCTGGCTTGGCTCTCTTCCACCTCAAAGAGAAAACAATACTCAGTCCTTCCTGCATCACCTGTGGCTGCCCCCAGGTGCTCTTCTCACCAGTATGAGAATAAGAGGAGAATTAAGCTGGGTGGGGTTAAACAAGCTGGGTGACTTGACTCTGCAGGGACTTCAGGAGCATCGCTACGCTTTGCTGCCCCATGAGACGTGGCTGCTGGGCTTGGCATGGTCCCCGTGTTCCAACCCACCTCGGAACAGGGTTTCTTACCAACCTGCTCCCCCAGCAGAGGAGTTGGAGACCTCAGCCTCCAGCTAAAGGTAACGTGACAGTGTCCTTCAGCAAAATGAGATTATCAACTGTCTCAATCCAGTTTGCTCTTTTAAAAGATGTATGTCAGTTTACATCAGACCCTTTGTTGGCTAATGGAATATATCAGAGGGACACTGTCAAGGGTTTTTGGGCCACAGGTTTGACCTACCTTAAAATAGCTATTATTAAAAGGGATAGCTATTTGCAACATGGATGTCTTTTTTTTTTTCTTCCTTTTTAAAGAGGGAAACAACATTCTGCCCTTGTAAATTTGATGCCTGCAATTAAAGAAAAACGGAAAACAAAAGCTCTGGATCAAAAGAGAAAAGGGAGCATTTTTTATTGTCTTGTATTGAGCCCTTTCTTTCTCCTTTTGCAGGTCCCCAGCCTGGCTGGCCGGAGCTGCCTGTTCCTGGAGCTGCAGTGTCATGGCTGGTACACACACACACACACACACACACACAGATTTTTGGCATGAAGCTCGCTTCCATTAATGTATTTTGATTCCTATGAATGGCACCGCTCGTCCTGCAGAGTGGAAAATCCCTTGGCTTGAAAAAACGAGCGGTCTCGTGGGATCACCTCTAAAGGGGAAAAAGAAATTTATTCCTCTGGGCTCAGATGGGCTTGAGGATGACAACCAGCGTGACTCCACGTGGCAGCAGAGGTCCTGGCTCAGGAACCAGCCTGAGAAATATGGGGTAATTTGATGTTGACATTAAAACCTGTCACCATCTTAAACAGCAGGGGAAAAAAAAAACCCAAATAACAACAATATTTGCTAAAAGGCAGAAGATAAAACCAGTAGATGAAATTACTGCTGCAGAGTGACCTTCTAAAAATACCTGTGGTGATGGGTCTGGATGGCTGGAGAGCTGCAAGTCAGAAAGGTGGAGACTCCGCTCTGAAGCCAGGTCCTCCCTGGAGGGAGGTAATTTGCACCTTGCAAAAACACTGTCCCCAGATAAATTATGGTCATAATGACCCACAAAGACACCAGACAGGAGGAACCCTTTCCTTGTAAACAAAGGAGCAGGATGGAAGGCTCCAGCTCCAGCTCTATCCAAGAGCCCGGTCGTTATCTCTCACTAGCACAAAGGTTAATAAAGAAGGTCCCAGGGCAGACCCAGGGAGTTTCTCTTGGTGCATCCTGTCAGTGGGTCTCTCAATGCCACCGTCCCCTATGAAACAGACAATGATTCATCTACTGCTGGACCTTTCCTACATCCAATGACATCTACTCCAGTTTCCCGTGGACCTCTTCATGGCGGGAGCCCTGTTTGCATCCCAACAAGTGTAACATTGCTGAGGGACCCAGGACAGGGCTGCATTCCCAATTCCTTCCAGAACTCCCTTTGGATTTCAGGATCTCCCTGCTTTAGGCAGGAGCTCCAGTCTGCAGCTGGGTACAAATCACCCCACGGGCCTGTGTACACTCTTAATTTCCACCGCATTAGCGGCACACTCCGAAACTCCATTCCCAGACACAGCCAATAAAACTGAATTAACTGAAGAGTCATTAGGATATAATGTGGTAGCGTTAAGGTGAGCCACAACGTAATTACCATGATTTCTAATGGAGTTACGGTGCCGTTACTGCCGAACAACACACCTCACCTCCACCTTGCGATGGGCACACACCCCATTGCACACACACTGCGCTGCACGCTCGGTTCAAGCAGAAAAATCAAGGAGAGATCCAGTGCCTGCTTGGAAAATGGAGCCAAGTCGGATGTATGCAAAGACCATGGGTGCTGTGAGCGGCTGGAGGCGTTAGAATATCTGGGTCTGTACCAGTGGCATCCAAATGAGTCTTGTTTGACTGCAGTGAGGTTTGGACCAGGAGCCTCAGGCTTCTTGAGATGGATTCCTAAGGAAAGGTAGATTAGACATTCATGGCTGTGGGTGTTTAAGTAAGTTTTGAACCTAAAAGACAAATTCAACCCAATTCATGGGAGGAGTAGCAGACAAAAGGTCCTTGACTTCTAGCAGGGTGCAGCAAAACATGCAGCTGAGGCAAAGCCGTGGACTCCTGATGGTCCCATGAAGGAGAAGGCTGTGACATTTGCTCCTCACTTCAGCCTCCAAGGAGACCTTTGGCTTTAGCAGCATCCTCCACAGTTTGGGGTTTGCTTCTCTCGGGACTCCTGGTTTCCAAGGTGGTCAGTGGACTTTTCCCCAGCCTTCATTTCACTGCCAGCTTTGGGGTGCATTGGTTGGTTTCTGAGAGATTCCCGGTACGGAGCCTGCAAAAGCAGGGAGCATGGGATGTGACAGAATTATATTCTGCTAATGCTGTAAATTAGCCATCTCAAATATGTATTTAATATAATAAATTTGGAAGACAGCTACTGTAGGTTAAGTGGCAACTGACAGCACTTATAATGAGGATTAATACACATACAGGTCCTACAGATTTGTTAAAATTCAATAAATATTTATTATAATCCACTGGTTCTTAACTTACACTTGAATAAATTGGCCAATGTTAAATAAATAGAGAAGCATGACCGAAAGGAAGGGGCGAAAGCCTGTCGGTGCCACCATAAGCTCATGACTCACCAGGGGTTTGTCCTAACAAATTCCATCCAACTTAGGTTTGGCCAATGCCAATGCCAGAGGGTTTAACAAGATTTGCATTACAGCCTTCATTTCCAGATGTGTTCCAGAAGGGAATTTCTTTACAAATTTAGGTGAGACGATCCTTTTCACTCAGAACACGGCTAAGGGTTTCCTGTGCCCTTCCTAAAGAGTGAGCCTTGCTCCGGCAACCCCAAGAGGAAATTAGTTATTTTTGATTTCATTGCGTGTTGATCCAGTCTGAGCAGGACACACTAGCTGAACTTTTGCAGCTTGTGGAAAAAACTCCATTCACTTTCCCTTATATTGGCACCATATGTTTTTAGGGAAAAGGAACTGTGGCTGTGGCTATGTTTGACATGCAGCAAGCACAAAATTGCTCCCATTAAGCTGTTGTGTCCCAGTTGCCTGGGAAAGCTCCAGCTGGAGATACCTGACCAGGATCTATGTGTGGTCTAGATGCAATCTGGCCTCTCTGACATGGCCTTTTCCAGAGCTGTCTTGGTCACAGCTAGTTCAGGTGGATCACACTTGGCTGGAGACACAGCACTGTGCCTGGAAGGAGCAGTTTTCCAAAGGTACTTGGGTCACTTAATATGTGGGAGGGAGTTCAGCTGAATTTCAGAAGTGCTTTGCCAGAAATTAGCACCCATTTCACCTCTTGTGCTGTTGGAAAGGTTACCAAGCACCTATCTGTCTGTGTGGGCTGGTGCCCAATTGTTGAAGGTCTGGCAGGGGCAGGGACTGCATTAAAAGCTCCTCAGACATTTTAGACCAGCGTGTAAAGGCCTTGCACGAGGCAGAGATTAAGAAGAACAGCAAATTTTGGACCTGCCTATCACAATGAGTGCAGAGGACTTTGTTTTGCCAATTTATTTTCGCTCACTGCTTCACCTATGGGGTGTTTCTATTTTTTTCCTGACTTAGCAAAGGCTTCTTGGATCTTTCAGGAGAACTTTTACCCATATCTGAAGATAAATTACCCTCTGGGAGTGCAACACAGTGCACACCCTGCTGGTTGGCTCTGCTCTTCATTACTATCTTTCATAGATCATCTTGTTGGCTTCCTCTCCCATCACTAAGTCTTTGCCTATGATAACCCCCTTGACATTGTCTCACTGGTATTTTCTTAGCCTTCCTGCACCCTTTTCTGACTGCTGTCACACACAGGCTCGCAAGGAATATTTCCTCAGTCCCATGTGACAGACAATAATGTTTTTCTTAATTGCTAATCACGTCTATTAGCGAGGTACTTGCAGGAGAACAGTTAATTCCAGGCCGCTCAGAAATCCTGCAGAAGGGCTGAGGGTACGTGCCGTGTTTCTCAGGATGGGTCCTGAGCCCTGCTGAGCTGGGGATCGCTGCACCACCACCACTGTATCTAGAAACAATGTGGTCTCATTCCCAGCCCTGGACAAAAAAAAGGAGGAGCATTTAGCCTTATGGATGAGATTAACTTCATCCAACAGCACAAATCCTCTATGGACAGGGGAACGGGACACAAAGCCCATAGGAAAGGTGAAGTTGTGGAAAGGGGTTGATCTGAGCAAGGGGTTGGCTTGGCAGAGCATGGGGCACAAAGCCACTGGCACAGGGCCCTTGGAGGATGTCTCCCCTGCTCCTGAAGGTCCTGAGGAGCCTCACCGGTTCCTCTGGCTGCAGTGGGTTGCTGGTTATTAACACCTTGGATATCGAGCTGGAGGATTTCCTTGGCTCAAAGATCAGAAGCTCAGCAACAGTCTCATGAATTAGATAAAGGTGCCGTGGTGACCCTCAAACTCGGGCAGTCCCGGCAGCTTCAGGGAGTGGAAGTAAAGCCAGAAGTAAATACTCAGTGAGAGCCCAAAGCATCCGTGCAGCACAGCCCAATAGGGAGATAACTGCAGGGGAACCGGAGGCAGGGAGGGGGTGAAATGAAGTGGAGAGTGTTGGTATGGGATTCCTCAGGAACTGAACATGGTTGCCTAAAAACTCCCACTCTTCCTCTGAACAGCTGCATCCTCTGTGTTAAATAAATCATTCTGATTCTGGTTTCCCTCCCATTCTTCCCCAGTTCCTCTGCTCCTCCCAAACCAGTCTGGTACAGCCCTGGCTCTGGCTAGCCATCAGCAGTGACCCCAGGCATTCCTGATATCTGTGATGGAGGAGCCTGATAAGAAACCCGAGAGAAGGTTCATGCTCAGTGTGGTGGCGTGGAGTTGCTGAAGGGAAATTGGACCATCTCCACTGGTGTCCCTGCCACAGCCCTCATCCCTCCAAGGATGCTCTTCTCATTCCTCCAAACCTCTCTGAGGATGGTACCCCACATCAGGCAGGAGTTATTCCAGGCGATGGGCCTTGGCAGTGGAATGCTGCAGTGTTCCATCAACATCAGGAGGTACTTCTGTAGCCTGCACCAAGCCACAAGTGTCCTTTTTGCTGGTAAGCACCACTAATGTGAACCAGGGAGGGAGCAGGAGACGGGCTCACTCGAGGGAGCTGTGGGAAACCAATTACAAGTTCTTGGAGAAATCCAACCGTGTCTTCCCAAATTCACCACCTCTCAGGCTGAGGCTGAGATTTAGCTTTCACAACTGTGAAGTTGTTTTAATTTGCACATGGTTTCAGGAAATCTAACTCATCCTATCAGGGAAAAAAGAAAAAGCCACTTGAAAAAAAATGCTCTTTTGCTTGTTTCTTTATTCCGGGAGCAGAGTAATTTATGTACTCATTTAATTTTGTTCTGCCACAAACAAAACCACAGTATATAATGTGATCTCTGCTGCTGGAACCCTTATTGTTGGAAGGACATCAGAGAAGACATAAACGTCCCTGACACAAAAGAAGAACCCAGGTTTCAGAGAGATCACACAGATTAGAAAATATGGGGGGGTTTGGTTAAATTTACGAGTGGCCCTTTGTTCTTTCCTTTGTAGTATGATAGCATAATAATCTTTTAAATCCGGAGTAAGAGCTGGGTACCTGAGAGATCAGTGCTTTATAAATACTTAAACAGACTGACTGCTATGAAAATCTTTCGTTCTGCTGCATTTTTTGCCCATTGTTAATATTGCTCCAACAATGTGGGGAAAAAAAAAACAACAAATCCAACCCTCTAATAGCTGAAAAACATTTGTGTTTGGGAGGCGAGGTGGTTAGTGTCTTCAGAGAAATATCTTCCAAACCAAAGAGCATTATATTCCACATGCAAACTGCAGAACCGAGGGGCTGGTTTTGCATATATCTATATATGCATAGAGAGATACCGAAAATCTCCCGGGCAGCCCCCGAATCGGCCGTATTTCATCGTTAGGATGGCATCAGACGGCTGTATTTCACAGCTGCTTAAAAAAGGGGGAGAAAAAGCCCAACCTTTACATCTCACTGGATGGAAAAAGCCCACAGCGCCGTGAATGAACTCAAGGCAGCTGCTGGGTAATTGGCCAAGTTATCTCCAGTGTCACCCTTTCATCCACCAACAGGGAGATGCTGATAAACCCCGGAGGTGACTGGGCTGATGGGAGGGGGGGATGTGGGGAAGCAGGCCCAGGCACCCCCCAGCCGTGTCCTTTCTCCCCGGGCAAAGCAAGCCCTTCTCCTGCCTCAGTTTCCCCATTAAAAAAGGGAGAGCATCCCACCGCCCTCTCCCACATCAGGATTTCGAGAGGAAGGGGCTACCAATGAACACCGCTTCGGTTTCTCATTAGTTTCGAAACAAATTTTGATTCCTTTCTCTTGCCAGAAGCCCCAAAGAGAAGGAGTGAGCTTGGGAAAAATAGAAAAGGGAAAAAACAAACCAAACCAAACCACTTTTTGCATCATATTCACACAAATTGTACGTCTCAAAGCCGTGCTATATCCACATCCAGTGGAAAAGGCTGGAGGTGGCCTCCAGGAGAAGCTGGGAGACACATGTTTTTAAGCATCATTATGTGGGAAAACAGTGATGGAATCACTGCTCTCCTCTGGTGGGAGGGCAGCAGGTGACCTCTTCCCTCCTGCGGTCCTCGAGGTGGCCCCTTCCCTCTCTCAGTCCTCGAGGTGGCCCCTTCCCTCCCACAGTCCTTGAGGTGGCCCCTTCCCTCTCCCGGTCCTCGGTCCTCGAGGTGGCCTCTTCCCTCTCTCAGTCCTCAAGGAGGTCCCTTCCCTCTCTCGGTCCTCGAGGTGGCCCCTTCCCTTCCTCCCTCAGTCCTCGCCGGCGCCGCTGAGGTTCTCTCCAGCAATGTCCAATTTTGCTATGGGCTGGGTTAACGGGGAGAAGGGACCCTGAGCACACCAAAGAAGGTGCTTTTTAGCTAAAAAATGAACTTTAATTACCAGAAGGAAGAAAAGTAGCTTCAGGAAGATGAAACAGAAATAAAGCCTCTTCTTTTGGGCCAGATTATATGTCAGGTGTTAGGGTGGTGTGATGGAGGAGCCAGACCTCATGTGACTTTGAGGACTTTGCAGGCAGCTCCGAAGCCCAGAGCTGCTCTTTCCCCGTCATTAATAAAAGACAAAGCCAAGAAAAGATTTGCTATTATGAAATAAAGAATGCCTCACCTTTTCACTGGGTGTTTGGGGTGTTTGGTTTTTGGTAGGGATGTGCCAATTTGCAAGCCCTTCATTTTGGGGAATAATTTATCTAGGTTGAGACAACAGCAATTGGCAAAAGCTAATTCCACCCAGTGACGAAAATATGGGTCAAAGTAAGAAATAAAGACAAAAATCCAGAGAGAAGGCACATTCCCAGCAACCTTATCAGCCAGGAACAGGACAGAGCCACATTCCAGCTTCTGTGCCAATAAAAAAATCAATTCTTATGGAGCTCTTAAGGGGAGTTCTTAAGGAGAGCAGAGGAAGACCAAGCGCGGGGTGACCGAAGGCCTCCTCACCACCAGTGAGGTGGGAAGGCGGCTGGGCCAGCAGGTTGCTGGGGTGCACCCAGCTTTTCCAGGAGTTCCCTCAAGCTGGAAGTGTTTGAGGGTGCTGGGAGGGTGAATGGGGTGGATGGCTCCATCCCAGGACACTGCAGGATCTTCCACTGGGTGTGAGAAACCCGAGCGACCTGGCTCTTCTCACCGAGCACTGCCCAGGTTTTTGGTTCGAGATCAGATTTTGGCCCAAAGAAAACCAGAAATCATTTTAAAATATGCTTTAATTGGGTCAATAATCTGCATTTTTAGATTTTTATTATTAGAAATATTTATATTACAGTAGCTTGGTATTTTAGAAGGCTATAAATGCATTTTTACATAATCAGCATTTTTAAAAGTCTATAAACATGCACTATGTTTGCCTAATGTACTATAAAAGCTTCCAAAGGAGCTGTTATTATCCAACTTGTCACCTCACACATGCTCCGAGGAGGAATTTTTATTTATTTATTTATTTATTTATATTTCCTTCTTGTCTGCTGCTAATAAAACAAAGCAAACCATTAACAGCTTTGGAGCCGCGAGGAGAAGTAGAGGGGCTTGTAATCTTGGACTCCAAAGGCAGCGTCTGCAGCTCCGCTCCTCGCCTCTTTGAGATTCCCAACACGCAGGGCCAATTTCAAACAGACAAAATCAGTTTAGGTTACATAAATTCGAAAGCCCGAGCCTCCTTCTTTTAAAGTAACATCTTGCATTTTCGCTGGGCGCGTTGCAAGCTCTCACCTCCCAGTTTGGACTGGTGCCCTTTTACAGTCGGCCCGGGCGTCTTCCTCAGGTTTCTCCGGTTTAAAAGGAGCTTTGATGCAGAGTTACTGTGTGTGCACATACATACCTTATTTTACACACACACACATGCACGTCTATATGCATATATTTATGGGTGCATGCAAGTGTGTCTATATCTATATGAAGTCTAGCAGGCTGTGGTGGTTGCACATTCAGGGCCTGTCTCTCCTGGCACCCTCTGATGCCAAACTCCCAGCATTACTGGTGCACGCAGCAAACTCTGGACCAAGTCCTGATAAACAGATGCCACCCATTTTGGAAGGGGAAGCGGCTATTTTGTGAGCTCAAGGGCGAGTGTGGTGTAAATCAATTGGGGGGGGGAAGAAATCTGCATGCAAAAAGCAGGTTTGGGGTTTGAGCAATCTCTTCATTCCCATCTCCCGAGATTTGCTTTTTGGTTTCTCTCTGTTTACAGTTTGCTCCTATTCCCAACATATCTTGGTGTGGGGATGGATTCTCAACCCCAGGGAACCTGTCAGGGATGTGATAACGACTCCCTCAATCCAAAGAAGGGCACGATGGCGCCTGTGATAGTGAGCAGCTCCTCACAGCTCCCCCCCGCCGGGGCACGGGGACCAGCTCCCTCCGGGGACCCCGTGATTTTGGATGGGGCAGAAACCAGCATGAAAACCTGTCGCTTTTGACACTTGGGTTCTCAAAAACCCCAAGGTGCTCCTCGGAGGGTAACAGGCAATAACCTGCCCCTGTGCTGGTTGGGCTGGTATTTTGGGTAAAGGCTTTCCTGGATGAATTTGGAGTGGCCCTGGGATGTGCAGGGATGGAGAAGGCTTTACACAGCTTTGGTTATTTAAAGGGCACGGGCTGGGAAAGCACTGAAAGTCCTGGCTGATGCCTGAAGGGGCAGCTTGGACATCCCTGTGGTGGTGGAAAAGAGAAGGAGAAAAAAACACAACAAAGATGGGTTATGTCACTACAGGAAATTCCCAGCCATTCTGCAGGGAAAGGTGCTGGAGGTGCAAAGGGGACACTGGTGGTCACAAGGACCATATTGGGACAGAGGAGTGGGGGGTGGGGAGAAGCACTCCTGCAGGCTCTCCTCCCACTGCCAGTCCTGTAGGGGGTGGCAGGTTTGGTCTCTGGGGTCAGATAGACCTTCCTGAGGGCTGCTCTATGTTGTGCCACTGCAGAGATGGCTCTGGCACCTCAGGGACACTACACACCCCATCCTGGGCTATCTGACTGGTGACAGTGTGGAACGCCCTCTCCCTGGGCAGAGAGAAATCCAAGGTCCCAAGAGCCAAAGCAGCCCGGGACAGAGAGCAGACACGTCAACCCAAGAGGCTATTTCTGTCACCATCCTCAGAGCCGGGGAGCTCAGACAAAGGGAAGCACCGCTGGGACCTCCTGGGAGCTCTTCCCACCTCGTGGCACTCTGGGGTGGTTCCTGCAGGCATTTCCCATCCTTAGCTGCCTTGCTATCAGCTCCCAACAAGTATGACAACCTCGGGCAAGTGTTGCCTGACAGTCACACATGGGTGTCCTAAGTGGAGGTATCCGCTGGGATCGGCACTGCCAGGTCTCTGTGCCTCCGTGCACAGACCTTGTCACACGTCACTCCATGGTCATTGATCACTGATGGGAGCAGAGGGTGTTGGGCACCTCGTTGGGGTTCTTGCAAACTCCCCACCCAGGGTCCACATCCAGCCACCACCACCCAAGCATGCGTTGGCAGTCACTGGTCCTTCCAACCCTGATCCCCCCAAAGCCTGCCCATGGTGGTGGTCCAACAGCAGCATGAGGCACCCTTGGGCTGTGAGGATGTGTTGTGGTCTTCCTGGGTGAACCTCAACGTGGTAGGACAGTGTAGAGACCTGTTGTGAGCGGGTTGGGGGCTGAGGGGACAACAACATTGCATGCAGGAGGTGCTCCAGGATGGGGGTCCTCTTCAAACAAGAGGGACAGGTTCACTGAATGCAACCAATGCCACGTCTGTCACTATTCATCTGCTCTCTCAAGGTGACCTCCCCAGGGCTCTGCTGTCCTGGACATCTCTACTTTGTTTCTACACCAGTTTCTAGAGATGTTCACCTGCTTCTCCAGGTGCAAGCCAAGGGCAGTGCCTGTGCTGCCAAAATTGTCCCCCCTTGGTGTACTGCTGGGTGAAGCTCTAGAGGCTGGAAACCTCCCGTGGCCTCAAGGTCCAGGAGACACCACTGTGTTGGTGACCCATATCAATCCACCATGGCACGTGGGGTTCCTTGTTCCTTGGCTGGCAATGGGGCTCCCCAGTGTGGGGCAGGAGGTCCAGCACCTTCCCAGCCCCCAGTACCTTTGGAGACACAAGAGGATGACATGGCTGGGCAAGGGTGTGCCCAGGACCTTGTGGTGAGCAACTTTGACCCTCCAAGAGGTCTTTGAATCCCATTTCTTCCCTGTGTAAGGTGAAAATTGGGATCCTTTGAGCTTTTTTCCCACCTTCTCACCTCCATACTTTTTCTACCACGGAGGAAGAAATACAAATGAAAGGAAGAAAAGGAGGGGAAAAGAATAAATAGAGGAGGGAGCCAAAGGTCTTCCAGCACGGGCAAGGTCTGCACTCCACGTCTCCCACCGCCGGCGCTTACCAAACATAGCCAGGGCCCCCGCGCAACCTCGGGCCAGCGGCGAGTAGAGTAAGATGAGCTCCCTCTTTATTTGGCCTAGCTAAAAATAGCANTTGCCGTGGTTGACTAAATATGGTCAGGGAGGGAAGCGCGGGGCCGGGGCCGCTGGCGTGTTTGGGATGCTTCGCTGGGTATATAAGCACTGGAAAGGTGGACTCGCTTTCTGACCAGCGCTGCCCCCTCCCCTCCCTC
>VZTM01027647.1:139765-202096 GCA_013400555.1 Jacana jacana | reverse complement strand
GGTGGGTGGGTGGGCGGCGGTGGGGGAAGTGTATTAATTGCTGCCCCTTTAGCATACGTTGAAAGTGTGTTACTCAGATCAACCAATCAAAAAAGAAAATGTGCTGACTCAGCACTCGGGCTAGTCTGCACGTCCGATTGCAGAAGAGATCAGCACTGCACTGCAGCATCTCTCCCTGCCTTTGACACCAGCCTGGCTGGGCAGGGCTTCCCCTGTGCTTCCCAGGGCTGGTTTAGGCCAAGAACAAGAGAAGGCCCTGAAGAGAGGAGGAGAAAGCCAAGGTTGCACCAGCCTCGAGCTGCTAATGATCCTTTTTAGTCAGTAAGAAAGAGCTTCCATGCGAGGTCTGCCCTGCCAGATGCAAAGCGGCATGAATTGCTTGGGAATATATCTATTTTTAAAGACTTCCACCACATCTTGCACTTAGCAGTGACTGTGGGCGAGGGGGTGGCGTGTTCCTCGCAAGAGAAATCTCCTCGCTCCTCAGCTCCAATCCCTCCCCTGAAAGCCCAGGGCTGATTTCAGCACCACACTTGCGAGATGCGCCCAGAGTAGATCCTGGCTTTAACATGTGCCGTTTGACACTGGGGTTACTCTTGAGTGGGCAACGATGCTGCAAGATGCTGTCCCGTTGGGATGTGAGGATGGGGGGTCATGGTGAGAGCAGCCTGGTGCTCCAAGAATGGGAGACCAGGGCACAGGCTCCATCCCTGGCTGGGTCGCTGGGATCGCAGGCAATTCTTGTCGCCCCTCTGCCTCAGTTTCCCCAGAGTAGGTGATTGCCATGGGGTTGGTGTAGCTGTTCCTTGCATGGCGAAGCTAAAGCTGGAGGAGGCCAAGGCAGGTTGATGAAACTGCCCAAGGACAAGCTTGTCCTGGGTTTGTAAGAACTTTGTACGGATCCTACTTGGATCTTGGTCTTGGCACGTGTTTTGGGGGAGATGGTACATCCTGGCTGGACTGTGCCCCCTCTGCAAAGACTTGTCTGGACTCCCCAGCATCTCCGTGTGATTGTAGGGTGTGTGGTTGGACTTCAAATGGGTCCTTACAGGGCTGTGGCTGCTGAGGGGGCACCCAAGCGGAAGGGAGCCGGGTGATGGGCTCCACAAGATGCTCCAGCCCCATGGGGCTGCTCGATGGTTGCCACTCTGGGCACCATATGGGTGGCTCTGCTGGCACCATGAAGGTTGTCCCATGCCACGGTGGCCCCCATGATGGCCTGACCATCCCCATGTCCATCCGGGGGGTACCTGCATCTGCAAGAGGAACAGCATCTCCATGGGCTGCCTCCTCCTGACCACTGCCGTGCCCTGGGATGCTCTGAAGGTGTTTTTGCTTGTGCTGTTTAACGAGAATCTGTGGGAGTCCCTGGCTTAGTTTGTATGTTGGCCCAGCAGTCTGTACAGAGGAGTGGAGGTGGATCTCCTGCATCCTTGTGACCCAGGGGAAGGCATTCCAGCACGGATATATCTTGAATAAAGCAGAATTTAATAGTCAGAGGTTTTAGCAGTGAGAGCAGTTGCTGGGGGTGCTCAGGAGGCTACGCTGGGGGTGAGGGGAAGCGAGGCGAGTGACATCTCCAACAGATGCAAGGCTTTCCTTTTTATATATATATATATTTAATTTTTTTTTCTTTCCTGGAGCACAGGTCCATACCCATAAAAGCCTCGCCATGCCCAGATATGGCCCGTGCTGGGACCTGTGCCGCTATCTAAAAAAGCCCCTGGGCAGACTGAGGAGCCCCGGGGAGCAGTGGACGGGACGGGACCGGGAACAACTGCTATAAATAGTGCTCATTCTCAGCTGCCCTTCTGGTGGGACCGGATTAGGTGGCATCTGGGCAGCCAGGAGGCGCGGGGCTCGTGACCACGGACCGCAGGAGTCACCCGGCAGCTGTAAGGCCAGGAGCCAGCCCTGCACAGCCCTTACATAGGCAAGTCAACCCTGGCATTTGGGGGAGTCGGATAAAGCTACGGGAGCAGGAATCCAGTGACCTAAGAGCAATCAAGAATAAAGTTGACCGCGTCGGCTGGGGCCGGTGCTTCCAATCTGAGAAGTGACCCGGCCTCGGGGGCAGGACTTGGCCATGGGCTGCCAGTGCTGGTCGGGGCCAGAGAAGGAGGGTGGTCAGGAGGGAGCTGGAGACATGGGATGCAAAGTGCCACAAGGAGTTGCTGGAACAAGGAGAGTGGCGTCCTCGTTTGGGTTAATTTGCTGGCAGCGACATTGCCGGGAGCTCTGATTTAATATTTGTGTTTACTTTGGGTAAACAAATTAACAACACCCCCCCGCCCCCCCCAAGTTTTAATAATTGAAGGCACCAGCTTGATTGAGGCTGGTGGAAAACAAGGGATCTCATGCAGTGTTTTCACTCCCAACCTTGCACAAGGTGGACAGTGTGTGTAGGTTATGTCCCCGTGGATGAGAGAGAGCTGCTTCCTGTACGTGAGGGGTACGTGGAGCTATATATAGGCTGCAGGAGTGCCACCCAGCTCCCGTCCCAGCAGTGGGAAAAAGCTGTGTTTTGCTTGAATTCAGCTCAGCCTTGAGTGTTTGAAGGGAAAAGATGGTGCAGGGAACAGGGATGGTTTGGCAGAGCAGGGGATACAGCTGTGCTGGTGGTACCCAGAGGGGATGTCTTGAAACATGTGCAGGGGAGTGATGTGGCAGCTTGTCCCTGAGCGGCTCCGTGCGGGACGGGGACGTGGGGACAGGCGGGGCCAGAGGGGTGTTTCTACTGGGGGTCTGTGCCTTCCCCTCCTCGGTGGTGTCCGGGCTCTGAAGCACGATGCTCTGCACCACCTCACTGCCTTTCAATTGAGCCAGCTTTGTCCAAAAGCCTTGTCTTTGAGACAATAAGACGCACCCGCTAAAATCTATTGTGCCGTTTTTGCAAAGACCAGCAAAAGTCGCCCGCGTGCCGTCCCCTCCCTGTCCTCCACGCTCATTTGGCCTATTTGAAGCTGAATTTATTCCTGGGAAGGTCCCCATCAATTTGCCTTGCTCTTTTGTTGACAAGTTTATTAAAAACCTGGGCAACTACATATTAAACTTTTATCAGTGTCGGGGAGGAATACGTCCTTTGAGCGGCCACAAAAGTTATGGATTGGGTCTTAACGGTTCTTGTTCCGCCATTCAGCTGAGTCAGCGTAACAAATAAAAGCTGCCACTTCTTTTCTTCCCTTTTTTTTTCCTCCCCCTCTTTCTTGAGAGGCAGTTCCCTTAACAGTGTAAGTAACAGCGTGTCCAGTAGCACAAAAAAAGTTTCAGGTCTGGGTTAAACAGGAGCTTATTTGTGGGTTTTTGGGTTGGTTTTGTTGGGGTTTTTTTTGTGGCCTTACGTCTTTAATAATTTGAATTATTAACTTAAATTGGGAATAAAATATGAACCTTGCAGAAAGTTGTTGCTTCTTAGCTCTGAGCCAATTGTTTGGGCAAAAGAGGGAATACTTTATAGTGTTTCTAGGAAAAAATTCCCCCAAATTCGTAATGTTTGTTGTACCACGAGCGATCTGCTTCAGCCATTGCAGGGAGGGCTTGGAGTGATGCTTGGGGCTGCATCATGCCTTTCGTGCTGCTGCCATGGGGGCTCTGTGCTCTCCCCCTTTAGTCATAAGGACAAAACAAAGAGGAGGCCGATATGTTGCACCGGAGATGTTAAAAATAAAGCCTTAGGATGGTATAACCTAGTTCCCGCTTTGCCGCTCGGCTGAGGCTTCAGGAGCTGGGAGAGGCCTGGAAAATAGTGGGTGAGAAGGAGTTTGAGCTGATCTAACGGCAGGCAGGCAGGGAGAAAAGTGAGCTGCAATTCTCAAACTCCACCAGATAGATAGGGAAATAAATAAATAACTAACTGTCCCCCAGAAGCATCTTTCTCTGGGCTGCATCATGTCCAAGGATTTTTTTCTTTTTTTTTTTCTTTTTTTTTTTTCTTTTTTTTTGGGGGTAGTTCTTAAGCAGGTTTGCTGGCATAATTTGTCAAGTCCAACAGGGAGGTTTCCACCTGACGGAGGATCATTTTTCACCGCGCCCAGCGGTGCACCCAGGCGCTCCTGCCGGCTCCCGGCAACGCCGTAATTAGATAAGAGTTAACACAGGGCTATGAGACGGATCATCGTTCAGGGATGCAGCAGAGCCCGCCACGGCCCATCCTCTGCCGGCCCCAAAGCAGGCAGGGAGGGGTCCTGGACAAATACTGCCTTCCTCCAGGAGTTTATCTGCATCACCATTTGCACCAATTATAACTAATTGGGCTCATATTGCAGTTTCATAGCATCTAATTTTCTATTGATTTTAACGGGGACTGCTGGTGTTTTGTAGTATTAAGTGGTATCTCGTACCAGTTGCTGTTTAAAAATGCTGAGTGCACTCCCCTGTATGGAATTATGCAGTCAGCAGATGTTTTAAAACCTATTTAATTGTTTGGTCCATAAAATGCACAAACTGTATTAGGGAATGGCTTTGTTCTCTTTTGAGTGTGTGAGTTGGGAAAAAAAAAAAAATAGAAAAAAAAAAAAGACAGAAAAATCCAAGCCCTCAACTATTTCCATGAGTGATTCTGGGAGCTGCAGATCCCGGAGAGCCGCTCCGAGCATCACGCTCCGGGCAATCGGCCCCGGAGGCTCCATCCCTGCCTGCGGGGAGCCAGGGTGTTTGCTGCTCCCCCCGGGCACCAACGCTCTGCTCCACTCCCTGTCTGTGCCCAAAATGGGACCTTCATTTTCACAACAGGCCTAGGACCCAAGTTTGGGTTAAGACAAAGGTTCAGACAAAGATCCTCCTATTGAGAGCCAAGATTTTTATAAGGTGGCTTTTGACTTTCTCTCTAGACTTTATAAGGCGGGAGTTGCAGGGTCCTGGGCTCTATATTCTGTCCTAGATATTGCCCAGATATTGCTCTATATTCTGTCCTAGATATTGCCCAGTGCCTTGGCAATACATCCCAATAAACCCAGGCTATCACACTGGCCAGTGCATTCCAGCAACTACTCGGTGAAGCGGGAGGAAAGCAATAGTCCTCCGTTCAGCATCATTTACAGGAGAAAAAGATTTAAAAGAGAGAGAGATTTAGGGGAGGAGCGGAGAGGTGCCTGGCAAAAAACCCAGCATTCCCAGCAGTGGATGGTGGATACTGGCTAAAGGGAATTAACGGCAGGGGAGGCAGATAAAGGCTGATGGAGAGGATGTTACGGGGCAGCGGGGACACCCGGGGGTGCTGGTGAGTTTGCTGTCAACTCGCTGCCTTGGCCAGTCGTTAGCAAGAGCCATGGTCGTGTCTGTTGGAGACAGGTGAGTTCAGGGAGGGTGTGTGTGTGTGTGTGTAAATTAAATCGACACTTTATTAAGTTCAGGTAATAGTTTTGGTTTGAAAGACTGAGTGGCTACTGCAATGTCAGCAACTGCTTTAGCGCAGAGAGGAACGGAGTGCTTTTTAATTAAGCCAAATAAAATCCAAGCAGTAGGCTCTCGAGCCTTGTCTGGAGTCTGCTTTTTTGGGGGTTGAATATCTATAATTTTCAAAATGTTAATAAAACACAGTCCACTTTTTCCCTGCAATAATATAAGTTAAATTAATATTTGATGTTCTGCAAGGAAGCGGATAGAAGCGGCGCGGTTGTATTTTCTGGTTTACAAATGGCACATTGTGCAGAATACAGCAAGTGTGGCATTGATTTAAGCATCCTCACAAAGACACTGGGCAATAAAGTTGAATCATCTGCTGGAGAAGTATGGCTCTTTGGTGGAAAAAATAGCAAAGTGAGAAAGAAGGCATTTTCCTGTATTATCAAAAGCCACTTCATTTGGGGGAAATTTCCTCCGATTTAGTAATGTTTGGATGGAAATCAAATAACACATTAGCTTGAGGAAAGGGGAAAAAAACCTTCCAAAGCTAATTACAAAGGGAATGTGCACTTCATTAAGATAAAGCTGTAGGAAATCAATGTTCTGTATTGTTGTTTTTTCCTTTTGATTGGATTTTAGCATGATAAATTGTTAATGCATTTGATCTAAAAATGATTTGTTTATTCAGATGAAGAGCAACAGTACTTTGTCTCATTTGGCCTTTTAGCTTATAATGATAATGGCTTCGAGGGATGCTCATTTCTCAAAAGGGTATCGGACTGGAATAGGCAGGAGATTTCTGGACTCAGAAGGATGGGCCCTACGCGAGGGTTCGTTGTAGACTAATTCTATTGCATGTTGAATCTTCTGCTTCATTAGGAATATCGACAAATGCTGATAAATTCTTTGGCTTTGCTGTACCGACTAGAACACGTCTGTATTAGAATATTGAGGCTAAAGTGGAAAGGTCCTCAATAGATCAGAGCTTTTTAGGTTGCCCACGGCGGGTCCTGTTCGCCACGGCAGCGCTTTGGTGCTGCGGGGACTTTGCCCGTTCTCCTGCCTGGGATTGCTAACATCACCCGGCCAAAAGCGAAACAGAGGCCCAGAACAACATCCCACAGAGAGAAAAGAGCGATGCACGGCTTTATTTTGCTATTTTGGCTCTGCTTTGCCTCTAACAAGTGTTGCCTGTGGCTCTCCAATGCCATCCTCCAGCATGCCCGGACTCTGCCCAGCTCGGGGATGTGCCGGTGCGATGGGGCAGGAAGGGCTTAGAGCAGGGTCCTGCAGAGAGTGGCACCAGCACCTGATCCTGGCCACCAGAAAGGACCCTTCCAATACAAGACCCAATTTGATGGGGAAATGACTAGACCTGGTCTCTCGTGGGGCAGCAAACCTCAGTTCGGGGCTGTCGGGTGGTTGAGGTTGTGGACTTGGGAGATGGTGCTGTCGCAGATTGTGCTTGTAATGTCAGTGCAGGAGGGAAGGGAGAGAGACATCAAAGCCCTGCCTGGCTGTGAGGGCTGGGCAAAGCTCTCCTGCCATACCTGCCTGCACTAGCAGAGGTGAGCCCCATAACCCTGGTTTCCCAGGGGTTTGTGGGATGAGCAATCCCTCTCCGGAGAGATCAGGAGCCTCAGCACGGCTCAGACCTTTGGACATGTCTGAGCAAAGCCTCTGTGATTCATCTCTCTCGGATGGGTTGTACAGCCCCAGAGGCCACCCTGGAGGTACCTGGGCTGGTGGGGAGCTGTGCCTGCCCTGCCAGGAGCTTACAAGCCCCCACAGCCATCTCCAGCAGATACTGTGGGTTGCCCTTTCTCAGCTGCTGGGAAAGCCTCGCCACCAGAGAGACATCATTAGTTTTGATTAATGGCATCCAGAAGAGAAAAACTAATTTTCTAAAAAGGAAAAGCTCACTCATAACTCACTGCAGAGAATTTAAACAAAACGTTACAGAGCATCCACGCCAACTGGCATTGATTTCAGATGTGTTCCCGGGCAGTCCCCAAAGCGAAGCTGGGGGGGAGCGGGGATGGCACTCGTCCCTGGCAGGGGATGCTCAGTGTAGCCCCCTCACTGCTCTCTCACACTGCTGTTTTCAATTGGTGCTCCTGGGACAGGACAAGTGAATCTGGGTGGCAGAGTGTGTTTTAAGTGCGTGGTGGTGGTGCTCAGTCTTCCTGGTGCACGCTAACCCCAAATTCGTGTGTCTGTCAGGGTTTAGCCTGGAGGCTCAGCGCAGCATCGGTCACCGGTGGCACTTCCACCTCCCTCTGGTCACCAGTAAATCATTGCTTTCCTTTGCCTCCTGTAACTCACCAAAGCGTGAATTTAATACTTCCAGGTCTTCACTGTCTAAGTTTTCATGTAGTTCCTTGGCTTGATTGTCTAAAAAGGTACCTAGAGATAACTCGATTGAATTAATTGTAGAGCTCTTTTTAAAAAGCTATTCTCTCTCTCTTTTTCTCTCTCTCCCTGTGTCTCTCCCTCTCCATTTATTTATAGGCAGCTTAGAGTAAGGGGTTTGGGCAGTTAAGTGATCTGCAGTGCTTACCTTTAGCATGCAAAGCCTGGATTTCTTGGGGAGCTGTACCGCTGGCCCACTTGCAATATTTCTGCGGGCAGTGGTTCTAAGCACAGGTGCTTTTTCCCAGTATCATCTTGCAGCCTGGTGGGCTGCCGAGGAAGAGGAGGGGGGGAAAGTCACCTTTGCCTTATGACGCATATAAATTCTTTAAATAGGTTATGCACATGGCAATGTGCAATATCTGCGCCTGGCTCTGGGTTAAGAAGGAAAGGCCTGAGTTTATTGGCTCCCACTGCAGAAATGATGGGAGCTGCTGTGATTTTTAAATTTGATTTACCAAGTTATTTTTAGCAGTGGGGTGGTCAGGCTGCAGGGCTCTCCGGGAGAAACCAGCTCCCCAGTGCTGCGGTCCCCAACCGGGGGGAGAGTGACTTGGGCAGGGCTGCCTGGCAGGGGCTCACTTTTGCATTTTGGGGGGGGCAAAGTGCCTGATTATGAGGCTGTAAGAAAGAAAAAACAAGTGGGTTTTCCCCCCCCTCCCCATCTTTCTTTTCCTTTCCTCTTGGCTTCTGGTGGTGGCAACTGCAACCACCACTTGTCTCAAGCAGATTTGGAGAAAACCCGCTGGTTTCAATGGTGGATGAGAAAACACAGGGTAGGGAGGATAAGTCCACCAACCTCTAAAAAAAAAAGAATTTTATGTATTTCAGCCTTTTCCCACCCATTTTCTGAGGAGGGCTCTGAGCTCTGCAGCCCCGAGTGACTGGGCTGCAGGCTGGGCTGGCCGTAGCAAAGCTCGTCTCTGCTTTACCTGCTGCTGCCTGTTGGGTGGCACTTCAGACTCCGAAACACAGGGTATGGAGGAGGACAGCAGACCATAAAACACTGAAAGGAAGAAGGCAGGAGGTGACAATTACAGTATCAGGATTAAACCAATAGCCTTTTCTTATGTCACGCTGTAATAGCAACGTGGCTCTTAAAACACAGAGAGCCAAATACCGGGTTTAGAAATGCTCCAGGCTGGTGGTTACTGCTGCAGACTCTTCCGCTGCTATTAAACCTACTTCTTTAATTCAGACCTGCTCTTCAGCCATTGCCTGTAAGAAGCTTAAATAAATCCCAACTGCCTGAAAGTGGAGCCATTTGAACCACTGCGACGTCAGGCAGTGAGTTGGGAAGAGGGGCAGGCAGCCGGGAAAGAAAAGACCCTGAGGAATCCCCCTCTTTGCTGGCCACCGCCCGTGAGGCCAAATGCTTTGCTAAAGCTGGTAAAATGGAACCAAATCAACTGTTCAATGGATTTGGTCCCCTTCAACCAGCTGTAGCTGTGCATTGATCTCTCAGATGCACCTTGGAGGATGAAAGACTTGAACCGGACCGAGACACCTCAGGTAGCAGAAGACAAATGGCCATGTGAATCCCGCCGATAAGGAAATTATGATGACTGGCATCTGCAGATCTATCACCCAGGCTCTAAACTGGTGGGCTGAGCCTGAGTCATTATGTGGTTGCCAGTCAATTCTGCCTAACGGAGATCACTCAAGATTGATAATCTCTATCGTCCTCCTGTATCGATCTCAGCTGCAATTCGGGACCGTGTATTTCGACTGCAAATGCTGTGCATTTTCATATGTATTTGCCCGTGCCCACCTGGGAGCACCCCCTGCCGTGGTGTTTCACCTGCTGCAACGAAGAATAAAGGTTTTGATCCGAAGTTCCCTCCTTGTGTTTTGTACCACGCGCCGAGCTGCTCGGTCAACAGGCTCGAGTGAAGAAATGGGGAGTTAGGGCGCTATCAGAGCAGGGAGTGAGTGGGGAACACCAGCTGCTCCTTAATTCCCCCAAAATCCTCAGCCTGTACTGGACAAAAATGTTTATTTTGTTAGGGAGATAAAAGCTATGCTCCTTAAAAAGGGTCCCCTGTTTGGCTTTGTTGACCTGAGAGACTTGTAAAGCTTCTTATCCCTGTCTGGTCGTTATAAGCACTAATGTTATGCTAATGGACTTAAAGAAAATCACTCACTTTCCCATGTAATAATGATTGGTGGGAAAGTAAGCTGGGCGTCATCTTTTCCTAACCATCGTAAATCTATAGGACTATCACAAGCCATGAATATTGCTGGTATAATGAGCCATCAGGATGCAAAAGTCTGATGTGAGATTATTCCTGTCTTTAATTCTTAACGACTTCTTAAGTTAACCCCTGGCACCAGAGAGCCCAGAGATTTGTCTCTTTCCACACACCAGAAAAGCGATTCGCTTGATTCCACCTCTCTGGTCCTTTAGGTACCATTTAAATGTTCTTACTAAGGCCAAGGGTATTCATGTGCTTTAAGATAAGGAGCTATTTGTTGGATCTGAGGCTTAACATGCATCTAATATTTATGTCACTGGGTATTTAACAGGCAAAGACATCAGGAGCAATGTTGCTGCAGGACTACCTTTCCTCAGCTAAAAAGAAAACGGTGCTTACTCACTTCTGCTAGCTCCTTTTTCTGCTCTTTACCAGTGCCTAAACATCCACACCCAAATCCTACTGAGGTCTCCATGGTGGGGTTTTTCCTGTGTACTTCAATCAGAGCAGCCATGTACCCGGTACTTCTGCCTGAGAACAAGTTGAGATGGAAGGGCACACGTGGTTCTGAGAGCTCAGGTCTCCAGCTCTCTCATTCAGGATGCAGCGATCGGTTCTCATACTGAGGAGACTGCTAAAATGTCCAAACTTCACTAAAAGTCACCAGTGCCTCTATAGCTGCCACACTGAGACCATCCTCTGCGGTGAAACCCCCTTTGGGTAGAGCCCAGATAGGTACGGTGGTGGTGACAGATAGGTGTCCAGGTTGCTGGTGGGGAGATGGAGGCATTAAGTTGTTTCATCCCTTTCTTCTCTTTCTGTGATTCTTTGCTATCGATGTGTAAATACTCCAGCAAGAAGTGGCTGTGGGTTGTGTCAGAACTGATCAGAAATATTTCCTGCTTTAAAAAAAAAAACAGGAAAAAAGGAGAAGTGGGAAGCAATGGACAAACTTTTGGAGAAGGATGTTTGCCTTCATGCGACCAGCTGAATTTTTGGAAACATGTAAAAGAACTGACTGATTTATTTCCTTTTAATTTGTGTTTTCACAAGTGCAACATCTTTGCAGACACCCAACAGTGCTTTGATCTGGTGTAATAGGAGAGATGTCACAGTGTGCGTTTACCAACGTTGGTGCCTGCAAACAGAGACAAACGAGCAGCTCCAACAAGTCCCTGCATTAGCATGGAGCCAGTTTGTGGTAACAAGGATGCTCGTGGCTTTCCAGCTGGGGCCACACAGCATAGCTCTGCCCTTGGCCAAGTAGCCAAGTGGCCACCACCTCTGTAGCTGTGAGTGATCTCACCATGGTTTGTCTTTCCCCGCCAATTATAGACTTTGCAATCAGCAGGGCCGGTCTCTGAGCACTCCCCAATTCCACCTCCCAGTTTCTATCTCAGAAGCTTCAAGCAAAGGCACCATCAAGGAATGACTGTGTGAGCTGTGCAAACATCACCTTAATGCTGTCACTGCTGGTCCCGGGGTTTATAAATGAGGAAGGATGGGGACGAAAGCAGGAGGGGGTGGGAATCCTCAGCACAGGTCCCTAATTGCTGGCAGTCTGGGCTGTGAAAGATATCGGGACTCTAGAGGAAAAGGTTGAGTAGAAACAGATGCTTCCAGCAGGCTGTGGCCTGGGTTTCCAAAATACCACGCTCCTCCCTCCTGCTCCCACAATCTGGGTTATTCTCTCGCGTTCCCCAAGGCTGCATCCAAGGTAAACAACACCATTATTAAAATTCTTCCTTGGTAATGATAATTAAGTTACGAAAAAATGTCAAATGGGGAAGCTGGAGTCATCACAACTTGACAAAACCATGGAATGTAAATGAAAATGTTTTCTCCTTCAAGAAGCGTGGTCTGTCTTTAGGTACCCCCAAAGTCAGCTGAGACTTGAATAGAAGGAAAGCTTCCAGTTCTCTTAAAGGTAGAGGAGATACGAACACAATGGGGCTACAAAAGGTGGGCTGTCTATTTAGATGCTTCAATGTAGGTCCCACCTTCAGGCACCCGTGCTTGAAGCTTTCTGCCAGTATTTTTATTGTTTAATTTTATCTTTATAGAATGGGGAATTCAATTCACTGTAGCAAGGAATTTCTGTAACAATACAGCCTATTATGGTCCAATTGAGGAAAGACGAGGCCCAAGCAGAAGGCAGCTGGTAGACTTCAGGGGAGCTCTCTAGGGACTGTGAGTATATAGGGGCCAACCTCAGGCAAGGGCTACAAAACTACAAATATCCCTCTCAACTGTGTGTATCCCAGCCCTGCTCACCCCTCAGTCCCTCCTGTTGTAACAGCAGGGTTTTGGAGCAAATGGGGTGGATTTGGAGTTACCCATTTCAGCCAGGATCTGCCCAGGTGATGAAGCTGCTGAGGGTATGAAAATTGATTCTTCTTCACTTGGTTTCCCATAAAGCACAGCTCCTGAGTGGAGGTTTCACTGCTGACTGAAAGTCTCGGGATCAGGTCCTGGCCAAGTCATTATAAACCTTCAGCCAACTACCCCTTGACTACATCAGATCTAATTGTCCTCCATATCCCCGAAGAGGTGGCTCTGATGGCCACCAGACACCGCTGCTCTCCTGGCAACCCTATTAGCTGCTCAAACAAGGCAATCCCAAGGACGCAGTCCTGCAAGACTTTTGTGCAAATATTAAATAACTGTGAATAATTAGCAGGAATAATCCTTTTTTGCATGACCCTCCTCCGTAATAAAGACCCTGGTTGGCCAATGCAAGCGTTATTTTGAGGAGCAATTCCTAATCTAGAGCTGCTAAACACGTCAGCATAAATACTCTAATATCCACTGTATTTATACAGGACTGAAGGCAGATAAAAACAGCCACATTGTCTGTTCCAAAGACACATTGGTCAGTCAAGTGTAGGAAGAGAAGGTGGCAAAAGAGGTGGTAAAGAAGGGACCCACTTTTACCTTTGATCCATCTGCAAGTGCCATCAGACCAGCTGGATTCTGCCCGTGGAGTTTTATAATGCGTGTCCTTTTCCTTCATCTGTTGTTTTTTGGTTCTTTGGTGTGTTTTTTTCTGAGAGGAGAGAAGAGCAAGGACAAGCAAACCAACAGGCAGATAATTGTTCTGTGCTGACAGTTTGTCAAGTGAAGGAAGCTCAATTTTAGTCAAGAGATCTGCATTACCCCTTGAGCAGAAGTCTCCTCTTTTCCTCCCAGATGGCATTGACATATAGCCTGAAGGGGCTATCAAGATACAAAGCTAAAGATGGTTAAAGACATTAAAAACTGTACAATGTGAGCACCGTCTGCACCAGGACCATCATCTGGGAGGAAGATTCATCCTGACATATTGGGCAGAAGGCGGACTTTCTACTGGTGTTATGTATAGCCAAAGGAATTTTTGAGATAGAGGAAGAAAATACATAATCATGCTACTAACCATGCCTTTTCTGGTGGGTCTTTATCGGCTCTTAAAAAAAATATAGAATCATAGAATCATTCAGGTTGGAAGAGACCCTTGGGATCATCCAGTCCAACCATCAGCCCCACTCTACAAAGTTCTCCCCTGCACCAGATCCCCCAACACCACATCTCATTGACTCTGAAACACAGTCAGGGATGGGGACTCCACCCCCTCCCTGGGCAGCCCATTCCAGGCTCTGACCACTCTTGCTGGGAAGAGTTCTTTCCTAATGTCCAGCCTAATCCTACCCCGCTGCAGCTTGAAGCCATTCCTTCTCGTTCTATCGCTGATAACCTGTGAGAAGAGACCAGCACCAACCTCTCTCCAATGCCCTTTCAAGCAGTTGTAGAAAGTGATGAGGTCTCCCCTCAGCCTCCTCTTCCTCCAACTAAACAGTCCCAACTCCCTCAGTCGTTCCTCATAAGATTTATGCTCCAGGCCCTTCACCAGCTCCGTTGCCCTCCTCTGCACTCACTCCAGCACCTCATATTGGTCATTATATGACAAATAAAGTCATATTTGGTCACTATTGGTCATTATATGACCAATAAATGGAATGGTCTGCTTTCCCCTTTTTTTTCTGGGTGGACAATAGCTCCTGCAGTGTGTTTAGCACCGAGTGCAATGACAGGCTTAAGCCATCCATGTCCCATCAAGCTACTGGGTGCATCCTCGTGGCAGGGCCACTAGTGTTTCCCAGCTCCTATTAATAATTATTCTGCTAATAATAAATATTGCCCTCAGAATAAGACTGTATATTTTGCCACAGGATGGAGGGAATTTGCATTTCTGCATTCCTTGAGTTTGGTGCTGTGTAAGTTGCTCTAATTTACTTACACAGAGGATGGGTTTCGTTCCCTTGCATTTTTGTAACTAAGCTGCACGGCCCTTTTATACAGCAGGTGCAGCTGGAGGGGCAGAGAACTGCAAAGAGAGGACTTCACCTGTGGGGAAAATATCCTCTACTTCCCCCAAAAGCCATGAAAATGTCAATACCATTGACACAACCCCTAATTAAAAACGACTGCTATAATCACACACGTGGCAGCCGTAGGCCATTAGTTTGGATTAAACATGAACGCTGAGATGTGCTGCCCGTGTTTTCCAAAGGAATGAAGGGTTGGATGATGGTCTCTTCTGCAGGCAGAAGACGGCAAGAGCAGGAGAAGGATGCCTGGACTCCTGAGCTGTTTGCAACCGCCAGATAAAACTTGTCCTCGTGTGTTTCTTTGGCTGAGGTCTGAGCAAATGTCCTTCACTCCGTGTCTGAGGCAGCCAGACAGCACACCCTGGCCACTCTCAGCAGCGTGGTGGGTTCCTGCATTACCTCAGTCCGTGCCGCAGCGCCGAGCTGTAGTAACACCCAGCCCTGGGGTGTGGATGACTCCTCCTTTTTGTCTCCCAAGAAATAAAATCCTTCCTTTTGGGGTGTTCAGCAAACAGAAATATGACAGAAAACAGCTTGTCAGTGCCCCATGAAACTGATTTTCTTGTACAATTGGTCTGCCTGGATGCCCTGATGAGACCCCATCTGGAGTATTGTGTCCAGTTCTGGGCCCCTCAGTTCAAGAAGGACAGGGAACTGCTGGAGAGAGTCCAGGGCAGGGCTACCAAGATGATTAAGGGAATGGAGCATTTCCCATACGAGGAAAGGCGGAGGGAGCTGGGTCTCTTGAGCTTGGAGAAGAGGAGGCTGAGGGGGACCTTATTAATGTTTATAGATTTGTAAAGGGTGAGTGTCAGGAGGATGGAGCCAGGCTCTTCTCAGTGACAGCCAATGATAGGACAACAGGTAATGGGTGCAAGCTGGAACAGAGAAGGTTCCACTTGAATATGAGGAAAAACTTCTTCACAGTAAGGGTGAGGAAACACTGGAAGGGGCTGCCCAGGGAGGTGGTGGAGTCTCCTTCTCTGGAGACACTCAAAATTCGCCTGGACATGTTCCTCTGTGGCGTGCTCTAGGTGTTCCTGCTCCGGCAGGGGATTGGACTGGAGGAGCTTTCAAGGTCCCTTCCAATCCCTGACATTCTGTGATTCTGTGATACCGACAGCAGACTTCAATCTTTGCTCTTACCAAATGCTTGTGATATTAATGTATGTCCAGGCATCGCACTGGGACAGAGGAACTTGTCTTTTACTGTACAACACACAAAAAAGAAGCACTGCAATGCTCCATAGCGCTGGAGCTGCAGGGTAGGGCTTCACTGCAGAGCTGGGGCTGAGCAGAGAATCACCACTGGCTACAGGTGGGCTACGCTGAGCTGAGCACCTGAGTGATGGAGGCAGAGCATGACCAGCCTTCCTCATGAAGGTACACGAGACCAAAGACCAAGGACTTCTTTTCCCTCTCTGTGGGGGACAGGTATTTCCCATCACTTAGCACCTCCCTCCTCTAATACTTGCCTGTGGCTCTTTCTGTGCTCCCCCCGAATAAATCATTGTGTGCTGTTCAAGACAGAAAGCTTCTGCTTTCTCCAAAAATCAGGGTGGGAGAGTCAGAGTGAGACAGAAAGGGAGAGGTTTGGAACTATTTCCCCAATATGCAGCATTCAGCCGTGAGCTGATACCCTGCCAGGGCTAAGGGGTGGCCTCGTGCTGCACTCGCTCAGGAACAAATACAGAATTATCCTGCAGTCTCTCCTCGGCCTCGTGGAAGGAATTAATTTCCATCCCCCTTTTCTAAAAGCAGCTCCTTCTCCTGCTCCCGGGCTCCTCTTCCCCCAGCCTCTGCCACCCCCTTGTGAAGGGGCACTCGGTCACTGGACAACTTACTGCAGGACAGTTAGCTCATCCTGGCTCCTTCGCTCCCTCGATTGACTGCCAGAGCTGCTGATTTTGTGCCATCCTAGTTTTCCTCAAAGAGGATGGGAAGGAGCTGTGGGACTTTGCTAAGACAGCTCCAGCTCCTGCCGGAGAAGCTGGAGTGACGCCTGGTGTAACACCCTCACTTCACTCTGGGGATGAGTGTTTCCTTCTCAGCCGGGTTGGAAGGGCTAAAGGCTTCCCAATAATGCCTTTTCTTGGTTTTAAAACTTTGATCGTTGTATCCAGCAGGCAGTTTGACACTGGAAACTTTTATGGGGGGTGTTAGTAGGTTTTTGAGCGTGGACAAATTGATTCATGAGTGGATTAATCTGATGCATCTTTTAAATGGAAAACTGACATAATTTTCCATCAGAGACCTGCTAATAAAGCACATTTACTTGGTTAATCCATTTTATTTTTTTTTTTCTGTACTAAGTGCACTACATCAGGTATAAAAATATCGAATCAATAGCTAAAGAGTATATAAAAATGAGACAGAGTGATCAGAAAGACGTGTGACCCACCCTCCGCTTGGCTTCTGGGAGGACTCCAGCTTCTGTTTCTGTGGCAGAAAGACCCATCCCAAAGTCTCCCCGGGACGGCAAAGCTGCAGGTCCCCGGGTGTCCTTGCGAGTCCCAGCAGGGAGCGGGTACAACGAGCCACCCGCCTCCAGGGGCTCCCGGCAGCAGCTCTCCCGCAGCAGCTCTCCCGCAGCACTCCCTGCTTTTAGAAGCAGCCAGTTTGAAGCGATTGGGGTTGTTCTTCTCTGTTAGCGTTGGGTTCTTTTACTCTTGCAGAAGGACCTGGGCAGCAGCGATGTGTGTAAAGGACAATTCCAGTACCTTTGTGCGAGGAGCCTGCTGGGGAAACTGCACAAAGTCCCCCCCTTCGTGTTTTGGTTGGAGTAGAGCGGTGTTATTTCAAAGGAAAATGCCTGCACAGCCTTCTCTCCACAACCACCACTCGATCAGGGCAACTCTCTGGTGTGAGCTAATTTAACAAGCAGTTGCTTTGCAGGCTGTGGAGAATTGCCTCTTACCTAATAATTCTGCTAATTTGCTTAACTTCCCCAGATTGCAAACAGCCCTGCTCTGAACAAGCAGCTTTCTAAATGAACCCCCAGAGGATTTCTTGGCAACGGGGGGAGGAAAGGTGGATGGCTCAGGAGGTGGGAGCTCATAGCCTTTTATGTTTGACCTTTGGGCCAGCATTCGGATGGGAAAGCTGCAGTCAGGATGTATTTTCTTCGGGGATTTACGCTACCCTTTTTGCTTGTAATTATTCTCACTTGAGGTCTCCCATAAATTAAAGGCGCTTCTATTAGTCAGTTCCGGGCCTCTCAATTATCTTGCTCAAGGCTCCTCATTTGTGGCCCCGAGCTACACCACCAGGAATCACCGTCCTCGTCATCGCTCCCGGTCGGTCTCGGTCGGTGGCTACAGGCAGAGAAACAAGGAACCTACATGGGAAATACAAATGTCTGAGGAACCCCAGAAAGAAATGAAAACTGCAGTCGAGGTAAATGTCAGACTATTTAAAGACAATGTTAACTATTGATTTTTTAGAGGAGACTACCTCTTCAAAGGATGGTGAGCGTGCCTTCAGGTGCAGCCGAGGCAGCCCAGATGGATGGGGGAGAGAGGGAGGCGAGCGAGCTGGGAAGACAGAGGTTTTCCAGGAGAGCAAAATGAACCTTTTACAAAGCCTTGGGGATTAAAGAGGTGGCTTAGTTCTTTCACAGCATCCACCTTTCAGCCCATTTAAACGCCCTGCCTTTTCCAAGAAAGGAAGGGGCAAGGAAGCACTGATGAGCAATAGAGAGATAAGCAGCAAAGTACTTGTTTCGCCAGTGTTTTCCCATGAAAAATGAACCCTCAAGCCCACCCAGTGATTTGTTGTCTAAGTGGCAAAGCTCACCCAAGCTCCTGATTTTGCTTCCAGCAGAGATGCTCATTGCTCATTCTCACACCCTGGAGCAATTCGAACTCCAGTTATGCGGCACTGGCTCTTCCCACCTACACCTCTCTGGAGGTGGGATGGGACTGGGGATCCAGCAGCGGGCAAAAAAAGGGGGAGAAAAATCCTCTTTCTCCCTGTACCCACTCTAGGAACTTGTGAGAAATTACAACCAACTTGGCAATATTTTATTATCCTTTAGTACAACAGGACAGGCTACGATTTCACATGGTTTCGGAGAAAATCAAGCCTGGAATAACGGCCTTGATTTTAAGAAATGATGGTGTGTATTAGAATATATTAGAAAAAATATGCATATATGTGGACATAATACATTATATATATTTAAATGTAAATGGGCCTTATGGCCCATGCTGTGATATCCCACCTGAGCACCCTGGAGTGGATATTCCTGGCCTCAGACACGTGCATCTGCAGGGAATCTGTCCCCTTCCAGCTGTGGTGCAGAGCCGATGCTGTACAGGGTGCTTTGGGAAAACAGCACCATAACGACTTAGTGAGGGGATTTAAAGGTCTCCCCAGACCTGCAGTTGCAAAAAGGGAAACTTCTTATCCCGGTGGGTGTTTTGGAAACAGAGGAAGGAAGGGTCTATCCCAGTGAGGTGTAATGCCAGCGAGGGCAAATTAACTTGGCATTTGGATACAATACCTTCTGCAGCGCCTGATTTGGGTCTTAAAAGAAAAAATACTGCACACATCCAGAGAGCAAAGGAAATGGGTGACACTGAGGGGTGTCTACTGATTTTGGCAGGTTTTGAAGTGGGTGCACAAGAGGAACAGACCCTCCCAGCACCCTGCCTTTCCCCTTTGCACCTCTTCTGGGGGCTCCAGCTTGAAGATCCCTGCAGGGTCTGCGCCCCGGCTCACCACCTTTGGCAGCCAGCTCAGAAACCCCCAGTTCCTGGTAGATCCTACACACAGCACAATACGGTATTACTGCCTGGGGTAACTTTTGGTTTAGATGTATTATTTCAATAAGGAGGTCTTCAGACAGTGTTAAATGGCAGATGATATAATTTCTGAATGCGATGTTCATCTGAATTTTATTTTCTGATGTTTTGACTCATTGACTTGATGCCTCTCTATTATGCACACACCTCTGGAGACGTGGCTGGCAATGATTATGCATAGCATTGAGTTAGTGAATAAAACCACTCCAGGAACTGCTTTACAGATCACAGTATCGTTTTCCCTATAATTGTCCCACAAACGATGGAAGTTATATGGAGAGAGCAGCGTGCTCTGACAGACCGCATATTTTTGCAGTGTGCATCAGATCTCACTTTGGCTTCTGAGACTTATTTCTGATGGTTCTTGGGGATTTAACTTTAAGACCAATGTATTTTAGTATCCATATACGCTCTGCTGTTCATGTCATCCGGCAGCAACCGAGGATGAGCTGTCTCCTTAATATGGATGAGACACCAATTTATCTAAGTTATCACCTCCCAATCTCTCATTCATCTCTGCTGCTAACTGCTGTGTTTCTGACATCCATACCTAAACTATCAGCAACTTCTTCTCCTTCAATTGAAACCATAAGTAATTTTTGGCTGGGGGGTTCTTGTTATGGATATAACGGCTTCTTCATCTCCCAGCTGGAATTCAGCCGTCAGGTGACTGGCTCAGGCTCTGGACACCGCATTTTAAACCCACAGCACTGCAGAGATCCAGGCAGCAAGCTAAATCAAAAGCCAGGGTGTCTTTCCACCATCTGAAAATATATGACCAAATTAACAGGGCCCGGGCTCGCTCCGAATGCCGCTGCGGCCCCGGCCGTGCGCAGCCCAGGCACTCGCCTGCCAACTCAGCAATACCTTCCCCCTTCCCAGCCCGTGCCCAAACCGGCCAAACTTAGCCCCACTCTCGGTATTCTCTTTATAGAAGGTCCCCGTGGTATTATGTATCAAATAAAGGTCTCATGACTTCGTTTCTGGTTCCTTCATGCCGTTGCTCTCATTAATCATCCCGTTCTTCAAGCCGGGGCTGCAGGACGTTAGAACTGTCTCGCTCCCCACCTCTAAATATGCGATTCCCCCACCTGTGACGTTCCCCTGCCCCTCGGAGCTGGACCATGGCTGCTGGTGGGGCCAGTGCTGGATGGCTGGGGACCTCTGGGGTGTCAGCTCTGGGCTTGAGCCTTCATGCAAAGAGGTGGTCTCCCCGTTCTGCCCAGCCTTGTCTTGGGGCAGCCGGGGGCGCTCCCGGTGCTAAATACCCCAACGCTCTCTCTTTGTACTTTCTTTAGGTGCAGCTCCCCCTGCCCTGACCCCAGGCAAAAAGGAAAACTCTTTGGTTGCACTCCAAATCTGTTACTTTCATCCCAAATTTCCCTCCAAAACATTGTTGCAAACAATTGAGGATGTGGAAACAATTGATTGCCTGCTTCTCCCTCATTTGAGATCCTATTTGGCTCTTTATTTCCAGGGAGTCTTTGAGGTCTAGCACAGGGATCACTGGGAAGACTCCCACTCTTCAGCCCCTGTTTCCCACCCCTGCTCCCACCTTTCTTCCCAGTGTGGGACCCCAGGAGCTGGCTGCTTTCTCTGCATGGTGTATTCTTCAGGAGCACAAATGACTTGCTCAAAGCGCTGGAGTCTCATTCTCTTTGTGCCAAGGGTGAAATGCAAAAAGGCAGCAGAGCAGGGGAGGGGAGCAGATCACCCCCCAGCTCTGTGTGTTCACCACATTCCGTGGGCTTTATATTTTAATTAGCCTTGGAATTCACATATAAATATGTGTGTGTACATATGGGTATATATACACACATATGAATTCATATAACGGCACATAATTAATTTAGAGTTTGGCATTTCCCAACAGGTAATTAAAATAGGTCATTGTTGATTAATCACTTGCAAAATAAATTATTAGCAATAACACTGTTACCATTATGTTTATTACTACAATTTAGAGAAATTAAGGCAGTTCACTTACATTAAATTAAACATGAAAGCACCGATGTAATGTACCCTGGACAATATCTGTTTACTTGGAGAACAAACACGATGTGTGCACTACAGTGCATTTGCTGGGTCATACATCTTGGATGGCCTCTCCATGTCACCACCAGGAACCTAATACTGACACACAGCCGATTCCCATCCCTTTCTGTAAATATAAAAATAGGAGCTGCTGGGCTTTGGCGCTGGCTCTGCGCTGCAGCCTGCTCCGGGCAGCTCTGCCTGCTCTGCGGATGCTGGTGGCAGCTGGGACCCACGTGGGATGGAGGGTTGGCTCCATGGGGTGTGGGGAGCTCCAACTGCAAACCCCACCCCACCCCCTCAAAAAAAAAACCCAAAACAAAAATCCCAGAGGTGGGAAAGAAAAAAAATCCATTTTTTCACTCCTCAGCAGGAAGAGTCAGGCCACCATTACGAGCCAGATTACAGCCAAACTGCACGGAAACGGAATAAATCTCAGCCTGACTCTACGAGGTGCTAAAGGCTTAAACGGAGTCTTTAAGGATAAGTTGAATTTGATTTTTAAGCAGCTCTTTGCTGGGGTGGGGAGAGATTTTTATCCCGTGGGGAAATAGGTATCCCTTGCTTTTGGCAACTGTTTTGTCTGTAGGATGTTGAGCCCGGAGTCTCAGGGAGCAATAGGAAGGAACCAGCAGAGATGAAGAGGACACTGAGCACCTCCCGATGGGTTTTCTGGGTCTGTCTCTGTGGTTTTACAGCTATGGGAAATAATCTATAATTAGGTGTATAAAATAGCTCTCTGATCTCTTTGCTTCTGGCCCAAAAGAGTACAGAATTGATAACTCAATTATCGCTGCTGGAAATACAAATAAATTAAAAGCACCTGGTAGGAGGGGCTCTAAGGGAGGGACACCCCTGCAGCATAGCGGGTGCTGCTCTTTAATTGAGAGCTCAGAGGCAATTAAAGCCCTGGGCTCAGGCTGGAGCAGGAGCAGGACCAGACAGAGCCCTTTGCTCTCAGACACACAGGAATAGTCCCACTGGTGTCACAGAGCCACTGTCCCTCCCTCCCTGAGCCTTAGCAGAAGCACTGGGGACAGTGAGATCGCCTCCTCAACCCAAGAGCAAAGCTGGGGCAAAAGCTTTGGAAGTGGTGACATCCTCTGGGAAGAGAGGAGACCTCTTGAAGGGCTGATGATTGGTTACGGGGTGAGGAAAAGCAGGGCTGGGTCTTAGTAGTTTTCAGCACAAGAAAATAATTGGTGCCTAATCCTGTCCCCAGCAAATTGCTGGGAGTTTTTGTTCTGCATACAGATGCAGAGCCATGCAGGGTGTTGAGGATTCTCTTCCTTTTTTGGTCAAGTCATCTGGCATTTCCAAAAAGCCCCTCTCTCCACCGAGGCTTGTTTTTAATGACTCCTGTGCTGAATTAACAGTCTGCACCGGTGTGACAATGACAACACTCGCTAATGACCACTCTGTTTGCCTAAGCCACATGCTGAGCACTAATTCCAGCCCCTGCCACAGACTGGCTGTGCAAAAAGGCTTCTAGGTCCTTTTAAGCAATTTAAAATGTGTGGGGTGAGGTGGCCTGTCCATCCCTGCTCCTTTGCTGTTCTGCTGCCTGGAAGTGTCCTTGAGGCAACAGGGAGCACCTGGAGGGAAGCGTGACCCGGAATGACGAAGCCTTTGAAATTTCATATCCCATTCTGGTGACCCACTCAACAGCCAGTGAAATTATGTTTAAACAACCCACTTTTGATGCAATATCAGCTGGAGCAGAGGGGCAAGTGCAGTCTGGTGGCAAGGTTTGCTGTTATCAGGGTGTGTGAGGGTGCAGGCACACAGGGGACCTATGAGCATCATTTTAAAAAGGAGAGCAAAAGTACTCCAGGTGATACCCAAAATCTTCAGCAGGGTATTTTCACCCATTAAAGTGTCTCTGGGATGCAGGAGGGCATAGATTCAGCTTTGTGTGGTGCCGTCACAGGGTTCCAAGGGTGCAAAGCCTGGCCAGGGTGACAGACATCCCGTGATGTCCACATGGGGCGAGAGGCATCATCTGGGGACAGTGCCAGCTCTTCTCACCCTGAGCACCATTCCTCCCACTCACCCTGCCCGTAGGCAGGGGTTGCTTTTCTGCTGGACAGCGTGAGGATATTCACTTTAGGAACAGATTTTATTTCGGCAGCTGTATTGCCCACCGGGACACCCCGTTCACATCATCCCTCCTCTGCCCGTTGCGTGGGGCAGAACCTGGAGCAATTCTATCTGAAAGCTTTTACCTCCTCTAACTGATGATTTATGTTTGTGCTGTAACAGCCAGATACGGCAATAATAGTGAGGATTTAATTGTATTAATGAAAATGCCTTTTTTTTTTTTATTTATTGCATTCGAATCCATTTGCTAAGTTTGGATGGTGGAACATAGGACTGGATTTGGCTGGGCTTTTCGTGTGCCCTGAACAAAAAGGCACAAGCCATTTCGAAAGAACTAGCTTGGCATGCTAAAACTTTTACTAAGTGATATCTGCATAACTGAAGGCAATAGGAACAGCCCAACCTGAAGAAAAAGGGTTTTACAGGAATTAGCGTCTCGCTGTCACATTTGTAAAAGGGACACATGCATTTTTCAGATCTTTGCACATTAATGGCTGTATTTGATTCAAAATACAGTCAGTGAACCCTCAGTAAATGGAATTAAATGGTATGTGTCTGATTTGAGGGTGACAATCCACCAATTGTTTCTTGTTTGAATTACTACCTGCGTGGCTGGGCACAGCGGTAATTGAAACTATAATGTTTCATTCCTCTTTAGCTATAATTTATCTGAAAAGTTCGTTCACTGCAGTTCTGTTCTCCTTCCTGAAACCTCTCCCTTTGCCATTACCGTGCTGTCAGGCACCGCATCCTTTCTGTGTGCCCAGATTCTGACCCGGCTTGGGCTCAGCAACTCAAGCACAGGAGCAGCTAGCCTTTCGCTGGCCCATCTGCCTCCTCTTGCTCCAGTCATCTGGGGGGCTTGGATGCTCTGCGGGGCACAGGGTTCCTTTCCTTCAGCCTCAGGTCTTGGCTTTGCCTTTGACTCAGAGCTCAGGGGAGCACATTCTTACCAGCATTTTCAAATTGCCTTTCAAAACCCAAGAATTTGCAGTGGCTTTGAGACTCCCTGATTTTGTGTGACTGGGGATGTGCCCTTGTGGCCAAGAGGGCCAGTGGAATCCTGGGCTGTGTAGGGAAAAGTGTGACCAGTAGGAGGAGGGAGGTCATTCTCACTCTCTAGTCTGCACTGGTGAAGCCACAACAGGAATACTGTGTCCATTGTGGGCCCCCCAATTCAAGAGAGACAGGGAACTGCTGGAGAGAGTCCAGCGTAGGGCTACAGAGATGGTGGAGGGATTGGAGCATCTCCCTGAGGAGGAAAGGCTGAGAGAGCTGGGACTCTTTAGCTTGGAGAAGGCTGAGGGGAGACCTTATTAATGCTCACAAGTGCCTAAAGGGTGGGTTGAAGGAGGATGGTGCCACAACAGTGCTGGGCACATGCTAGGGGTAAGAAATAGATTGCCTCTCTCTTGACATTACCCATTTATAAACAATTTCTAGTCTGTTTTCACCCAATATTGATAAACAGAAGAAAATGGGAAGTATTTTATTCACCCATAAAACCTGGCATTTCCAAAGATGGAAGCAAATTACCCTCATCTCTGTGCAGATAGCTGGGTTGCTGGCTGGGGATGACTTTACACCCGCCGAGTAATGACGCCAGGTAATGACACCTAATTTCTCAGATTCCAGAACCAGCTGGTCTGAGAGAAACAGGGTTGTTTTCCTTACAAATAATATGATCCTCAAAAGCCATACTTTGTGTCCAAGGATGATAGCACTTCTTCCTCCCATGGGACCAGGCTGGAAAACCCCAGAAAGCTCCTGAGCCCCTCTGTCAGCAACGGGGAATGCTCTTGGCAGAGGCATTTCTACAAACACATTTACATCTTCCTCAGGTGGTACCACTGCCTGTGGTCTGGTTGTGATTTGGGAGTGATGAACCTTGGATTTTTTTCCTTGCTTTTGGGTTAATTTTGATGAAACCCCCGTGTAGTGGATGTGCAAGTTGTCCACAAACATGTCCTCACATGGTGCTGTGAGGAATTGAAGGGAGAGGCAGAGCTCTCTGCTGCTCACAGACATGGAGGGGTAGAAGGTGTAACAGAGCGGGGGATGTTAGGGAAGAGGATAATGAGATTTAAGTCCTCTCTCCAGGCAAGAGATGCACAGAGATGCTTGTGCTCTGGGAGGTGTTCATGGCATTGATCTACCAACCTTCACCTCCACCGGGGGATCCTGGCACCTTGACAAAGCCTCTGCGTTTGAAACCTGGCTGAGCTAAGGAGATGGGTGGAGAATAGCAATGAGCAAGGACAGACTGGCATCTAAATGTGAAAGGAGCGTGGTAGCCCATGAAGAAAGAGCTGGGGAAGTGGTGGGGATGGAGTGAGACAAAGTACCTGGAGGACAAGTGCTGAGAGGGGAACACGTCACCCAAGGGCAGAGGAGGGCAGTTTCCCCCCACCCCAGGGAATTCCCTGCCCTTCCATCCTGGCACCAGGAACCCTTGGTCCCTGTGGTGATGGCAGAGTAGGGGAAAACAGTCTCTCCTCCATCCTTTTCGGGACACAGAGGTTCTTGAGTTTCCCCTTCCAAAGCTGACGTTGGCACATCCACCAGTGCGGGACGGCACAGGGCTCTCAGTGGGCTCAAACATAGTAACTGGTGCTGGGTCATGGCTCTACTTTCTCTAACCAAATCCTCAGCAGCAAAAGCAATCCCAGCTGCCCCACATGGGAGTTTCACCCAAAATGAGACCTCAAGAGTCTACAATGTTCTCCCCAACCTTCCACACCTTCACACACAAACCGTTGCCCGCACAGACTGTCTTTGTCAGGGGTTGTGCTTCTCCATGCCTGGAGTCACAGAGCTGGCCATACCAATTTAAACCACTCCTTGCTTTTTCAAGTTTACCTACTAAATATATATTTTATTATTATTATTACTATTGTTTTGCTCTCCTTGGAATGCAGGCTGAATAATTAAAGCAAGTGGCTGCATTTCTCGAAATAAAACTGGGATTTGTGGGCGCCAGAGGATGTCGGCGGTGCTGGAAGGGGAAGGTAATTGACATTCCCTTCGGGAAACCTCTTCAAAAATTTGGGCTCCACTCTGGATTTATTGTCAGTGGTGCAATAGGGGCAGGGAATAGGATAATCCTCACAAGCAAACAAACAGCACAACCAAAAGCTGAACCAAAAGGAGAAGTGGTTCAGCTCTGCTGTGTTCCTGGCAGCAGAGAGGGACCGGCCATGACCTGGCTGCTCTTCCAGCTCTTCAGTACCAACCACCATGTTGGGACATGACAACACACAAAAAGAAAAAAGTAAGAAAATAGTAAGAAAAAGCCAGTAAAATTCTTCTAAATGGGACAGAGAGGTTTCATCAGTAGACCTGGGACCCTGCAGATGAAGCCCTTGAAGGGGTGAGCACTCGGCTGTCCCTGGGGCACTGAGGAAAATGTGTTTTTTTGGGCCATGGCTGTTCCAGGGCTCCCAGAAGGGCTGCAGTGACGCCCTGCCGCCTACACTGGTGCAGAGCAACATGGTCCTGATTGACTGCAGGCTCCCCTGGGCTTGCCAGGATTCCCAGAGAGGCGACAGAGAGAATTCCTGTGGCGTCCCACACCCCACTGCGATGAGAGGAGAGCCCGCCTGCCCCCAGCCCACATGCCATAGATAAACCAGTGCCGCTGCCTGGGAGATAGTGGAGCACCCACCCCACGGCAGATACAGGGGTGCATGTGCACCCACGGGGGTGTATGTATGTGCGAGGTGCACGGCACAGCCTGGGTTAACCCTTTCCTGAGCCACCCCTCCTCTTGCAACAGACCCTGCACTCAAAGGTGCTCTCGGGAGCTGTGTTTGCACAGGACTTTCCACGGTTTCTCCTTGAAGGGCAGCTCTGATGACCTTGTTGTTGGGGTATTTCCAAGAGGGAATAAATTGATGTCCCTTCCCCCAGTACCCCCATTGCAGACCATTTAGTCTTTCTGAGACAGGCACTTGCTGCCAGCTCTTGTCCCAGGGCTTTGCGGTACCCGGTGATCCAGTGTTGGGGGGGTTTTGCCCCCACTTGGGCTGAAGCAAAGGCTCAGCTATTGCTGGTTCCTCTGGATTTACCCAAACACTTGCAGTGCCTTGGGCACCAAATGGTTGCAAAATAGATAATATATATATAAAAAAGAAATTAACATTCAAATTGAAGCAGTTGACTGTACTGCAGCCCCCACAACCCCACAGGACTGGACTGGCGTGGAGGTGGAGGTGGCAGGGCAGGTTGGGCAAGGAGTGGATGCTGGAGGGCTCATAATAACTCCAGCTCCCCCTTCCCCACCTGAAAAGGATTTGAGGGAGTTTTCCAGTGATTCCCCTTCAGCTCCTCATTTTCTAGGGGCAGAAACTCCTCCCTCGCCTGTTTTTGGGGTGCTGCTCCCCACCCCAGGCTGCCCAAGCCTTTGACATTGCCACGACTTTTCCACTCCCAACCCATGTGCCTCCTTCCTGCCTGGGATCTGTCTTCTCCTCTCCTTGTACCTGTTCCCAAATTGTAATTGGGTGTCTTGTGGCTCCACCGCCACCGAGAGCAGCAGCTCTGGTGCATCTCAATAGCTGATTTTTTTCCAGGTTCTGATTCAGGTCTTGCCTCCAGTGACATCAGGCTGGCTGCCGTGGTGGAACACGGTGTTAGATGAGTTGGAGTGAAGGAGAAAAACACTTGGGAGGGTCAGGAGCAGGACAGGAAAGGGACTGGCAGGCTGCATCTTGGCTCCTCTCAACCCGTCCTGCCCTGGACACCGAGGTCCCTGGGCCTTGTGCTGCTTCGCATCTAAATTTGGTGTGTTCCTGGAGCCCGAAGCTATGTCTGCCCTCGCGGATGCCAAGCTCCTGCCTGGTGGGCGATGAACATGGCTCAGCCCCAGTGGTGTTATGGACACCCCGCTTTGCCTCCAGCTCAAATGCCAAGGGGCTGCCATGATGCCAGGCCTGTGTCCCTGGACATTTTCCCGTGCTCCAGAGGCACATATGCAGCTGCGATGTCCCCGTGCACCGTCCCCTTGGCCTGAGGACATGGAGCACTGAACATTGCAGGTGCAGCTAAATGTGTCCTCGTGAGGGGATGAGAAAGGGAAGGTGGATAAAAGGGAGTTGTCCACAGTCATCCCTGCCAAGGAGCAGGCCATACCCTGATGTTTCCTCTGATCTGAGTGGGGTTTCTCTGAAGAGGACCTGAAGCACTTTGGGTGCAGTAAGTCCCCAAGACCCCTGGAGAAGATAAAGCTCCTGGGAGATCTTAGAGCCCCTTCCAGTTCTTAACAGGGATCCTGGAAAGCTGGGGAGGGACTTTATACAGGGGCAGATAGCGGTAGGATGAGGGGTAATGGCTTCAAACTGGAAGATTTAGAAGAGATATTAGGAAGAAATTCTATGCTCTGAGGGTGGTGAGACCCTGGCCCAGGTTGCCCAGAGAAGCTGTGTCTGCCCCATCCCTGGATGGGTTCAAGGCCAGGTTGGATGGAGCTTGGAGCAACCTGGTCTGGTGGGAGGTGTCCCTGCCCAGGGCAGGGGGTGTGAGTGGAGTCTTTAAGGTCCCTTCCAACCTGAACTATTCTATGATTCCATGATTCTCTAAAGCCTCTGGTGGGAGACTGGTGGGAGAGCTGCACTGCTCCCAGCCAGTCTGCAGCCAGAAAACACACACACCAGCCCACAGAGCCACTGTCACTGGAGGCCACCCAGGTCCCACAGTGGCTACACCAGCTGGGGGTCTGGCCACCGCATTCTCTCACATAATTCCTGACCTCAAGTTGAAAGTATAATTCTTCCTGGCACGTCTGACATTTAGCTGTACAGCAATCCTTGCCAGGAAATTGCCATCATTTCAGCTCTGCTCCCAGCTACCGTTCTGATTTATATTTTTGTTTTTATCCAATTTTTCTGACTTGTTTTGGTAGGGTGGACAAAATGTTCTCACTCAAGACGGATGACAGTTTGCCGATAAGAGGAGCAACTTATCACGAGCAGCTCCGATTCTTTCTCAAATGCTTAGTCTGTTGGAACAGCTTTAAAGTCTAATGTGATATTGTAGGTGAGCCCCAAACCTGCTTTCCCTCCTGTATTTCAGACTTGATGGCTTCGAGCATCAGTCCCTTTAAAACAAAACACTTCCATCTTTTTCAGGTCATCCATGCTTTTCTTCCCTTCTCTCCACCCACTCCCCACCCTTAATTCAACTGTTTGAAACTTCTCTTGGTGTGGCAAATAAACCCTGTAGATGAGTGACCTCTTGGAAGCTTGGTGTCCTTGAGTCTAACTTTAGAAATCGTTTGTCACAGGCACAGAAATGTGCACTGCAATCAGAATTAGCTGCCAGAAATTTCTATTTATTTATTTATTTATTTTTCCAGACAATTATATTGTGATTTGAGTGGCATCCTTGATAACAGTGCACGTTCTCCAGCCTCCTCCCCGTGCCCCAGCAAACCAGGCACCACAAAAGAAAACTTCTGTCCTATTCTGGTTGAAAAATCCTTTTTATTATATTATTTATCGTACAGTAAATAAATGGGAGGGAGAAGAGACACAAGGAACAGCTTTGAGCTCTGGAGATAAGCCCAGTAGGCTAAGAGGGTATTATACAGTTGGGTTTAGTTCAGCAAAAACAGGACATTCTACCAGAACTGGGTGAATAATTTGCAATTAGTAATTTAGGCCAGAGAAATTTAGGTTATTTCAAAACTTGCAGCTTTACTGAGTGAAATGCCCTCTTCTGCCCGGACCTTGTATACTTGCAAAGCGTGCTGTACCTTGAGCAGGTGCTTTCACTGCCAGAAACTGTGGATTTTGTAGCAAAATCACTTTTTAGTCTACAGCTGTGTTATTTCCACATGACTATTTTTCACTAACAGGCTGCACCAGTGCCTTGCATGGGATGTGGGATGCTCCGGTGCTGGCAGAGGGAGGAAGCCCTGGGCACAGGCACCAATGAGCATCTCAAGTGTCTTCAAATCAGTGCCCAAAGCTCAGAGCCCAAACCCCTCCTGTGCTGGGAGGCGACATGGCCAGAGCCTGGTTCCAGTGCCCATTCCCATATTCCTGCCACGGACACATCATTTTTGTGACACTCCTTCCCAGAGCAGGACGTGCTTGGGTGACCGAGAGGGCTTGCGGTGACACGAGCAGGGCTCTCAAAATTCAAACAGGATGGAATCTTTGCAAATAACCTGCTGGATCCCTCCCTCTGCCCTCCATTCGATAGCTTATGTTTTTATACATCAGTACAACACCCTGCCCCTGAAACCACTGAGTCTGCGTGTACTGGAGTGACTGGGTCACCAAGCGCAGAGACCTCTGCTGGGTGCACGTTGCAAGGGACATTGTCCCCAGTGGGTGCAGGATTTGTCCCTACATCCCAGAAAGCTCCTGAAATCCTTTTTGGGTGCTCCCACTCCCTTCCAAAGTGATTGTGGGGGGTGTTTTGCATCGCCCCAGGGGACACAGGGTGGGAAGAGCACATTCCCAATCGCTGTGTTTGGATCATGGGTGAGACCTGTACAGGGAATTCGCTTCAATTCATACATTGGGGGGGGAAATTTGGGGTTTGTGGCATTAACTGAGAGCAAGAGAAAGAGCTAGTGTCCTGAATGAGTTGCTGAAGCTGCCACATGTCGGTTGCCCAGGGGTCAGGTCTCTGGGAGGTCTTGGGGAGTCCATTTCAAAACCTTGCAAGACCTTTTGAGGGGGGGGGCTCAAAATACTGCCGCCACCCCCCATTGCTGATCCCACCACTACGAATCCCTCTGGTGTGGACTTGGAAGGAAGGTGTTTGGTGAAAAACAAAGCTGCCCCAGCTCTACTGATTGTGGGGTGTAGTGGGGAGAGGGGTGTTCATGTCTCAGCTGTGCTGGAGCATTGCTCCTGTGCTCAGATCCCACCTGAGCAGCACCAGCCTCTCCCAAAGGGATCTTCCAGCTGCATCCTGGAGCCAGGCTGAGCATCCCGGTGGGCACAGCATGGATCCCACCACCCCAGGGGACATCATCAGCACCAGCAGACCTCCCCCAAGGTCAGCACTCACACACACACCCCAAGCAGCACAAAGGCGCCTCCAGGGACCCCTAAGACCAACAAAACATGCAATTCAGGCCTAAACACGTGTGCAGCCAAGAAGGTGCCTCTTTGACATCTGGTTGTTACCTGGAAATAGGGCACATGGTGTCTTGTAAGGGCATGAGCTTCATTTTCCCTGTGCTTGGAGCCCCTGGCCCTGGCAGCCCCGCCAGGCCCTGCCTGCACAGAGGCAATTGAAGGAGACACGTCCATGTCTCTGTGTGATGGAACTATCCTCCTTCCAGTAAATAAATGTCTGTGTGTGTACTTCTCCTTGTATCTGAGGAGGAGATACCGTGTGCCCAGCTCTGCCCATTTTTCATCCTCCTGGAGGGAAAAAGCGTGAGGAAAAGCCTAAAAATTGAAAAAAAAACCCCAAAAGGCAGAGCGAACAGCCCTGCCTAGCACCTTTTTCAGCACAATCCGCCCAATTATTTTCCTTCCTCTGCCTTTGTTAATTTTAAAGCTTCCTCTGAATGTAGGTCCCAGGTCAGCAAGGCATTCAGGCACTCCTGAAGTACCTCAACTTCAAGCCGTGTCCCGCGGAAAGGACACACTAATCATCTCTCACATCTTCAACTAAAGACACAGCATTTTATCTGGGATCCAGAGCGTGTCTATAAATATCAGCCCATCTCGCAGCCAGGCAAGTGCTCAGTCCATTACAGAAATGGGTGATCTAAATCATGGAGCTGGCGGGGGCTTGCCCATGCTTAATCTTTATAATGGGTGGGAGCTGGACCAAAATCTCTGTAGAGCTGCGATGGCAGGAGCTCCAGAGGATATATCCAGTGCAAACACCGGGGAAAGCCAGTCCCATAAAGGTGCAGAGAATTATCCCACCTTCTCCAGCCCCGCTGGCAACCCCATGGGCCACCTCGGGAGAGAGGGTCGAGCAGTGATGGCTGCTCTGGAGGTGGGCAGGTAGAGAGGGCACATCTCCAGGGGACCCTTCAGAAAATGAGATGAGCAAAAACCTATTTCTCAGCTCTTCTGCTGCTGGAGGAGGTGGGATGGGGGACCAGAGTGCAGAGAAAGTGTGTGACCTGCTTGATACTGCACTGTGTCTAGATCACGCGTGGACATCTCCTGAAGTGTGTCTAAATGCAAAACCTGATGGGATTTCCCACACTTTGATTTTTATTAGCATTTTGCTTGGGTTTTTATTATCCCAAATACATATTTTTCATTAGGGCACTGCTCCCTCCGAGAGGACAGACCTGTAGCTCACACACACACACACACACACACACAAAAAGCCTTTTTCGTGATACTTTGGAGAGGTTTCCCTCTTCCCCAAGTGCAGCCTGGGTCCCTCTGTAATTCCCAGGGCAGATGCTCTCCTGCAAAGGGGACAGGTTGTCACCAGCATCAGTGACGCTGCCAGGGATGATGACAGGCCACAGGGTGCAGTTCACAGCCCTGCGTGACGTTAGGCAATTGTGGTTAATAAGCAAAACCACCCAAGCTCATTTCTCTTCTATTAAAAAATAAAAGGGGGGACAAAGGGAATGAAATAGCTCATTTTGAGGTAATTTTGCTGGGGATTTTGTATATTATGGAGAGGTCCGTAAAAAGTAGGAATAGTTGCAAAAATTTAACGTGGGCCTTTAGTGAAAAGTATCACAAAGCCATCAAACATCAACAAAGTGAGGCAAACATGCAGTGGGTCTCAAAGCATTTTGCACATCTATAGTCTGCAAACTCCCCACTACAGCCTGGGAGCTGCTCTTCTGCTTAATTTGTCTGGTTTTGGTCAAATCTCAGAGGGATGTCGCTGCCTGGGCTGGCAGCTCCTTGGCAAGGATTCCGTCCAGGGAGACATACAGGGTGTGATCTTCCTCCTCCTCCAAGACCAGCCACCACATGGACTTGGCACAGGTCCTGCTGCCTTTTTTCCCCTTCTCCAACATCTCTATGGAAGCACGAGGAGATCCAGGGTGGGAAAGGTCCCCTTCCCCCAGGACACAGAGCACCAGGGTCCCTCCAAACGCGGAGATAAATTTCAGAAGCGCCACCAAAAGGCAGCTGAGTCCCATAACGAGCTGCCTGCTCTTAGGAGCCAAATGGAGATTTTGCCTGCTAATTATTAAAAAAAGGGCAGGCAAGCCCCCTGCCCGATATGATTTCTTGCATTAAACAAATTTTATGGCGGAGAAGACTTTTAGTGGCACTATTTGCAGGCCTGGCCTTTCGCCAGCTCCCTGTCATTAAATCTGCCGATCTTAAGTATCAGCTGCACTTATTCAAAGGGGCTATAAATAAAGCCCTGAAGCCTGTTAAAGGAGCCAGCTTCCTCGGGCTGTTTGTCAACCCTGGGGACAGACTGACACCGGGAGGGTCCGGGCAACCCCAGCTAGTGCTGGGCATGACCCAGGACGGGTCTTTCACAGGCTCACAGATTTATCTTTCGGGACACACATGGCTTTTTCACTAAAAGAAAACCTCTTTTACGCTGGCAACAAATAGTGTTCGATCTGTCAGGGATGAAGAGTCCTCAACCACATGCCTGAAGCCCAGAACTCTTTAACTTTTGCCTGACTGCAAGGGTTAAAAGCGAACGGGAGCGTGGGGAGAGATAAGAAATGGAGCTGAGGTATTTTATATGACAATAAGGTGTTTTACTGTGAAATACAGCAGAAGTCACCACCCCCAGGATGTTTATAGGCTGTCAGCTACACGGGCACCCACCACTGCCACCCTTCGGGCGCTCTGCTGGGATTCACCCAGGAAAAAACTGGGCCCCCACTCACTGCCACCCCCCTGGGCACCCGTGGGTGGCAGGCACAGGGATGCTGTGGGATGCAGGAGCCGTGCTGTGTGTCGCTGGTGCAGCCCCTATGAAAAATGGCTGGCAGCACTAATGTGTGCTTAATGACCCGTGGCTCCGAAATGACTAAGATGCAGGAATTAAATTTACAATCAACTTCCTTTCTTCTTTTTTTCTTCTTTCTTTTTTTTTTTTTTTTCTCTCTCTTTTCTTTCCCCCCTAAAACCTTGAAATCAAAGTTCCTAATCACAAAAAGTCTGTGAAAGTACCTTTTTTTCTCCTCCCAGGCAGGGGCAGGTGACTGCAGGCAGCCGCAATATTGAAGCTGGGCGCTGTCACCGTGCCAGGCAGGACACGGGGCTGCTTCGGTGGCAGGGCAAATTGATGACACAATCTCAGGAGAGCTCACTAGTTGATGCCAGGTTTATTTTTGTGAGTGCAAACTAATGAAATTTAGAGGTTTTAATAAAAAAAAAAAAATAGAAAAAAAGGAAAAGAAGTAGTAGCTACAATTTAAAAAATGAAATTCATAAGCGAAGCAAGTGCCAGTGGCATTAAGGAAATGAGCAACTCAGGCCTTTTTCCCAGAACAGCCCCCATGTTTCTTGGCAAGAGGCAGGGAGCTCCAGTTTGTCCCAGTGAAGCTCCTGGCTCTACACAAGTGATGGAGCAGGGCTGTGAGCAATGTTGGGGGGGAGCTGTGCAGGGTCCCTCAGACACCCCTCTGTCCCTCTGTCCTAGGCCCCCCATGAGGAGCCCGTGGAGATGCTTGTCCTGCAGCACCTACCGCTTCCGAGGGACCATTTCTCCCCATGCTCAGCCAAGGGGGGGACCTCACTCATCATCTTCTGAATTTTAAAAGGTAGCAAAGAAATGGTGTAAAAGGCAGGGAAAGGAAAGGAAAAGTCACCATAACGCCCCAGCAGAGGTGTCCCAGAAAAAGAAGGTGAGTATCCAGGAGGAGAGCCGCTCAAAGAAGAGGACAAGCTTAAACATCCCCCCTCAGGAAGGATGCAGAATTTAGAGCAGCCCAGAGGCACTTGGTAGCTTGTTTATTTTACAGACTTTCTGCTCTCTTCTCTCATACTTCTCCACTTCTCCCCTCCCATTTTTGTCCCTAAATACTCTACTGGATTAAAGAAGATGAAGGGGGTTATTTTCACGAGTGGGGAGAGGCACATCCCTGCCACTGAGCCCAGCAAGGGCCGAGTCTGGAGAGCTGCTGCCGTTTGGTTTTGCTTTGAAACAGCGATTCTCCAACTGGGATTCATTATCATGCACCAGCCGTAAATAAAATCACGTAGATGGGAGACTCTTCAGACCCAGCAGAAGTCTCTGTTCCAGCCCTTGGCTGCAAAACCTTTAGGACCTGCAAGATTAGGCGTGGTGGGTTTTTTTTTCTCTCTTTCCAGCAGAGCCAGTGAAAATGGGTGGTGTTCTGCACAGAACAAGGGTGTTTTGCGGTCACCACAGCTTGGCCTGGGCTGGGTTCAAGCCAACATAACCTTCCTTGAAGCACGTGCCAAAGGCAGGAGATTCCACTTCCATCCCTGGAGGGCTTCAAGGCCAGGTTGGATGGGGCTTTGAGCTACCTGGGCTGGTGGGAGGTGTCCCTGCCCAGGACAGGGAGGTTGGAACTGGATGATGATGATCTTTAAGGTCCCTTCCAACTCTAACCATTCTGTGATTCTATAATCACCGAGTGAAGTGAGGAGAAGGATATTCATTGCCTGTACAGCAGTGGGAACGACTAATTTATGAGTGCAAAGTCTATCTGGAGAGCGTGACCTAAACTTGGGGAGAAAACCTGTGTGCCTGGAATATTAAAATCAATAGTTATAACCTATTTAGAAAGAATTGAGTGGGCAAAGAAGGTGCAGGAGGGACAATCAATATCAGAAGTGTCATTGCTGTGTTCCAGGCACCAAAAGAAACTTAAGAGAAAGTGATTTCAAATAAAAACAAAAGCCAAAAGAAGATGCTTCTCCAGATCATCAACTCTCACTAGAAAATGGGGACTACTGGCTCCATAGTCACATACCTATAATACTTAAGAACATTTCCCTGTGCTGTCCTGGGCAACCTCAGCTTGAATGATGTGCACCAAGGGCTCATGCCACTAGTTTGGGGATTTTCTAAATGTCATAGAAGAGCATTTCCAAACCAAAGCCAGGAGGATATTCAAAAGGATCGTCTTGACAGCCAAGAACTGATCACAGATCCAAAGCCTGTCTACAGCCAGAACAGAGATGACCCTGTTTCCATGCTGGGCACAGAGAGGAGAAAGCCTGAGCCAGCAGTGGGTCCCTCTGCTTTTCAGTGGGAGAAGCCAGGTCACCCGGAGGATTTTAAACAGCAAACGTGAGTGATACTTGACAACTCTTTGTTTAAAGGCACTCTGGCTTCTCGGGAACAGGGTGAAATCTCAGCCTTTGGAAAGAAAAGGTTATTCTGGTTAAAAAGAGAGGGTCAGAAGGGAGTGAGAGTAGGTCTAAACCTAGAGAAAGGAAGGAAGGGAAAGTGAGTAATAATTAACACAAAGCAGCCCCAAGCAGGAGGCTGTTAGGTGAACCGTCTGGCCAGCAGAGCTGAGGGCAATAGGGAAGTGCTCTTTAGATAAAAGAGACTAAAGGTAGTTGTCTAGACAGAGCAGCCGTCATTAAACAAAGAACGCACAAAAGCCAGATGCTAAATATTTCATTTCTTTATGTTTTGGGGGAGGGAAAAAAAAAAAAAGCTAAATGAATTAGCAGTGTAATATGACGATGTAAGATATCTTCCCTTCCATCTCAGGATGTTAAACAGCCTCTACTACAGCTAGAGGATTGCTTTTTTGGGGATGCACAGCCCCGGCTATTGGGTGCCGGGGAGTTTCAATCCCCGTCCCGGGAGCGCCCCGGGCCGGCAGCCTCTGCCAGGAGAGGAGGTTTGCAGAGGAGTGAGGCAGCACTGACTCTGTGCCAGTGCAGGGATGTCGAGGAGGAGGATGACTTGTGTAATTATAAATCTGATTGTCTGATGTTGATTTTGCGAAAAATAATGGAAGAGCTGATAAGGGACTTGATTAATAACAATTTAAGGAGAATAATTAATTACAATCAACATGAGTTAATGGAAAATAGATCTTATTAAACGAAATTGATATAATTTTTCAAGAATGTGATTATAGATTTGATTGATTTAGTACATTTCATCAACACTGTTGCGTTTGACTTCTGCGAGGCATTTGACTTAATGTTGTCTCATTTATTAGGAAGCTAAAACAATGTAAAATCAACACGGCATGTGCTAAACGGATGAAACCCCTGCTGATATGTTTAAACATATCAGAGGATCCTCCCAAGGGGCTGTGTTTCAGTTCATCAGTTTTGGCGAACGGGAGAAAAATCAAAAGTCATTACAATCAAAGTCTGCTGATGAGACCTCGAGTAGGACCAGGGTTGATGGGTGGATTGGTCCTTTCCTCAGGCCGGTGTCTCTGGTGACCCAGGTAGAAGCAATCACCAGACAGGTTAAGGTGGGAACCAGGATTTCACCTGGGCTGGGAGTGATCCTGTTAGACAATGCTGGAAAATTGAAAAAATAGCAGAGTGAAATATCTCTGGTGTAACACCTAGTGGAACACGGTGGCTATTTCGGGTGTCTGTGACTCAAGAAAGATGGTGATGAATGGGAGAGGGCACAGGAGAATGACTGAAGCGTTGCAAAACATGCCTTATAGTGACAGATTCAAGGACCCCAGTACGCTTAGCTTAACAAAGAGAAGGTTAAGGGATGGCTTAATGACAATCCAGATGTATTCAGACAGGGTTCTGAAATGCAGAGAGGGAGAGCTCTTCAATCTAATAGACAGAGCTATAAAAAGAGCTGGTGACTGGAAGCTGACACTGTGAAATTCAGACTGGGAAGGGTGTGCTTTTGAAACGGGGAGAAGTAACATCAGAACAACTTCCCAAAACATGGTTTCATCACCACTGGCCATTTCAAAGTCATGATGGCCTGTTGTTTGTTTAAAACCATACTCCAGGTCCACCAAAGATCACTGTCAATTGGGATATTGACACCCACACCACGTGGATGAGGTGGTCCTTCTTCTGTTTTATAATGTTCCAGACAATCAGTATTTGAACCATCATCCCTGAGCACTGAGCGGGACAATTCCCTTTTCTCGGAGTTATTGATCTGGCCTTGGTGGAGACTCACGTAGACACCTTGGTGTTATTAGTGCTTCATCTTTGCCAGTGGAGAGGCTGAAAAATACTCTAAAGCCAAATAAAACAAAGCCAACCTACATCCCTCTGCTATAAAAACCCCGAAATGCAGTGCCAAAGAGAGCAGCTCAAAGCAAGGACATGAAGGGCCTGGGTTCCAGAGGTGCTGCTGATCCCCATCTGCTGCTCTGGTTTGCTAGGCTGTTCAAAGGAAGTGACACATCCGTATTCCTTAAAAGTTGCTAAAACTGTGAGTAAAAAAGACTAGTCTGATAAATACACTCATCTATACCTGNTTTTGGGGGTACTGGGACATTATTTCTGGGTTTTCAAGCTCCAACAACAGTGTCAGGGAAAAGAAATCCTTTCTAAGCAAACTGTGATAGGTGGAAATGTTTAGATAAGAACTGATAGCCAAAAGCAGGACAATTAAAGTTGTTTCATAATTGATTTCTAGATAAGGGGCTTTATCTTCTGTAAGGTCTTTACCTTTAAAAGCAGGTCTTTACCTTATATAAAGGATATAAAAGAGATATAATTTGTTATCTCAACTTGTAATGAGATCAGCAAAAAAAGACTTCTAAGCCGCTCCACAGCCAGTTCATGATTTTCCTGTGGTTCATTAACAGTGAAATCCATCCAGCTGTACATTTAGGGCTGAAGTGGGGATGCTGAGACCTNGGGACAATTCCCTTTTCTCGGAGTTATTGATCTGGCCTTGGTGGAGACTCACGTAGACACCTTGGTGTTATTAGTGCTTCATCTTTGCCAGTGGAGAGGCTGAAAAATACTCTAAAGCCAAATAAAACAAAGCCAACCTACATCCCTCTGCTATAAAAACCCCGAAATGCAGTGCCAAAGAGAGCAGCTCAAAGCAAGGACATGAAGGGCCTGGGTTCCAGAGGTGCTGCTGATCCCCGTCTGCTGCTCTGGTTTGCTAGGCTGTTCAAAGGAAGTGACACATCCGTATTCCTTAAAAGTTGCTAAAACTGTGAGTAAAAAAGACTAGTCTGATAAATACACTCATCTATACCTGGGAAATTGCAGAATGAGAGAGAGAGAGCGGATCTGGCATGGTGGGGCTCTCTGCAGGAGCTCCCCTGCCTCTCAGCTCGCTGGTTTGGGAGCTGCTGAAATTTCTCTTTTGGTGGAAATTCTTCAGCAGGAGCCCTGGCTGCAGACCCCTCACTTGGGCAGCTCCAGGAGCCACCCACAGACTTCTCCTGGGAATGGTCTGCAAACCCCAGCTAACACCTTACTGGGCATCCAGNGAGATCAGCAAAAAAAGACTTCTAAGCCGCTCCACAGCCAGTTCATGATTTTCCTGTGGTTCATTAACAGTGAAATCCATCCAGCTGTACATTTAGGGCTGAAGTGGGGATGCTGAGACCTTGTCTCATCCCCGCTGCCCCCACCATGGAGCTCACTGCCCGTGCTGAGCATCAGCAAGGACTCTGAGTCCTGGGCTGTGATTTGGGATGGCATGATTCAAGCCATCACTGCTGTCCCCAGCCCCTGCCACCTCTTTGCTGCTGTCACCAGCACCCGAGAGCCACGGCTGCTAATCCAGATGGTTATTTAGCAGGAAGGAGGCAGTGCTGTGGGATGCTGCAGTAGCTAACCCGGTGCAGAAGGCATCAGGCAGCAACTTCTTCAGCAGCTCCAGCCCAGTCTGCTCCAAATGCCATTTAACCCAGCTCTGTGTTAGCCAGCCAACAGGATTTCCATTGATTTCAGGTTTTGGCCCAGGAACCGTGCAGAGGCTCATGAACTGAACAACTTAAGCACAACGGTTATGTTTTGTCAGGAAAAGCCTGAACCAGCAGAAACTCGTTTAAAGCCAGGACAACACCATTACTGTAGAGATAAACTGTACTTTAATGTGGTTCACCGTAACAACAGACCATTTATTAAAACACTTCACCATTTAATTTATTCTGCATTTTATATTGAGGAGTATTTTCATTAGGATTCCGCTGCAAAACCGAAGAAGGCATTAAATCATTTAATATACTGACAGCTCACTTAATTTATTTAAGCACAGGAGTCTAATTCAAAAAAGCAGACCTTACACAGAGCCCTGTCTTTACAGTCCTGGCATACAAAGGTCCTACTAATTTCAGGGTAGGGTGTTGTATGAATTTAGTTTGAGGTCCCTCTACGTGGTCTCCTTTGGTCAGCAACCTGGAGTCCCTCTTGGTGCACACCAGCCCAGCTCCACACCTTTGGCTTCTACTAATGCTTGGGAGCATCTGGTTTCTGGCTTTGTTTTCTCCTTGATGGGCCATAGAGCAACCAGTGTGGCTGGAACAGCAGAGACCAGCAGGGAAACAGCACCAAATGCAGCAAGCCCTGAAGTCCTCAATGAAGTCTTTGATTTAATTCTTGTTAAAGGGATTCCTGGGTCAGGAGCACTTGGCAAACTCTGGGAGATCCACTGCAACATACTCCTGTCTTGGTTTGTACTGAATTAACCAGTGACACTCGGTTATTTAGCTCTGGGGTGATGAATGGTGAGACTCCACCAGCCCTGCCCTGGGAGATGCTGAGCAACATGAGGACTGTCCACAGTTGTCCCCTCAAAGTTGTCTCATCCTGCCCCGAAGCAAATCCCCCACTTGGTATTCTGGGTGCTCAGCTCCTTGGACAATCAAGCCCTTGCGGCTTATTACTGATGTTCCCAGATCTGCCATAATAAATGGTAGAGAAGAAAATTGTCACCTGTGACAAAGCCCTGGATGATATTGGGGTCCCCGGTGGCTCCTGGTTTGGCTGCTTTCCAAGACTGATGCTGAAGCAGAACCTCAGAAACAATAGCACATTGTCAATGGGATGCACAGGACAGCATTAATAAACATGAGGGAGCTTGATAGGATCTGGCAAAAAAGCAGCACAATGAAATGAGGTACCAAAAGCAGGAGGGAGAGGAGGAGAAGAGACCTGAACGGGGTGTTTAATGACTCCCTGGGCTGGGAAACACAGCAGAGAGAGCAAGGCTGGGGTGAAAAACCTTTTAATGAATTCAACGTGTGCGCACCCTTGGAAAGCTTAGCTCCCCATTCCCCAGCAAGGCTTCACCCACCTGAAGATACTGATCATATAGAAAATAATAACCAGTAAGTAATAATAATAGTAATAATAGGGAGAGCAGGACCCTCATCTCCAATTCATATTTATAATCCAACAAATATCTCACCTACAGCCAGAAGATTTATGGGTTTGCATCTGTAATTAATATCCTTACTTAAGCAACAAAGCCTATATTCTCATACAAATAAATCTGGTGCTCTAGACCTGGATTTTGAGGACTAATATTTAAATCCCCAGCAAGAGGCTGTTATTGATTGTACAGACGAGTACACAACAGAGAGGCACTGAGCACATACATATAGATAGCACTACATAAAGGTATAGTTTCGCTTTTAAATGCCATGGATGAAGGTTGAGCAGGAAAAAGGAGGAAGATGGGGAGGTTGGCTTGGTGTCTGCTCCAGACTGTCCCCATTTCCCACAGATTCAATTTGCACAGTGCCTCCTGCTAGCAGAAGGGCTGTTCCTGGGCGCCAAGGCACATAAAGGGCTTTGAGACACAGGCGATCGATCTGGTTTTTAGTTTTATGAGGAAAATAAACAGTTAGGCTGGTATAACAGTAAAAGGGTCAAACAGGGGCAGAGTTAATGAAGTGACTCACAGGGGGGTAAAATTAAAACATCCTTCCTCCCTTGGATACCTCTCCTCTGCCTGTGACCACTGGGTCCACCCAAAATCACAGCAAGGGGGCAGCTCCTTCCAGGCCAGGGACAGGACTTGTCTTGGCTGAAGGTTTCCATCTCCTGCAGCATCTGCTGAGCAATGGAAACCTCTGGCCAAGGCAAGTCCTGCCTTTCAGCTCCTCACCATGACTGCAGCATGGACCACAGCCACTGCACACTGCTCAAAGGTGCCCAAAATCACCCCTCCAGGGATGAATTGGCCACTGGTGGTTGGAGGCTTCCTTTAAGGATCTGTGCTGTTGACTCGGAGCTTTGCAAGTTTGGAGCTTGCTTGGGTCTTGTGGGGTAAGTCCTTTGGTAGGTCAAGACCTGTTTGCTCAACATCTGCACACTGTGGTCTGCACTCAGAGGGGCTCCTCACTCTCTGAATAGTCTCCACAACTGGGTTTCAGGAGGTTTATTTGTCCTTCTTATTTTTTAATTTTCTTGGTGTTTCTTTTCACTTTCCTGAGTTGTGCCAAGCAGAGTGGGAATGTGCTGGGTAAGCAGTTGAACCAGAACTAGGAAAGGACAGCTTCTCTGGTGCAAGCAGGGATTTATCTGAAAAATATTGAGAATTACTGGAAATTTAAATGTAGGCACTGCTCCAAGGTCAAGGGTGTCAGCATCACCTCACTTAGTGGTGCACTTACCGACGGAGGTAAAGTACTTCTGCTGTTCTGGATCCAAAGAGTAAAGATACGAACAGAGCCCAGACACTTGTATTTATACTGTCCTAAGCTGTATAACATCCTCATTTAACTGAGATTTTAATTATTCATGTTTAAATACTATTCATAAAAAAAAAAAAAAGAAGAATCCCTTATGTGCTCGATCATTTAAGGAGTGATTGTGTGCCAGTGCTGGAGCTCCACTCAAACCTCACGGCACTGGCTGCCATGAGCAGGGAAGGGGCTTTTTCCCCCCAAATTATGGTTTTCCAGAAGAGAGATTATACCCAGGGGAAGGAGGAGGATGGAAATGGCAACGATACTGGTGTGGGGCAGGAAAGTGGCAGCGATGTCGAGACAAGAGGCAATGGGCAGAAAATGGAACAATGGAACATAGGAAGTTCCGTCTAAACATGAGGAGGAACTTCACTTTGAGGGTGGCAGAGCCCTGGCAGAGGCTGCCCAAAGAGGTGGTGGAGTCTCCAACTCTGGAGACATTCAAAGCCTACCTGGACATATTCCTGTGCAACCTTCTCTAGGTGGACCTGCTTTGGCAGAGGGTTGGACTAGATGATCTCCAGAGGTCCCTTCCAACCCCAGAGCATTCTGTGATTCTGTGATCTCCCAGGATGGATGGCTGCAACCTGCTTTGGGCTGTCATCTTCATCACACACGGGATGCATGGACAGGCTGAGAGGTCTCCTTCCTCCTCACATTGATTCCCAGTGTCAGGATGCCTCTGTGGGAAGGGGGAGGGAGGGGAAACAAAGCAAAGGAAATATGGCTGTGCTCCAAAGCTTGGTCACCATGGAAAAGTCCTCCTATAGACACGATGCCTGTTGCACTCCATATATGATTTTGACCCCCATGGAGAAGATGGGCTGTGGGTACTTGGCCACTGCTCTTACCCGGGGCTAGAAAAGGGGGAATAAATTCCTGTCTGGGGCTCCAAGGCCAAGTACAACAACCAACACAGGAGCTCGGGAAGCTGCAACCAGCTGGGGGGGGGTACTCAGCCAAGGCAGAGCTTTGCTGCAACTTCATTCTCGTGATTTAGCATTCCTGCTGTAAATAATTGATACTAATGTAAGGGAGATAAGAGACAGACTGTCTGTGGGCCGGGAGGAAGTGGATCCCGATGACATCCACCCGAAAACGTGCCGGCGGATTTATCTGAAATAAAAACGTTGAAAAGCCAAACACAAAACCCGAGCGGCGGGGAAGGGAGGGAGGGATGAGGGAGGTAAGCTGTGGATCAGCTCCCAGGACTCTCACCTCCCTAAGGAAAAGCTCCCAGTATTAATCCCCCTCACAAGAGAGCTCCAGCACTGACTAATGCTTTTTAGCTCCCCTGAACCATCGCTCTGGCGCTGGTCAATAAGCTGTGCTGTGCAGTGCCAGAGAGCTGGGTGGGTATTGGCATGGTTTAAGGAATCAAGACATCATTACAGGGGTCTGTCAGCGCCCCTGGCGACAGGAGAATGCCAGTGAGCCCCATATATTTGATGCCTTTGGCTTAGGTTATCTCCGAACCAGCTGAGTACCAGGAAGGAGCAATCCTGCATCTTAGTCCTTGAAACTGGAGAAGGCAAAATTACCTCTCTGGTGCTGGGAGGGCAGCCGTCAGACGGGAGATGGAGACGGCGGCTGCTGGAGTGGAGAAGGGGAGATTTCCCTGCCGTGAGCCTTTGAATCCAGCGTGTCCCAGGGGCCATCACACAGTATCCCGTTTCTAAATCCTGGTTGGTTTATTTTTTGAGGTTGCTCTTGGCATTTCACCTCCTGTGAGCAATCTGTGCCCAGTGGCACACAGACACTGGCTTCACCCTCCGTGACACAATGCCCGCTTCGATCCTCTCTAGCCCATATAAAAAGAGATAATGGCAGCTGGAAAATAGACAGACACCACCCTTGAGCCACCTTTACAGCTCTCCACCAAACTCTCTTGTGCTCCATCTTTACACCCCACCTGCGTTATGGGCTGCTCATCAGCCCAAGGAGCTTACCATAACTGCTGCAAGAGGCCAGCGTGCCTGATGGGTTTAAATTGCTGGGGGACACCACGCATAAGCAGGCCCCTCAGTTCAAGAAGGACAGGGAACTGCTTGAGAGAGTCCAGCACAGAGCCACAAAGATGATTAAGGGAGTGGAGCATCTCCCATACGAGGAAAGGCTGAGGGAGCTGGGTCTCTTGAGCTTGGAGAAAAGGAGACTGAGTGGCGACCTTATTAATGTTTATAAATCTGTAAAGGGTGAGTGTCAGGAGGATGGACCCAGTGACAGCCAATGATAGGACAAGGGGCACTGGGTGCAAGCTGGAACAGAAGAGATTCCACTTAAATATGAGGAAAAACTTCTTCACGGTGAGGTTGACTGAACACTGGCAGGGGCTGCCCAGGGAGGCTGTGGAGTCTCCTTCTCTGGAGACATTCAAACCCTGCCTGGACATGTTCCTCTGATCCACTCTGGGTGTTCCTGCTCCAGCAGGGGGATTGGACTGGATGATCTTTCAAGGTCCCTTCCAATCCCTGAGATTCTGGGATTCTGTGATAAGGGAAATGGTAATTCCTTTCTTTTAAACTATTTCCTTGCAAACGGAGTGAAGGGTCTCTCAGACTGTGGGTGTCCCATGCCTAGAGCAGGCAGGTTGGTTGTACTTGTGTCCCCAAAGGCCATGACTTAACACATCACTCTGGTGAGCACACACTCAGAACTTGGAATTTGTTTTAAAAGGCACCCTTTTAGCCCATAGACTTCATGCAGGAAACCAGGTGAAAAGAGCTGCTGTGGAAACACTCAGGAAGAGCAGCGTTGTCTCACCAGTGGTTCAGGCAGAGAAAGCAGGAGAGAGCTTCTCATCTCTAACAGGATTTTATGATTCAGTGAATAATGCATATTAGCATAATACCAACTAAAAAAAATATATCCATACTCATCATTTACTATTAATTAGTTATCAGCATTATCCTATTATTAATTATTAACATTTACACTATCAATCAGCCCCCTGGCTGACTGATAGCTTAAAATCTTGCATAAAGATTGTTACAACAATAGCAAGGGTACATCCCATAATGTGCTTCACAGTCGGGTTGTCATAGCCTCATCTATAAAGCTTTTTACTAATGCACTTTACAACGTATCCTACAGTACATGGATGAAGAATGTGACTGCACCCAGTAATAATTCCATTAATTATGAATAAAGCATTTACAAATGACATCCTTATTTAAAAACGGCGATGAACACATTTTGGTTTAATGTGGATGAGCTGTGTAATTTGTAATTCCATAAAAAGCAATGCTGGCAGCACGGGTCAGGGGAGAATGGGCCAAGATCTATGATCTTTCCATCAGAAAGCGGGGAGGGGGGGGAACAACTCAAACAGTGGAAAAAATAATTGCCAAACAACAAATGTTGGGATAAAGCTGACCAAACTCCAGGGGGGTGGTGGGAAGGGACATTTAAAGGCGCCAAGGCAAAGCTGAAAGGCTGAAGGACCTTATCTGGTGACCTTGCCTCGCGGGTGTGTCAATAAAACCCTATCCTACGTTAATAGCAAGCCTGTATTTTCCTTGCTTTCTCTCCTTTGCGATGTTTTTGGCTGGCTGGCAGCTCACCAGGTCTCTTTAGCCACACTGAGTTCTCCTCTGCAGTACCTTGGTAGGGCTTTGTCCTATAGGCTTCCAGAGATGGCAGGATATTTATTGCATACGATATTTCAGCGAGGCTACTTACGTCAAGAGGCTATAAATGCATTACTCTTCCCAGTTTACTTAAGGGATCAAAAGGTCTCAGCTACGTTTACAGATCAGGCTCAAGCTCTATTAATGTGGGGTCTGTTCCTTTTCAGATACATCTCAATTGTTTGAAACTTTTTCCAAATTAATCCTATGAGTGATTTTTGACTTACCCGTCATTTCCGAGCACCCCTGGTCGAGTTGGGCAGCGGCCGTATTCAGGCTGATACATGTAATATGCAAGAAAGGTTTGTGTAAATCTCTAAATGATGCTTTTTGGTAACAAAGCTGTGAATATTTATGGTGGTCATAGTTTTCAACTGAGAGCTGTGAGCCAAAAGCTGCTTAGAGCAAGGTTCCACCACTGAAATGTGTGCTAACTGGGGTTGTGGAAAACAAGGTAACTCACTTCTGATGCCACTGAATGGTGGCCAAGAGCTTCAGCCGTCAGCAGAAACCCAGCAAACTCCTCCTGGTGATTTTTCTTCCGTAAGGTCCTTGGTGTTTCCAGCTGCCCAGATGAACCTGGTGCTGGGACACTCCACAGACCGTGGTGCCCCGTATCTAATAGCACGGAGCCAAAGCCCTGCATTTCTGCGGAACTGGAGAGTCCAGAGAAACGAGACCTGGACCCATCATGGAAAGATAAGAAAAAGCATTGCCTTGGGAGGGACCTAGTTTTGGGTTGAGCTGGACCTTTTTGCAGGTGTTCTGCAGAGAGGAGGCTGCAAACAGGAGCCAAGCCGGGCAGGAATTTCAGGTGAATACTTTTCATGCTCCCTTTCGACGTCCCGTTCTGGTGTTCATGGGTGACACTTTGGCAGTGCAAAGCATGACACCTGGCACAGCCCTTTCCCCACACTTTCAGGTCAATAAACATAGCAAAAAGTTACTATACAGTGTTTATTGCCAGCACTGTCAAAGAGGACATTCTGCAGCCCCCCTTCCCCGCAAAGCCAGGCAGTGCCAGAGCGGCTGCTGTAATTACAGGCCCCCTTGTGCAAGGCTGCTTTGAAATTCCCAATATTTCTCCAAACCGCCAGCAAGTTGGATTTCAGAGCTGGCTGACAGAGGATTTATTTATTAAGGTTTTGGCTGTTTGCAGCAGCGGCTCCGCAGAGTTATCAAAAATCTATTTCCTCACAGAGTCGCAAGTAAAATATCAACCCCCCCCCGGAAAGCCGAGTGCGACATTTACATTTTAATCTCACAAAGCACTTTAGTTTCTGACAAACTGGGTTTTTCAGCCAGTGTGTTAGGGGGAGGAAAGGCAGTGGGGTTACGGGAGAAAGCTTTACAGCCCCAGAAGGGAGAGCAGGCTGGTTTGTGCAGGTGACACGGCCGGAGTGGCACGGTGACATCCCCATTTTGTAGTGACAGCGATGATTGTCACCCTTTGGCACTGCTGGAGACAGGTGGAGATGAAAAAGGAGCCTGGCTCCAAAAGCTAATGGTGCACATCTAGTGCTGGGTCTTGCCTAGAGATGGTTAAGCCAGGCCAGGGCTGGAGGGCTAAGCATCCCTATGCTGCCCTGCATGGTCCCCCCCAGCCACAAACAGAACCAAGGCAGGGATCTGAGTGTGGGCTCATGGGGGGCTCGCAGTAGCCACCTGCAGCCTCGGTAGCCAGCCACCCAAGTGCAAAAGTCTGCCAGGATGCCCAGCTCTGAGCCCAGCTGGCTCTCCCCACCCCATGGAGCTTTTCCTTACACCCCTGGCAGGCTGTTTCCCAGCCTCAGCCTGAATTGCACTGCCTATTCCCATCTCTGCCTACGGGGCAACTGGGATGAAGTGGAAGTGCTGCTGAGACACAAGCTCTACAGTTTGCTCTCTGGTGACAAAAAAGCATGTCTCTCTCTTCTCCTGGCCATCACTGGTGCTGAGCTCCCATACTGGGGCCGCTGCAGCAAGATAGGAATGGATGAAATGAAAAATCCCAGCCTGGTGCACAGAGGGCATATGCCAAGTGCAGAACTCTGTGGAGGAGCGTTGCTGGGTGCCACCTCCAGGTGCACCGTGCCTGACAAACTCATCCCATGGGTCTCAGGATCCCTCCTCCCAAGGGCTTTGGGTTTTGAAATGACAACACTCATTAATGAGAAGATCATCCCCTCAGTCACTGGGGGATCCTCACGCGGAGGTGCTGAGATTCTGGCTTTAAGTGTCTGCGATTTGGGGAAGCTCGGCCACTCTACTCCTAAGTTCCCTTTCAGAGAATAAGAGGCCTTTCAGAAGGTGCTTTTAAAACATCTTTTAATTTTTAAATGCTTTAATTTCTCTCTCACAAGCGCAGCTCTTTGCTTTCGCGCCCCATCTCATAGCGCACCGCAAATGTGCTTCCACCCGGCCATTTCCAAGCGTGCAATATCAACATCTGTGCTAAAACCAAGCAGAAATTTTCCCCTGAAGCAACATTTTGCTCAGTATTATTGTTGCTTTTTCTTTTTAATGGTTTGCTTGTCACAGGAGCTCCTCGGCCTCTTAGTTTCAGGAAATGAAGGCTCCCTACTCCTCCCTCCTGTTCAGAGCCAGCCCTGGCAGGTGGGAGTACCGTCACCCTTGTCCCTTCTGCTGAATATCTTGTGCTCAGTGCTCACAAAAACTCTGCTGCACTGAATCCCCTCCTTGACCTGGGGATTGGCCACCCTCTTCATCACCACCCACAGCCCAGCTCGGCACCCCCAAGAGCAGGAGAAGGTCCACGTTCTGCAGCCGGAGCAGGCATCCTTCTTCAGAGTTCAGCTTTGCAGCAGGCAAAGAGCACTGGTTGAAGACAAAAAATAACTTAAAAAACCCACCCCAAACCTATAAAAAAAATAATCCCCAGGAGCTGTGGTAGCTGAGATGCTGTGGTAGCACCCTGCTGTGGTAGCTGAAATGCTGCAGCTGCTCCTCAAGGTCTAGAGAATCCTCGTGCGGTGCCATCACCCCATCTGGGCTAATAGACAAAGGTTTTATTCCTGCTCCAGAAACTACCATGAATGTCCTGGTTTGAGCCTAAACCACAACAATGAAGCAACTGGGGGTAGCGAGGCGCTCCCTGAAGGTGTCAGCAGCACCTGTGCTGAAGGTGCCGATGAAGGTCACAACCAGCTGAGCAAAGTGCTGAGTTCTGCCTGGGGAACAGCATTTAAGCGCCATTAGCCTACCAGGGCTCCTGTGTAGAACCTTTGGTAGCCTTCTGTGTTTACCCTGGCTTGTTGCCTGCATTGTTCCCTTTAGGAACTGCTTCTCCAGGCCTGTTCCATTGCCCCTGGTGCTGCACCTATCCCTGTGGTCCTCCAGCAAGGTCTGTGGGATGCTGGGCAGATGGAGGTTGTTTTCCTGAGGGAGGGATGATGGTGCAGGTTTGACTCAGGGTAGGGAAAGGGAGCAAGAATTGCTGGTTATGGGCATCTGTAGCATTTCCAGCAGGAGAGAGCATCATCAGGTTTCTGGTCTCAGAAGCTGAAATGGGTCTCACGTAAAAGACGTCCCTTCTGGTTTCTCTATAATCTGTGTCTCTTTCTCTGCTGGGATGATACATGCCTGCCCACACCCTGCTCTTCCAAAGGTTTGTTGTGGTGGGGGCAAAGTGGGCAGCCCCAATGTCTCACAGGGACTCCTGGGGGGAAAAGGGAAGCTCCGGGATAAGGTTCAGGAGTGGAAGAAAACGAACAGCTTGTGTCTGGGCTGGGCTCCAGGGGATGGGGCTGCACTGGAGGCTCCAGACCTGCCTTCTCTGCTGGTGGTTTGCAGGACTCTGGGTAATTGTCTTCTCACCCTGCCTGACCCACAGCAGGCTGGCAGGGTTAATTGATCTGTGTTTGAATTTCTCATGTTAAGTAGGTGTCGAGTTTTATTTATTATTATTATTATTACTAAATATTTTCCCCCACAACCACAACGACAAACACTCCCTGGTGCATGTTTTTAAACCTTCCAGTGTGGGCCACTTCAGTCTTAATTTTGAATATTTGAAGGAGTCCTTTAGCACATCAAATAGATGAGGATTTATAGGAAGGTCTCAAGAGCTATCAGAGCAATGTTTTTCCAGCAGTGAAAACGTAACCTGCTCTTAGATCTTTATTTCTGCTTTGTCCTGGGTTTGCCATGTGAGGAGGAGATGGTGTTGCTGCGGCGAGTTACAGCCATCAGGATGAAGGAGATGTGTTGACAGTTGTTTTATTTCCGATCCCATTTGAATGTGTCAGTCAACTGCCTCGAATCAAAGAGAGCGAGAAGGAGCCTTTATTAGTTGTGATTTGGAAACCTATAACTTACCTTTTTTTTTTCTTTTTCTTTTTCTTTTTCTTTTTTAATCGACACTAAGTAAACGGTTGGCGGGCTCTTGTAAATCACAGCACTTCTAAATATATCAGAGAGGCTCTCAGCCAAGCTGCTGGTGAAGGCAGTGCCTATTCCTATTGACTTCTCTTTCCCTCCCCCCTTCCTCCCCCCCCTTCAGATTACTTTTGCATTGAATAAATTCAAATCATAATGCAACAAAATCAGGGGATCTTAACGAGACTGGCTAATGCTGTGATTAATGAAAGTGTAGCACAAGCTACTGTACAGCCCTTAGAAACCAGTTAGCTAATTAGTGTAATCACAGAGGTGGAAATAATTAAAAGACCTGCAAATAGGGGTTGTCTAATAACATAGCCCCCCTAAACTAGAACTGGTGAGAAGAGTGTGGGTTACTGGGTTGGGAGAGGGGAGGAGTGGAGATCAAAGGGTCTGGGAGTCATCACCGTGGGTGAAGTCTCGGGGCTGGATCAGACAAGTAGAAATAGAGCAGATTCTACAGCAGCAGCAACCAGATCGCAGCCCAGTCCTCTGGCAGCAGTGCCTCACATGACAGCACCCCTTTTCCCTCTTTAGCCTCACATGACAGCACCCCTTTTCCCTCTTTAGCCTCACAAGTGTCGTGGCAAACAACTGGAGACAGGGGAACCTGTGGCGAGGCAGGATCTGTCTGACTCTTTCTTTCTCACTCGCTTGTCCCCTTTCTTCTTCCCCAGGTTATCAAATGCAGCATTAAACCTTCATTCACCTTGCAGCCCCTGAGCCCTCCAGGTTTGTCTTCTCCCAGGAAAGGGAGAAATCGCTTTCCTGAGGTGCTTAAGAAGAAAATCCTGTTAGAGGATTCCCTATATCTATATAACTTATGGTGGTTTTAATGTATGCTCTTCACTGTAAGTTTCACAGGACTCTCATGGCTGGTTGAAAAAAAATCTTTTGCTGAGGGGAGGGAAAGTTTTTTCTGAGCAGAGGAGACCAGGGCAGTGACCTGTGAGGGTGGTAGTTGTTGCCAGAGCTGTTGTCCTCTGGGCAACACCATCGCATCAGTGGAGTGGTAAATCCTAAACCAGCCCTAAACCCCCTGCCCCATGCTTCTCCAAGGGCTCTCCCAGGCAGGACTGTTCAGATTCATCTCTTGCTAATGAGAGCCATGGGATGGTGTGATGAGCTGGATCTCACCCTTGGTGATTAGAAGTGACCTACCTCTTGCTGCTAAAGGAAATAGCTCTGTGTAACGGGCTATAAAAAAATCCTAACTGGTAATTTTCCAGTTGGGATGGGTCACCACTATGGTCACCTCCAACAGCACTTCTCATTTCTGCCATGGTTTTGTGTGGGTTTCGTTTGACCTGGGTGTAATGAGCAGAGAAGAACAAAGTAGCTGCAGACACACAATCAACCATCCTCTGCCGAAGCTGATGAATATGCCAAGACTGCTAAGTGGGTCTTCATTAGCTATTCCCATGTTAAGAGCAGTCCTTATTTATTCTTCTTTCCTAGGTGAATCTATTTTTGAATGTCTTCTGTACTGATCTTGTCTGGGGAGGTGGGAGGTTGGATGGAGGGTACCACCACTGCCAGGTAACCAGAGTATTTCCATGAAAAGCACAGACCGTGATGCCAAATTGGCAGCAAATTGAAAAAAAAAAAAGAAACAGTGCAATGTCATTTAGAGCAGGAAGGAATAATTTTCCCTGGTGACTCCTCTAGTAGGAGGCAGAACTTTATCTTCTTTTCACAGCTCAAATGAAGCATCACAACAGTAGCATTAACTCCACTTCTGTGTTTCCAGCATGTCTTTTCATTAACTTATTTATTGCTGTAGCAGGCAATGCACTTTCCAGGAAGGGTTTGCAGGGCTGTTGCTGGAAATGCAAGCCCAGGATGTCCCACCCAGGTCTCCAGGCTGTGGCACATACTGTGCTATTGCAGCCAAAAGGATGAGCCTGGTGGTCTGTGCTGCATGTAGATGAGCTGCAGTGAAGAGGGAAATCCTGATATATACCTGTATCTACAAGTCTGCTGGAGAGGAGATTTTGGAGCGGGGGCCCACCACATCCTGGGACATCCTTCAGGGTGCAGAGGGCACAGTGCTTAACCTCTGGCCGCAGCAGTGTCTTCATGAGAGAAAGGTGCTTTTTTCATCTGCACAACCCCCTCCTCTACACTGGGCATCACAGAATTTCTCATTTAAGCTTATTCTCTTTTTACAAACCACAGCTCCCATTGTGCCAGGCCGGGGCTGGTCGGCTGCAGATGCCTCTCACCCTCCTGGTTGCATCCATCGGTGGTGCAGGCTGCCCTCTCCTGACACACCGAGTGTCTGAGGGATGCGGGAGCTGAGGACCAGCACCCTCAGCCAGCATCATCCCACTCCCAGCCACGCTCTGTACAGCCCAGTGCTGCCCTGTCCCAGTGAGAGCATCCCCCTGAGCTGGTCTGGTCCCATCACCAGCTCCTGCTGACACTGGGTCCCACCTGTATCTCACCCCCTGCAGTGTGTGGGTGCTGCTTGAGAGACCACCCAGAGCACTGCATTCCTTCTGGCAGAAGATCTCCACTTTACCTGGCTGATTATTGCCCTCCCAAACCTGCCCAGCATGATGTCTTTATTTTTTTTTGAAATTATCTCTATTTTTTTTTAATAATCTGAGAGTGTGGGGGTGAGCACTGTCCTTATAAGAGTTGTCTTTCTGGGCTGAGGCTATTCATGCTACATATTAGGTGGGTGCCACCCTGGAAAAGCTGTGTTTCTCAAGCATGTAGCCCCAGGAAAGCCTTTTTGTTTGAGCAGCAATGTGAGCCAAGCTCTTCTACATCTGGGGTTTGTAAGCAGCTGATCCAGAAGAAATTACCTTTTTTTTTTAACTTTCCCCTTGCGCTTTTGACCTTATCTGCTAAAAATGAAACATCATCTAACCTTCCAGGAAATGCCATGATCCCTCCATCTGACATGAGAATGTAAATCTTCTGTAAGAGTCCCTTCTGCATCTTGGGTCTCTGGAACTGAGTTCTGGACACCGGGGTGGGAATTGCAACCCCCTGAATCCAGGACAGCAGGACTGGCTCCTGTACCTCTCCAGCCCAGAGAGTGACAGGAATTTGTCACTGACCGAGCTGGTTTTGCATCAATATCTAATGGTAAAATTGGGTTTTCTTGGGTCTGAATCACCTTGGGCATCTGGAAGTTTTGTGGGAGAGGTGAAACCCTTCCCATCCAGCTCTGTGGCTCTGCCTGGGATAAAACACAGCTTTACAACTCCAAGTACCCCACCAGATCCCTCAACACTCTCTGTCACGCTCAGCGAGTGCAGCCCCTGTTTCTCAGGGTGTATTTCCTGAGCACAGCGCATGGGGGTCCCCAGTCTCGGCTCTACCATCTGCCTCGGCGGGTTGTGCCTCCCCCTGCTATTTTGGGGAACGGCAGAGACCTTTCCAGGCAAGCAGTGGGGTGGCTGTGGGGTGGGAGGGAAGCTGCAAAGCCGTGTCCCCAGTGGGGCCAGAGCAGCAGTGAGGGTTATTTGAAGGGAAGAGGTTATTTGTGGGAAGATGCGGCTCTCGCACTACTCAGCTCTTTCCTGCCTCCCACCCATCACAGGCAGTGCAGAGGACTTTCTGCTCAGGTGCAGGATTTTAGGTGCAGACCGTTAGTGTTTTCCCAGGGCTGTGTTTGTTTATGGGCAGGTCTCTCTCCTTTGTGGCTTATTCCTGGAGCAGTGGCCCCTCCAACTTCTCTGAACCCGGGGAATGATCCAGAGCCGCTTTTGAGTTTTGCTGTCTTTCCATCTGGATCACCAGGTGACATTCCTGACCCGAGGAAGACGGATTGAACTGAACCCGCAGTGATACACCCACCCACTCCCCCCGCCTCCAAAATCCCCCCAAAAGAGAACATTTCTTGCTTTCTGCCTGGGCCACCTTTCCTTGTTCTGCCGCTAGATGGGAGAGTGAGACTGGGCTAACTCAGCCGCTCCCCTGCGCATCCCGGCCCGAATTCCGAGGGGAGACTGGAGAAATGCCTGCAGGTCACCCAGCAAATCCCTCCCCGCCTCGGAAAGGCCAGGGTTCACCCCCAAAATGCACACTTGTTGTCTACCCCCAAAAGTTAGGGGAGGGACTAAAGTTTGCCCGGTGCTTTCCCTCAATACTGGCATCCCCCTGCCACCCTCGTGCAAGAGAGAGGGGTCACTTAGGCAAAACCAGGTATATTCCTGGGGTGAAATCCTTAATTATTTTTAATAGCCCCCTGTCCTAGAGCAGAGGGAGGTGGGGAGAGCACTTGTCATTCACTCCTCTCACCCACCCCTCAAATCCTGCTTCCCAGGAAGGCGGTGAGACCCCACTAACTGCTTTGGGAGGAAAAGAATAAAGCAGTGGTTTTTCCTCCTTTCCTTCCACGCCTTTCTCCTACAGGATTCTTCTGGAACCATACTGCCAGCCATACTGGTTTCCTGCAAAGATTAAAAATGAGCTGGTACAAGGGTTGCCAGTGCAGGAGAAGAACTTGTGCCCCGGGCTGATGCCACCGGCCTCGGGGAGCTGCGGGGGGTGAGGGAGGGGAGGGCGCTCCCAGGTCATTAACGTCTTATTAAATTCACTTTCACCCCAGTGCTTCCCATCTCCCAAGATGCTTCCCGAGGTCTTGCTGGGGCTGGGCATCTTTGGGAATTTTCTAGTTGCAGAAACACCCTCTTCACCAAATCAAAGGTTGCCCAGATTGAGTCTTTTTATTATTGCAAGATTTGGGGTTTTTAAAAATGAACATCTCTTCTTCCTTCCTGAGATTTCACGGGCTCTGGAGCAGATCTCTTGGGACCTGAATTCTCTGAGTGACTATGGCAGAGTATGTAATCCTGTAGCTTGGAAATTATCTTTTGGAGGGGGTGCTGCCTGCTAAGCCCTCCTAATTTGCAAGCTTTTTAGGGAACTGACTCAACTGGCTTGTTTAGTGCCTGGCACAGTTGGGCAACGAAATGAAATAATCCTAATAACTTCCCTAATTGCTGGCTTTGCCTCTACAGAAAACATCTGCCATTATCCTCTAGGAGAGAAATACCAGCTTCTTCGGGAGAGGAAGTCTGTGTTTTTAACTGGATGTAATTACTTTTAATTTACACGAGCAGCAGCCACCCCACCTTGTGTGTGCCACAAGGCCACTGAGTCACCAGCACCGAGTGGCTCGTGCACCTCGCTGGGGTGGACTCCAAATCCCTCCACAGGAGAGGAGAGACCTCTTCAGCTGGTAATTACAGATAAAAAGCATTGCCTGGAAGCATTAAAAACATAGAAAATTCCAGATCTGGCAGGTCCAGGGTACATTTGCTTGTGTGGATGCAGGCTCAGCTGCTGAGGGGAACCTGGGGTGAGAGCAGTGACCCCAACCCACATGAGGAGCTCCTGGCCAGGACACGGTCCATCCACCCCAGCAGATGCAGGGTCCAGGCTCTCCCATAGACCCTCATCCTGCAAGAGGAGCAATAGGGATGGATTATCAAAATGAGCTGGAAGGAGTGGGATCCCGGCCTTACCCGAGATAGCAACAGAATTACCCCCATGATCTATTCTCTGTGTTTACAGGGGCATTACTTTTCCAAAGTTCAAAGTCTTTCCCTGCAGGAAGCACGTGATGTGCTCCACGATCACCACGCAGTCCTGGTGCTAGGAACAATTAAAAAAAAAAATAAAAATCAATTTCTGGAGCAATATTTTCTATGTTTGTAATCTCTGAACTAATTACAGGACTGGAAAATCAATTGCTATCTGGGAATCTCTGCAGCACGGCTCACTAAGCGTGCTGTGCATCGTGCTGGAATATGGTCTTCATGCACACACGATCCTTGTGACCCTCCCTGGGTCGGGGATGTCAGTAAGTGCCTGTTCTTCATTACACACATTCCACATTGACCAAAATCTGTGGAGCTGGGTGGCAGGGGCACTGGTCAGAGTGAACTGCCCAGCACATGAGATCTGGAGCAACTTGAAGCCAGCCCTTGAAGCCAACAACAAAAAAGAGTTGCAAGAAGACTGGGTTTGTTCAACAGTAATCTTCAAAACCATTATGAAATAAAGTCATTAAAAGCTCACACCTCAATTACAACATTGTTTTTTTCACCAGGCTTTATTAAAAGAAAGAGGTAAAACCTTTGGTGACTGAAAATAACCTCTCTCTCCAGACTCCTGGCAGGAGAGAAGAGGCATTAACAGGGAGTTAAATGGCTATTACATTTCAAAAACATGTGTAAAGAGGAAGGGTGTTGCTCTGATGGATGCGAACTCCCCTTGCTGTACAAACACACCCTGTTGACTGTGACAATCAGTCAGAATCAGCCCAGACGAGGCTTCCCGGGAATCACAGGCGTTGCCGGGATCTGAAGCAGAGACGCTGCCACCTCCCTCGTGCCCTGTGAGAGCTCCCTCTGCTCTGCCTCTGCTCGGTGGAGTCAGAGCTGTTGCTAAAGGAAGAGTCAGGATCCCCAAAGGAATCAGGGAATTGTCAGAGTTGGAGGGGACCATCCAGTCCAACTCCCCTGCTAAAGAAGGGTTGCCCAGAGCACACCACTCAGGGCTGCATCCAGGAGGGGCTGGAAGGTCTCCAGAGAAGGAGACTCCACCCCCTCCCTGGGCAGCCTCTGCCAGGGCTCTGCCACCCTCACCCCAAAGAAGGTTTTCCTCCTATTTGAATGGAACTTCCCGTGTTCAAGATTGTGCCTGTTGCCCCTCGTCCTGTCACTGGGAACCACTGAGAAGAATCTGGCTCCATCCTCCTTCAGCCCACCCTTCAGATACTTGTGAGCATTAATAAGGTCTCTCCTCAGCCTTCTCATCTCCAGGCTAAAGAGCCCCAGCTCTCTCAGCCTTTCCACATCAGGGAGATGCTCCAATCCCTCCATCATCTCTGTTGCCCTACACTGGATTCCAGTAGTTCCCTGTCTCTCTTCAACTGGGGAGCCCAGAACTGGATGCAGGATTCCAGTTGTGGTCTCAGACATGGTGTCAAACGCAAAGCACTGGTTATCCTGGAGGAGGAGTGTGACAGTGCTACTCCTGGCTGGTTTATAGAGGGCCAGAGCAGGACGAGCACCGAGGGATGCTCCCCTGGCCACTGGCCACCAGCACCACAGGGACCGCCCCAGCAAGAGGTTTGCAGGAGATTATTTGGTTTAGCAGCCACCAGAGCATGTGTAGGCCATGAATTTGTCTAATCCTTCCTCGATCACAGTTACTTTTGGCTCTGTGGGGCCCTCCAGCAACAGTTGTCACTATTTAATCAGGAGTTTGCTTTGAACCTCCTCCCTCACCCTGGCATCTCCAGGATCCCTGGTTCTCCCAGTGGTCAATGTAGCCCACAGGGCTGAGCAGGAGGGATTCTGATGCTCCAGCTTGTGAAAGCAGCAGGCTCTTGCAGACGTAGGATAGAGGATAGCACAAAGTCTGGGAAAAATCCCAGGGGGGCAGATTTTCAGAAGTGCATTTCCCACTGGAAAAAAAACCTCCATCTTCGTTTGTTATTTATTACGTGTTTCCTGGGATTGAATTTCTGGATCCAATTAGAGTTATAATAAAACTCTACCAAAAAAAAAAGCCAAACAAATGTTTTTTCTAGAAAAAGATCCGGTTCTCTACTTGCTTCCTGGAGATTTGCTGCTTGTTCTGCAAGGGGTGATGTGCATCGTGGAAGTATTTATAACAGCGGTATTAGGAAATGATCATTCGGGCACCAGAAACCTGTGTTAGGCTTTATGCCTTTAAATAAATCGTTTATTACTATGTTAACCTCATCTTGTACATACATGCACACTTAATTACATTAAAAATGTAAATGTTGCCAGCACCAGATTTAACATGATGAATATACAACAGCTCCCCTTCTTTCCTCGTCAGCTCTGTGGATCTGTGCAGTTTCATCTGATGAGTGCTAATAAGGTTTATGTCTGCACAGATTTAGCCCAAAGACCGTCACGATCATCGCTGGTCCCACGTGGTTTGCAGGACTCAGCTTGAAGAAACCTCTTTCAACCTCCTCCTGGTGAAGGAGCGATTCCAGCTCCGGGAGCGCCTCCAGCCAACCCACTTCCCTGCTGTGGCACTAGATTCACATTCATTAAAACCAGAGTTTTAATGATTTACAGTGATTTATTAAAAAAAAAATGGCAGCCCAGAGCTCCTGACACTCCCAAAGCTTCTGAGAGAGGTACAACACATCATGAATCCATCCCAGTGTGAAATACCGAATGGAAACCATTGCAGGCAGATCTGCAAGTGGGAACGCCACCCATAAAATCAGAGTTGCAGACAAACTAAAATGCTCAGAGCCTCCCAAACCTGAGGAGATGTAACCCATATAATAGCAATGATATAATAACACATAATACTACCACTAATGCGATTACCAGTCTCCCTGTCATTGTTTATTACCGTCACTGCCCTGATAATTCTCATCTCTAACGATGGATGGAGGCAGCGAGGGCCTGGGCCAGAGATGGTCCCATCCTCTCAGAACCCATGGTTCCCACCATCAAGCCCCAGCCCAGCAAAAAACTTCCCCCTTTCAATTTGGCAGCGTCAGCCGCCAGCAGAGGCTGAGCCCAGCAGGCGAGGGAGTGAGGGGAGACGATCCTGAGAGGAGACACTAGCAGGGGTGAGGAGGATTTAGGGCAGATGCTGTCAAGGAGAGCTGAGGAGCATCCCCAGCAGTGGCTCACGGCAAGACAAGGACCAGGCTCTAGTGAGTACTTTTCTAATTCTTCTCTTCTACAGTACATCTTCACCTCTGCTCCTGTTGCATCCTTCCCCTTTGCAGGTTTGCAGAGCCAGGAGAGAATCGGAGCAAGGCACCACCTGAGCCCATGCCAAGCCTCCAGCACCTTCACTCACTGCCCTGCCACCCTGCCCATGCTCCCCTCCCTGTGTCCAAACCCTGCCCATCCTTCCCACCCCCAGCTTCCACTGCATCACACACGCTTCATGCCTTTCTATAGCTTTGCTTTGGCAAATGAATTTCAGCTTCTCCTCTCCCTTGAGACTGCTACAAGATGCTCAGGATGATCCCAGTCCTGGGAAGATGCCGAGTTCTGGAGGAGCCTGTCACTCACCCAGCAAGGTCTGCATTGGCTCACCAAGGCTTAGCCCCCCCGGGGGCTTTAAAACCCAGTTGTTTAAAACAAACTTGCCCTTGGGACACACTCCTCCTCATTTACAAGTGAATCAGCAGGGATGGCAGGACCCATTTGCCATCTTACTGCCAAGCCTCTTCTAAAGACTTTTATAGGAGACATTTCTTCCAAGTGACCCCAGGGAGGTGGTGGAGTCGCCATCCCTGAATGTGTTTAAGCACCAATTAGATGTGGTGTTGGGGGATCTGGTGTAGAAGAGAACTTTATAGAGTGGGGCTGATGGTTGGACTCTATAATCCCAAGGGCCTCCTCCAACCTGAATGATTCTATGATCTCTCCTTTCTCCCCACACCTTCTCCCTTGGACACCTTATTATAGTTACTGTCCATAGTTCAAGCTCTGTATCTTGACATCTCCCTCACCCGAGCCATAACATATTTTGAGATGCTGTATGGAAAAAAAAACAACCCCAAATTAAGTAGACTAATTTCTCTGCACCTCTGAGGACAAGCCCACCAAAGGAAGATGGACCAAACCGTGTGTGGAGAAGGGAGCAGAGCTGAGAAGCAGGGACGCATCACTCTGAAGCTGGAGCCAGTGATGAATACAGCCTGGCCCAGTTGACCAGGAACTGGAGGGGGGTAGGTTTTCCCCAGCTCGGATGCTTTTGACGCACCACCTCACCTTTGTACACCAGCTGTCCTTTCCATGGTGTTTATTTAAAGTAAAAACATTTTGAAACAGAGCCTTACTCATCGATGATTGTACAGCACCACCCGAAAAAAATGTCCTGACTTGAGTGCACAGGAAACGATTCATACATATAAACCAACACCAACGTGTGTCCGTGGAGCAAAAGCTCCCTAGCTTTCCTGACCACAGCATGTTGCACACAGCAGGCTCTCCTACACTTCATTTCCCTTTAAAAGCTTATTCAACAGCTCCCAGTTTAGCCCAGTAAGTGAAAGCAAAGCCTGCAAGAAGCCCATCCCCCTCCAGCTCTGTAGGTCACAGCAAGGATGGGACAAAAAGGCAGCACTTTCCAGTTCCATCCTGGAGCCACTGCTGAGGAGGAGGAGGTGGAGGAGGAGAAGAAGGAAGAGGAGGAGAAGGAGGAGGAGGAGAAAGCAGCTATGTGAGTGGCACATTACTGCAAACCAGGATGAGCCTCAGCAGGATGTAGGGTCTGCTTCTGCCTCAGTTAGTGATGGGTTCCTCCTGCTCTCCAGCAGCAGCTGTGGGAGAGGTGACCGAAGCAGAGATGGGGGCCGCAGGGCTCGGTGGGCTGGATGTCACCCCTCTGGCCATACCTTTGCCCCCCTCCTTGCTGCCTTGAGCAGCATTAGCTGGGGTTTTCCATTACCCAGGTTGTCCCATGCACTCCGGAGCTGATTGCACTTCCAAGAGCTAAACACACAGCGCCTGAATTATTTATCTTTGAACGGGCAGAAACAGGCCAAATTCCCCAGTGATGCAAAGCGGCAAAGGGGGCTCAGAAGCTGCACAGGTGGGCACACACGGGCTGCATGGTTAGACCCTCACACGTGTGACACCTTCTTGCCTCACTGATCTACACCCTGGGAGGTGGGGAGTGCTCGGGTGGGGGTGCTGGTCCAGAGACTCCCCCGTGGAACCACTCAAGAGCCCCCCTCTGTGCCTATAACCCAACTGCTGGGACAGCAAGACCCCGAACAGCAGAGGAAAAAGAAAAAAGAAAAAAAAAAAGGCCTAAAACAAAGGGGTTAATGCAAATGGAAGGGGGTTGGTGTGTCCCCACAGCTTTCCTGCACCAGAGGTGACCTGTCCCTCTTGGCAACCGTGAGCCCAGCCGTGCCCAGCCCCATTGCTCCTGGCCCATCTTGCACCAATAAAGACAACTGCCGTGATAACCGTGTTGATGGCCCAGATAAAAGAACGCTCCTGCCTGCGTTCCCTCCTGGACTTTCCCTTCTTTTTATGCCAGGTCAGCGCGATGCGATCACCGGAGGGGAAGATGAAAGCCCTTCTCTGCCACCGGAGCAGAGAGCTCCTTTCGGCGCGGTCTCCCCCTCGCTCCAGTCCGTGGACCTATCCCCCAATTTCTCCCCGAGCATCCCAGGATGCAGAGAGACTGGGATACCCCGGGTAGCATACTGGGGGTGCAGCCTGAGCCCTGCCCGGGGGCTGCGAGGCCTCAGATGCGCAGTGGGACAGGAAATTAGGCATTTTTCGTAAAATGCACCTGCCTCTACCCCTGCCTTCTCCTTACCCCATTTCTTCTCGCTCCCCCATCCCTCTCCCCGCCCTCCCTTTGCTGCCCCTCTCCCCTTTTTCTCTCCCCCCGCAACCTGGGATGCTCTCCCAGCCCTTCCTCTCCCNCCTCTTCCCCCCGCCATCCTCTCCCCTCCCGTCCATCCCTCTCCCCTCCCCGCGTCTCCCATAGCCTGCCTGCCTTTGCCGCCATTGGCCGAGCCGCCGTCGGGATCCGCCGCCGATTGGAGGA
>VZTM01027647.1:76847-139675 GCA_013400555.1 Jacana jacana | reverse complement strand
AGTCCCCAAAATAGCCGGACTCATTGAGATTTTCCGTTTGCAAAGTGGTCTCCGGTGATGCTTCAAACCCGGTATCGCCGCCTGGTTGCTGACTGCCGGTGAGAACCGCAGGTTTGGTTGCGGGGCGGGGGAGTGGGGTGGGGAGAGGAGCGTTCTCTCTCTTACCCAAAGCTTGCCTTTCTATGGGAAATTAAAAGAGCTGCAGAGAAAAGGCAGAGAAACCCCCAAAGCTGGTGAGGTGGCACGGCAAGAGGAGCCTTACAGCGAGCGACAAATACGGTCACGATAAACCCATCCTTGTTTCGAGAGGGGAGTAGCTGAGGTTAAGGAAGGAAGTCACAGCCCGCTGGGCCAAAATTGAAGTGCTTTTCCTCACCCGACCTATATTACTCTAATCACCCATTTGCTCAGATGACACAGGCGGAGCAGCCTTGTGCTAAAAACCGGGGTTTCAGCTCTGGGAGCTCAAGAGGCTCCAGTGAGCATTAAGCACAAGAGTTTGTTGCATTAATGTTTTATTACCATTTTATAGGCTCTCTGGGTTTACCAGGCAACACACTAGAGACAGGGAGTTATCCCAATCTGGGAACCTCGTTTTTGTTGGGTTTTTTTTTGATTTCTGGGCTCCTGCTTTCTGTAGTGCTGCTTGGCTGTTGTAACCCACAGGTTAGAGCTGCGTTGAGGGGGAAGGAACACAAAGGGGATCTTTAGAGACCTTTGCTTTGAGCAGTTGAATGTGTGAGAAAAAAGACGAAATGGTGGGGAGGGTTAGTCAAATAATGAAAAGGGGGGGGGAAAAAACCCCAACAACCAAACCAGCTATTTATGTGCAGAGAGGTCTAGCCCTGCAGGCTACAGAAAGGANTTCTCTCTTACTCAAACCTTGCCTTTCTATGGGAAATTAAAAGAGCTGCAGAGAAAAGGCAGAGAAATCCCCAAAGCTGGTGAGGTGGCACGGCAAGAGGAGCCTTACAGCGAGCGACAAATACGGTCACGATAAACCCATCCTTGTTTCGAGAGGGGAGTAGCTGAGGTTAAGGAAGGAAGTCACAGCCCGCTGGGCCAAAATTGAAGTGCTTTTCCTCACCCGACCTATATTACTCTAATCACCCATTTGCTCAGATGACACAGGCGGAGCAGCCTTGTGCTAAAAACCGGGGTTTCAGCTCTGGGAGCTCAAGAGGCTCCAGTGAGCATTAAGCACAAGAGTTTGTTGCATTAATGTTTTATTACCATTTTATAGGCTCTCTGGGTTTACCAGGCAACACACTAGAGACAGGGAGTTATCCCAATCTGGGAACCTTGTTTTTGTCGTTTTTTTTTTTTTGATTTCTGGGCTCCTGCTTTCTGTAGTGCTGCTTGGCTGTTGTAACCCACAGGTTAGAGCTGCGTTGAGGGGGAAGGAACACAAAGGGGATCTTTAGAGACCTTTGCTTTGAGCAGTTGAATGTGTGAGAAAAAAGACGAAATGGTGGGGAGGGTTAGTCAAATAATGAAAAGGGGGGGGGAAAAAACCCCAACAACCAAACCAGCTATTTATGTGCAGAGAGGTCTAGCCCTGCAGGCTACAGAAAGGATTGAAACTGAAGCAGCTGCCCTTTGCCAGGGGGGAACAGACCACAGCCACCAGCTCTGTGAAATGGCCATTCCACTGGTACCCCCTTAATTTGCCCCCCACGTGTGGGTCCAACCCAGCAAGAGACAGTGGTGAGAATGGGAAGTGTGAGCCTTGGGGTGACAAACGAGGTGAGAAGCAGCGGTTCCTGGCGAGGGTTGGAGATTCTTGCCTGGAGAAACCAGGAACTACCTGAGCAAGTAGTTACTAGAAATCTTCACAGAGATCAGAGATTTGTGGAGAAGGGGGTAGATGGGATCAGCCACCAGCAAAAGAAATCTCCAGGGGTTTAGGGACGTCAGCAGCCAGCCCCGACTGCCAACTCCTTGAGGCAGCTTTAATCTCTGTGTGTGTCTTTGCAGCGTGGATTGTGCTGGGGAAGACTCTGCTCTCCCAGTTGGGCCTTTGCACCTTGCAGTAGTGCCAACAGTCAATCATGGCTGTTCATTTTGCTCCACCCCAAAAAAAAACCCATCACTGAGCACTTGTTTTGCTTTCCTTTATCTCAATTGCATGGACCGAGCCCAGAAACCTGTGGGCTTGGGCACAACCCACAGATGAAGGAGCTCGTGTGCCAGATTGCCACATATTCTGCTTTACCACTTGGGTTTTTTGTCTTCCCCACCTGGAAGACTTCTGTTTGCCTTGAGCTGCTGCCTGTAAGTTAATCAGTTGAATTAATTATTCAGAGCCTGGGATGTTCACCTCTTGCAGAATCCTGTTAATGCAACGGTGAAGGGTGGAAAAGCTTTGCAAGAGCCTGCAACCAGGGAGCAGGGCTGGTGGCTTGGTGGTGGTGGTGGACCAGTGAGATGCTGAGTATGAGTGCAGGGGAAACGTTCCCTCCCTTGGCTTTTATGCTTCCTAAACTGAGGTGGCTGCATTAAGGAAGTGTGTGGGAGCTGATAACCGTGCACAGGGTGTTTCGGATCTGGGCTGCCCTGAAATACATTGGTTTTGAGGTCTTGATTTTGATGCCCACCCTAAAGTGCATTGTGCCTCCCTAGGACATTTAAAAATCGTAGTACCTTGCCCTGGTGAGGGGCTGATCCTTGTGCAGAAGAGCAGGATTTGGGAGGCAGGTCTGGGGGCTTTGCCCACCAGGTCGGTGGCATCACAGCTCTCCTTGTGCCGTTGTTTTGGCAGGTTCCCCAGTGATCCCAGCCCTCTCTGGCTCTGGCATCTCTGCTCCTATCCTGGAGCCACTCTCCTTTCCCTTTTCAAAACTGATTTATGGCTAGACCTCTCTGTGATATAATTAGTTTTGTTCCGTCTTGGCCCTGAGCGACCTCCCGGCGTGCGCGTGGTGATGCTGAACTGGGAGATTTGAGAACAAAGAGTTTCTGCAAATGCTTTCTGGGGGGAAGGATGGGGGGGTGGGGGAAAGGGAAAAAAAAAAGAAGCTCCAAGGGGGGTCAAGGACTTCATGTGGTTTATGAAACCCAGACAAAAGCATCCATCCTGCTTGGGTAGCTGTGATGAGTGAGTGCAGACAAGTACTCCGAGAGGGCCACTAACTAATAGATTGTGCCTCAGACCTCTCGTTAGTGGAGTGGAGACATGAGATGAGGCAGTGAAGTGTTTGATATTAACAGAGCAATGTTATTCTAACCTTAAATCTCTCTTCAGGCAGAAGTACCCCCAAATCCGGGCTGTTACTGTGTTGCTGGTGTAAAAAATAATGTCATTGCACTTCTAGACTGTAAATGAGTTTACGAGCAATGGGAATGTGTTAGTGGCGGGAAGTAGAATCATGGAATCATAGAATACTGCTTGTTTCTTTCAGTTTGCCTCATTCAGCAAAATGCTGAGCCATTCCAGCAGTTTCTTAGATTTCTGGGGCAGGGGAGACACTCTCCCAATCTCTTCTCCTGTGCTGTTGCACTGACACACCTTCAGCTCTGCTAAAACTGAGCTCGGTGGCTGTTGTTTATGGATGAAGCGTGTTGCTGTATGGCATCAATAAGCTTCAGTCGTTTCAGCTCTCAGAGCTTGGCTTGGTTGCTTCAAGAAGGAAAACAAAACACTGACAGGCTCTGCTTATCCGCCACCCAGAGGTGTGAAGGAGTTGGGGAGTCGTTTTTGTGTTGAGAAAGCAAGGCCAAACAGTTTGTTCCCCAAAAAATACTGTGACTTTGCAATGTTCTGCCTGAAAAAAAAAAATCCAATAGAAAGTACTTTTTGGCTTTTTTATAGTTTCATAATTGTGAATTCAAGTGCTTTGGGTATGCTCTGAGAAAGGAGTTTATGTCTCTAGACAGCATTAAAAGATTAAAAAAATACTTTTAGATTCTAGAGTTCTGATAAATGATTCCAACCCACGACACAGAAATAAAAGGTCTCCAATACCTCTCAAGGACATGAGCTCTTAGATTTTTTTCGGCTCTCTCGTAGTCTCTCCTTGGGAAACAGCATCAATGTTTGTAGCTTACCACACTCCAAAGAAATCAGAGTTGAAAATTTTAATTTGAGATTTCTTTTGCTTTAAAAACCTCATGGAAACCAGGAACTCAGCCCCCATCCCAGCTGGAGCTGGAGGGGCTTGTGAACGCCTTCCCTCCGGGAGCGATCGGGTCCTGCCCCGCTGCAGCGGGACTGAGGACAGGGCAGATGCCACGCAGCTTTATGTTTGCATAAGAATTCCCCCCAAAATGGGATTTCCTCGCAGTGCTTTCAAAGCAACCTTATGGCTGTCTTTGTATTGCTGGAGAGGATTCAGTCCCACAGAGGATTTAGGTCCTTTGAGCCAGATGTGGCTCTTGGTTACAACAGAATGAGCCTTTTCTGGAGTCCCCCTATAGCCCTGATCGTACTGTGATCCCTTTAGTGTCACATTGTCCTCTGATTTGGCAGAAAACCTTGAAAAATAGTACTTTAGGATGCTGAAGAAACTGAATTAAAAGGAGCAAAGAGTAGGCATCCAGCCTGTGCTACGCTGATTATCCGTCTCCAATATTCTTGTTTTAAAATAATTTAAAATATTGCCTTTTTTTCTTCAAGAGGCAATAAAAAGACTTCCTTGGCTGCCACCACGAACCAGCCAGTTTTTATTCCCTTGATGAACTTTTCTGTGAGCAGTCTTGGGAACCCGGCTTGAACGCCTGGTGTGAGTGAGTGCTGCTCACCCGTGACCAGCCAGGGCAGGACCAGGGCCATCACTTCTTGGGGAGCACTGATCAAAAATCAACCAAGAACCAGGTCAGTCCCTGTCCCCATTCCTCCTAGCCCCGTGGTGGGGACTGTAGGATGTGAGCAGGTCCTTTCCAAGGAAAATTAAAAAGTTTCCCGAGCCAGAAATGCAAACCTGGCTACGCTGCTGCGTGGAAACAGGAATCAACGAGGGCCAGTGTAGGGTCCTGCACCCGGGGAGGAAGAACCCGGGACACCTGCACCCGGGGAGGAAGAACCCTGGGTACCAATAGAGACAGTGCAATCCTGGGGTACATAGTCAAGAGCGTGGCCAGTAGGTGTAGGGAGGTCATTCTCCCCCTCTGCTCTGCACTGGTGAGACCACAGCTGGAATACTGCATCCAGTTCTGGGCTCCCCAGTTGAAGAGAGACAGGGAACTACTGGAATCCAGTGTAGGGCAACAGAGATGATGGAGGGATTGGAGCATCTCCCTGATGTGGAAAGGCTGAAAGAGCTGGGGCTCTTTAGCCTGGAGATGAGAAGGCTGAGGAGAGACCTTATTAATGCTCACAATGATCTGAAGGGTGGGTTGAAGGAGGATGGAGCCGGACTGTTTTCAGTGGTTCCCAGTGACAGGACGAGGGAAAACGGGCACAAGCAGGAACACGGGGAGTTCCATTCAAATAGGAGGAGAAACTATTTTGGGGTGAGGGTGGCAGAGCCCTGGCAGAGGCTGCCCAGGGAGGGTGTGGAGTCCCCTTCTCTGGAGACTTTCCGGCTCCACCTGGATGCAGCCCTGAGTGCTGTGCTCTGGGCAACCCTTCTTTAGCAGGGGAGTGGGACTGGATGGTCTCTATAAGTCCCTTCCAACTCTGAAATGATGTGATTTTGTTTCCCTTGAAGGCAAATTTCAGGTTTCTTGGTCAGTCTGTCCTTCAACTGCTGCTGTCTCGGGCTGCGCTAGAGTAGAGGGAGGGTACAAAGTGGGAGCCGTCTGGGCAGTGCATGGGAACAGCAAACCCCTCCAAGCTCCCACAGATGTTTTGGGTTGACAATGGGAACATTATATGCCCATTTATTCCTTTATCTCAGGAAAAAACACCATTTGGCAGCAATTTGGTCCCTGGCAGTGAGGATGAATTGCTGACCTGACTGAGCCTGGTCAGATGAAAGAGGTGCCAGCCTTCACGAGAGGCAGCTTTCAAACCACATGGAGCGTGTGTGTGTGCCTGTATACCCACCTTTATATACATTAGGATGTATGTTGATGCCTGTGTGCATGGGATTGCTGTTTCATACTGGGAGGCCTGTTAGTACAGAATGGTATTGCTCAGTGGTTTTCCACCAGTGCTTCTCAGAGGAACCAGTGGAGTCCCACCTCTTCCAATCAGCTTTGATGTTGATTTATTTCAATACAGCCAAACAATGGGAGAAGCAGGTGAACGAGGCAACCTGTTCTGCCTTGTGGCCATCCCTGAGATTTTTCAGTGCTTTCTACGTGAGATGTGCCCAGTTTTGGGCCCCTTCCCACCAAAAAGACATTGAGGGGCTGGAGGAGGTCCAGAGAAGGGCAACGGAGCTGGTGAGGAGGCTGGAGCACAAGTCTTGTGGGAAGCAGCTGAGGGAGCTGGGGGTGTTCAGCCTGGAGAAGAGGAGGTTGAGGGGAGACCTTCTCGCTTTCTACAACTCCCTGAAAGGAGGGTATAGCCATAGGATCAGTCTCTTTTCCTGAGTCACGGGTGAGAGGACAAGAGGGACCAGCCTTAAGTTGTGCCAGGGGAGGTTCATATTGGATATTAGGAACAATTTTTACACTGGGAGGGTTTTGAAGCCTTGGAATGGGCTGTCCTGGGAAGGGGTTGAGGCACCATCCCTGGAGGGATTGACATGCCGGGTTGACGTGGTGCTTAGAGACATGGGTTAGTGATAGCTTTTATCAGACTTGGGTTGATGGCTGGACTAGATGATCTTGAAGGTCTCTTCCAAGCCAGACAACTCTATGATTCTATGTTTGCTGTAGGAACTTGCAGCAGAAGGGCTTGCCGTTGGGGTGTCTCTGAGGTTGCTAAGGAAGTGGTCATTTCAGATTGGCTGCTTCTGCCTGTCCGTGGTGGCTGTGGTTGGCTTCTCTGCATGCTGACAGTGTCCAGGTCTTGGGCTCTGTTCCTATTCTTGGTGTCATAGTTGCCATTGAGATAGTTTGTGTTTATGGCACTGGTTGGGGACTTTTGAGTCAGAGAATGCAAAGAAGTCATCCCTTTGAAAGTGGTCATCATTTCCTCTCCATTATGCAATAGGGATGTGCCCTCTTCAGAGAAATCCTAAAATACACCAAGGTGTGTCAAGATCTAGGATGTTGCATGATCAAATGCAAATTAACTGCAAGCTGACACTGTGTTTTTATAAGTGGACAAAATAGGATGGAGCATGATGCTTTCGTTTAGCTTTGGAGGGCGGATGGGGATTACTTTGGTGTTGGGAAGCTCAGAGGCTACAAACACCAAGTCCAGCGTCCTACAGCTACGTGAGCCCGTAGACTAGTCTTGTCCAAACTCCCTTGTGCCACTTCAGTTTTGTGCTGAAAGGGCTGATTTTGCACCAGCTGGCTTCGTGCCAGATCAAATACTGCACCAGCAGAAGCAGGGAGGTGATTGTCCCCATGTGCTCAGCACTGGTGAGGCCACACCTTGAGTCTTGTGTCCAGTTCTGGGCACCTCAACACAAGAGAGATATCGAGGTGCTGGAGCGAGTACAGAGGAGGGCAACGAAACTGGTGAGAGGCCTGGAGAATAAGGCTTATGAGGATGGATTGAGGGAGTTGGGATTGTTTAGTCTGAGGAAGAGGAGGCTGAGGGGAGACCTCATCACTCTCTACAACTGCTTGAAAGGGCATTGTAGAGAGGTTGGTGCTGGTCTCTTCTCACAGGCAATGAGTGATAGAAGGAGAGGGAATGGCTGCAAGCTGCAGCAGGGTAGGGTTAGGCTGGACATGAGGAAAAAGTTTTTTACAGAAAGAGTGGTCAGTCAGTGGAATCAGCTGCCCAGGGAGGTGGTGGAGTCCCCATCCCTGACTCCACCAGAGTCCACAGTGTTTAAGAGTAGATTGGATGTGGTGTTGAGGGATCTGGTGTAGGGGAGAACTTGTAGAGTAGGGCTGATGGTTGGACTTGATGATCCCAAGGGTCTCTTCCAGCCTAAATGATTCTGTGATTCTATGCTTGTGTTGTGGTCGACAGCACTAGGCTGGGATAAGCTCGGGGTAAACAGAAGTACGGTGATGTGCCTGTTCCTGCTCTGGGTTTATCTGCAGCAACAGGTGATTTAGTAGTTGTGATTGTGGAGACATGGCTTGAGGGCTGTAGATAACCTGTGAGGATCACCTTGTGATGGGCAACAGGGAGGCAGCAGGAATGTCTATCTCCAATTAGGTACTTAACTTTAAACAAGTAATTAAGAGGGAGAGATCCCAGTTGCAAGTGGAGGGAGTGACTGGGTGGGGAGTTGCCTGAGCTGCAGAAAGCAGGGTCATTTAAGTTTGCATTTTGCATGCTGGGGTGACTTCCTAGGTGTGAAGCTGAGGTCAACCAAAAGAGGAACAGCTGGAGTTCTGCCCTGTTTTGCAAGGTGCCCATTCCATGCGGTGAGTTGAGTCCCCATCCCTGACTGGGGTGCCGGGTCGATGAGATGTGGTGTTGGGGGATCTGATGTAGGGGAGAACTTTGTAGGGTGGGGGCTGATGGTTGGACTCGATGATCTTTTCCAACCTGCATGATTCTATGATTTAAGTGCTGTCTGGGAGGCTGTGCTGTTCCAGTGCTTGGCAGGAATCTCAAGACCAATACCTAAGAGGATTAGAAAGCATCACAGAGTGTTAAACAGGATCCAGGCTAAGTGGTGTGCACCAGTGAGCTTGTGCTTGGGGGCTGTTTGGGGAAGCTGTTACCTGCTGATCTGGAAAAGGAAAAAAAAAAGGGGGGGGCTTGTGTGGGAAATACTCTACCCGGGGCTGAGTCCTTCCTGTGGTTTCTGCCTCACTTGTGCTCCTGCTTGATGTGGTGTTTCCACCCTCTGCCTATCTCATGGGTGGCAGCTCGTGCAGGGGATGCTGACTATCAGCGAGTCTCTTCTATGCTGCATTTAGCCCTTCTGATGCACTCCCTTCAGCTCTGCTGTCTGCTTTGAGAGAGGAATGGGTGGGCACCCAGCCCACCGATGTGGGGTTGAGCTGGAGAACATGCCATAGTAAGCTCAAGCTAAAGGCTGACGTTGGCTGGCAGAGCAATATGACCTCATGGTATGTGATTTTCCCCAGAAAGTCCACTTACTATGGAGAAGTGGGGTTGGAGGGCAGTCTTGTCTCAGGAAAAATGAATTCTAAGTAACTTGGGTACTGATCTCCAACCCTCTGTGTCCACAGTGTGTCAGAGACAGTGTGAAGGTGATGTCCCATGTCAGATCTTCTCTCCCTTTAAAGAACTGTGTAATGCCCCAGATTTCACATGGACTTCACACAAACCAACAGACAGGGTCCTCCTCAGACGTTGGCCACCGAGGAAAGAGAGTTGACCATTTGGTCCCTCAGCTTTGATACTGAGCGTGATGGGGTTGGGATGGAATACCCTGTGGGCCAGTTTGGGGTCCCCTGTCCTGCCCGCTCCTCCCCACGGGGGTGACCCCTCAATGCTTCTCCACTTCCCACCCTCCAAGGGTGCAAATCCCGCCATTCCCTGCCCTTGATTGTTCCAGCAATGAGTATGAGCCAGGGTTTCTCTGCACCATCCATTGGTGGGATCGGGTCTGATCACCTTGAGAGGGGACAGTTTCTCACCAATCTGCTGTGAATTTCAGAGTTTAGTCAGCCTGAAGAGGCCCAGCTAAAAAGGTCAAATGGTAAAACAGAAAGTGGGTTCTGTTTTCCCTCAATCCGGGCCATCATGTTATCTGTGCCACATCCATCCATCAATCTCTCTTTGTGGCGTGGCTTCCCCAAAGTTTCATGGTGGTGTTTCCTCTGCTTTGCCCCTTTTTGGTAGTACCTTCATATTGATCAAACCAGGAGGATGGAAAAGAAGAGTTTCCTGGGAGCCATGGGAGATGTCAGCGTTATCCTGCGTTATTCTAACACTGTTACCCTGGGCTCAGCGCCCTTGCACTGTGTAACGCAGGATGTTGCATTTTTTGCATTTTGATTGCTTCTATCTTTAGCAGCAGCGAGGGGCCATGTCTCACGTCCTTCGTTTGGGTTTTGCTCGTTTTCTTTGGTTTCTTGCATTGTGTAAAATGTGCCGGAATTTGCATGTTCTACAGGGAAACAAAGCAGGGATATCCAGAGGAACTCACTGGTAGTCATCGGGAAAAGCTGACTAATGGCTCATGCAGAAATATTGCCCTGAATATTAAACAGCCTTCAACGGGCTGTAAGAATCCAAAAATCATTCTGTGCTGTGGACAGGGCTGGATATTGGGGAAAATACTGGGGTTGTTCATGCGTTGGACGAGCCACCCGGCTCCATGGGCCAGTGAGCACGGGCCAGCGCCAGCGTGACAACCTGCTCAGCACTGATCAAATTCACAGGTAGGAAAAAAGATATTAAAGGAGAGGTGACATTAGGGAGAGGGAGCTGGGTATTCTAGCATAAAAGAACCTTTTCCCTGCCTGATCTTTGCGGTGCCAGAGCATAGTGGCCCAGTTCAATCTGCTTTGTGCATTGGCACTGGAAGTTTTTGAAGATGGTCTAAGGCAGCTGCAGCCAATTGTGTTTGCACAGATAAGCTGGAACAAATAAGTAAGCTCAGAAAATCTGGCTAGATTTATCTTCAAAGCATTTTCAAGCAGCTAATTGAAAATTGTCCAAGCCACCTTCCTGATTTCTCGCATATTATTGTATTAATTTGCCACCGCATGGAAAGGGCTTGGAAAACACACAAAGGATTTGGGAGTGTTAAGCTTTTCTATTTGGAATTTATTTAATTACAAATGTCTCCTTGCTCATGTGACAGTTTAAAGTCAGTTTCTACTGAATTCCCCTTGCTGCTTCTTGCCCTGTGCTCCAGCAGCCCCTGCAGCCCTGACGGTGAGCACAGGCTGGGCTTATGGTCAGCTGGATGCTTTCTAGCCCTGTTTCTCATTCCTGAAAGGTTTCCCCGTGTCCAGGATGGTGCTGTTCCTGCAGGGATCCCTTATGAACGGCTCCAGGCTGGTCCCTGCCCAGCAATAGCAGCATCCTCTGTATTGCTAAACCTAAGGGATGCTCTTTAAAAAGATGATGCTACAAAAACTGCAAGGTCTACATTTTTGTGTGAGCTGGGGAAAGTTCCTCAGCTGCCAGGGAAACCATCCAATGTTGCACATGAACAACCCCATCCTCCTGTTCTTGCTTTCTTGGGGTTGTTTTTTATCTCCTTTTAACTGGAGCAGAGCCCTGAGGACAAGCCCTGTGCACGGGACCTGGACATGGATTTATCTCACTTCTGGGAGGCTTCCCCGTTCCCTACCCAGCAAGCAGGTTATGCTCTGCTCCATACGGCGTTTATCAGCCACGCCAGAAGGCATACTCCTAATCCTCTGAAGCCAAAATATCTGGTGAAAAATCCAGTACATGTTACCAAGCAAAAATTAAGTGTACCAACCCAGATGAATTTGTCCCTTTCTGGAGTAACATGAGCTTCGTACTGGGATGTAGGGTTCCCCAAAGTATCTCTTCACTACGGTCAGGCTCGCTCCCCTGTGGAGGATAACAGACTGGCCCGTGGAGCAGCCAAGCATTGCCTGGGGCTGCTCCTCCCTGCTTTTCAGTACATTTTCTGACCAATTTTAATCCCCCCACTCCTGTTCCTTTGCAAATATCTCCATGTGTGCCATAGATCTGACAAAATGATTCGGTCTGCCCATAAACCGTAGGCTGTGCTCAGCTATGGAGAGCAGAAGTGATGAATAGATGTTATTTGCCACAATAATACCCTATAAAAGTCAAAAACCATAGAGTGAAAGGGATTTGCTATTACTGGGCATGTTTTGGCAAATGGGGTTATTTTACTTGACAATTATGAGTTAATTTGTAATGTTCATCTAATCGCAGTCCTTGGCAGAGACACAAAATGTTTTTCAATGGTCCTGTGAGTTTAAACAATCACCTGGTGAAGAGCTCGTAAGTTTTACTGTTGATTCAATGTGAAATATTGGCAGGGGGAGAATTTTTTATGAATTCCATTGTGAAAAGCAAAGATTAAGCTTTCACAGAATCATAGAAACACAAGGTTGGAAAGGACCTACAAGACCATCGAGTCCAACCATCCTCCTGTCACCAGTACCACCCACTCAGCTACTAAATCATGTCTTATAGCATCTTGTCCAGATGATTCTTGAATCCCACCAGGGATGGTGACTCCCCCACCTCCCTGGGCAGCCCAGCCTATTACCTGACCACTCTGGGGGAGAAAAAGTGTTTCCTGACATCTCATCTACATCTCCCCTGGTGCAACTTGTGGCCATTCCCTCCAGTCCTGTCATGAGTTCTCTGGGAGAAGAGGCCAACCCTTTCTTCTTCACAACCTCCCTTCAGGATGTCGGAGGGTGCCATGAGGTCTCCCCTCAGCCTCCTCTTCTCCAGCCTTCCTGCTTTTGTTGGGTTGACTTGGTGATGTTGGCAGGCTGGGACCAGCTGCGCAGCTGAAAGATAAAAAAAAAAACCCAAAAAATTGGGTTAAAAATCTTGCAGCAAACCGAGTAAATCTATAGCTGCAAGATAATAGCATTGGGGCTGATGAAATCACCAGCTGAGTCATTAGAAACAGAGATGAATGGGAAGCAATAAATGGGTGGCCCAGATGAATGGGAATGATTAGGAAGTGCATGAAGTTGGTTGGGTTTTTTCCCTCAAGATGATATTTTGTCCTCTAAAGTGGCATATGGCTCCTACGAAAGCTGATATTCCCAGTGAACGTGTCACTGCTGGTTTATAAATACTCCAAGAGATGAAAAGCAGCTCGGTGGACAGCAGTGGGCAGAACGGGCTTCTTGCCCAGAGCACCTGGGTACAAGTCATTAGCCTGGGTCCACTGGGAGATGGCTAGGACATGGGCTTCGGGGGCAGAGGAGGCTTCTGTCTGTCAGGAAACATCTGCTGCTTGGAAGAAAGACTGGTTGCTTGCTTGGAAATGTTTCACCCGGTGTTTACTGTTCCATAGGACTAAGGGTAATCAAAGTTGAAGGGGAGGGTGATGTGGTGACCTGGATCTGGTGGGCCAGTCCTCTGCTACCTCAAAGAAAAGAGAGCTTTAATGAAAAGCTGTAATCTATTTCCTGACTCATGAAATATCAATATATATTCATGAAGTATGAAGGGAGATATCCCAGTGCTGGTAAAGGGGCAGTAGGAGCATCTCCTCCAGGGTGAAGGTGTGCCCGTTAGGGAGCTCTTGGCTCCTGGTGGCATCAGCTGGCTATTAGAGATGGGCTTTATTCCTATCTACTGAAATCAGTGGTAGCAGAATCAGTCCCCAGCCAAGCAACCTCTACAGGTGCAGTCAGATGGAGTGTCAGACCCGTGTCTGATATGGGGACCGTGCAGCTGAATCACTGCTGTGCAGGAGGCACCTGGGATTCACACTGGGGTAACACAACCAGTTCCACCCTTTAAAGCCTGATCCAGCACCTAGTAATGACTTCTGACTTTAATAAAGTTACAGTGCTAAACCACTCTTAGTTATTGCTTCCAGTGTTTGAGTTCAAAACCAGTTTAGAGCTGTAAGAGATGTAAGAACATTGGAGGGAGGGAAAGGTGGGCGAATGCAGCCATGCATCCGAGGTGTTAGCGTTCTGTGCCGACGCAGTTACAACAGTCTGTCTCCACAGCAAAAATTCAAGCCTGCAGTGAGGATTTGCATTTACACATTGCACATGGAAGTTACCCCATGCTGGACTCCGGCAGCTGAAGAAGAAGTCACCCCGTGGAGCCTGGTGTGGGCCTGGGAAGCGGTGCCCTTCTGGCTGCCAAGCTCACCCTGCCCTCTGCTATCGTCAAATCCCCACGCGAATCTGGACTCTGAAATATTCCCTGCACTCTGCTCCCCGGGCAGGATAATCAAGATGGATTTATTAGCAAACACAAGGGGTGGATCTCTTTTGTCTGACTTGCCATAAGGAGCAATCAGAGGTGTTGGAGCACTACTGACCCGGGTGTTTCAAGCTGGCTTTTGCCCACGTGCTCTGCCCTCTGTGCTTCTGGGGTGGGAGCAGGACCTTGATGCTGCTCTGAGCATTCCCTTCTACCATGTCCTCCTGCCCCAGTGCCTGCAAGAGCTGCTGGTACGGGGAACCACACCGGTGCTCCTGCACACCGTTATCTACCACCAAGAAAAAATCAATAAGTTTTTCCAGCAACAGACAGATGAGTATTAATGTCTTCCCCCAAGGCTTCAGTATTCCCAGGTTGCAACGACCTGAACATGCTTCATTTTAGTTGGGGAAAGAAATGCCTGTTTTTTCCTGTTCCCTGCTGATGAGGCCAATTGTCATCTCCCGTGGAACTTTTTTATAGGAACCTCTTGAAGCCTGTCAGTGTTTAAGAGACGTTTGGACAATGCCTTGAGCAACATGCTTTAACTTTTGGCCAGCTGCAAGTTGGTCAGGCAGTTGGACTACATGGTCATTGTAGGTCCAACAGAAATCCTCTCTCCTCTCTCTCCTCTCTCCTCCCGTCCAACCTGGGCAGTTCTATGATTCTGTCCTTGTCTAGCATTTGTTGCACGTTTAAGACTAGCATTCAAGGGAGAACCATGTTGTTTTCATAATTTTTAGTTGAGCCAAAGCATTTAAGAGCAAATACCCCTGTCTGCTGGCGTGATCAGGTGCTGCACAGGGACTGGTTGAAGGAAGGCAGCCCAGCCTGTGTGGGTATAAATCAGGGTAGAGTCAGCTGCCTCTGCCCTCCAGCTCGCTCTGAAATGGCACGTCGTCTAATTAGTTATAGAAAGGATTTTACTGAATAGCTGTAAACAGATCTGAGGGCCTGGAATAAAATCAATCTGACTGTGGAAACTTTTGAGGATAATTATAAACTGTTATTGGCAGGGTGTGAAAGGGAGACCAAAGGACTTTCAGCAGTGGGAAACCTGTGAGCTGTGAGCGCCGTACTCTGCGGGGGGGGAGAAAGGGCAGAGGTGGTGAGTGCCCAGCATCTAAGCGGGGTCTCCTCAAGAGGAGGGATAAGGGGTCTCAGCTGGTCAGGAAACTGCCTTTGGAGGTGCTTTTTCAAATGCTCTTGAATGCTTTGTTCTGTTCTGTTAATGTTTAATGGTGCTCCGATACCTGAGGTACCAGCACACCCCACGGGGGAGCTGCAGGGTGAAATGCTAATACTTCTTGGAGAAAAAACGGAAGAAGGAAACGATGTTTGAAGGTTTGGGGCATGGTTTTATATAAAGGCATGTTTACAGATTTTCTCTTTGCAGATCGCAATGGTCCTGGCTCAGACCTTCGCCACCTTCCTACTGATGTAAGCGCCACAAATTGCATCTCCCAGGCAGGCAGGTCCTTGCTGCCCCAAGAAGCCACCTCGGCCACCAACCGCACCATCACCTGCTGCCTGACCCTGCATTCCTGTTCATGGCAATGCCCCAGAATTCAACTGGAGAAAATGGCTTTTGTTTCACCCAGACACTTGACTTCTCCCACCCGTCTCCTCCTCCTGGTGAAACCAGCCACACCTTCACTGCCCTAAGTGGGCAGGAGCCATCCAGGACCCCACTGAGCAATGGCACTGCATCCTCCAGTGTCCCCAGTCCTTCGGACTCCTGTGCCGAGCCCCTCTGCTCCCCCACCCCGGCAGAGGAGGGCACCCAGTTCAGCGAAGGGATTAAATATGTGTCGGCTGAAGGGGAGGAACTGGCATGTGGTTGGGGGGGGTTCACCCCCGGGTGCCTACAGCCTTTCAACACCTCCAAGGGTGTCTTGTTCTTCCTCTGCGTGGCCTCCTTCCTCCAAGGCATGACGGTGAACGGCTTCATCAACACGGTCATCACCTCCATTGAGCGACGCTTTGACCTCCACAGCTACCAGAGCGGGCTGATCGCCAGCTCCTACGACATCGCCGCCTGCGTCTGCTTGACCTTTGTCAGCTATTTTGGGGGGAACGGCCATAAACCACGATGGCTGGGCTGGGGCGTGCTGGTCATGGGCTTGGGCTCCCTGCTCTTCGCCTTGCCCCACTTCACCACGGGACGGTACGAGGCGCATTCAGCCGCCGAAGTGGGGGTCTGCGGGGGGAACCAGAGCCTGCCCTGTGCCCAGGCTGCCTCCAGCCTCTCCAGCTACAGGTTCGTCTTCATGCTGGGGCAGTTCCTGCATGGGATGGGAGCCACCCCGCTCTACACCCTCGGCGTCACCTATTTAGATGAAAACGTCAAGACTAACTACTCCCCCGTGTACATTGGTGAGTGGAGCCGGAGGGGGCAGCTCGGGCCCACGGGCTGGGTGAGGGGAGGGGAGGGAGAGCTGGTCCATCTGCCTCAGCACCCAACAGACGGCGTCGAGCAGTTTCACGCAAGGTGCTCCCGGCCTTTTGTTCCCAATAGTGGGTAATCAGAGGGAAGCAGCAGCTGTTGGGGAGGGCTTGGGTATTTATAGCCAGGACCTGGAAGTGCAGCTGGGTATTTTCACAGCTCTGCAGATCAGGAAGTATCTCCTGAGGAGACAGTTGGTCCCGGCACAGGACCAGCTGGGGAGAGCCCTCCAGCCTGCCCGCCACGTGCAGGGCATTAGCATCTCCAGCAAGTGACTATGAGGCCATACCTCATCTGTGCAAGGGGACATCACCCCTTTAGTGCCATAGCACGGGGCGGGTACTCTTGCTGGGCTGCTCGGATGCTGCTGGTGCAAATCACAGCCAGGAGAAGAGGCTCAGTGCACTCCTCTGCTCAGCAGCTGCCACACAATCACGGTCCTATGTGGGGAAATCACTGAAAGGGCTGACCTTTTAGCAATGTCAAACCGTTGCCGGCAGCCCGTGGTGGTGTAGCAGAAGGCTGTGCTGGGAGAGGAGGCGATCACAGGAAGAGGTCATCAGTATGTTGATGATCCTCTCATGGCAGGAAACCCAAATAAGTGCCAATGGGGCCCCATTTCGGGTAGACTTTGCGCATTGTCAGTGGGGAGGTAACGCCACTGCTCACCACGCCGGCAGTCAGGACTGGCATCTCCATCCCTGCTAACTAATGGAACTGTGACTCTGTCAATCTCTTTTCCTGATGGACAGATTTTGCCTGCCCCAGGCTATAAAAATCCCTGGGCTGGATGCAAAAGTTTCCCAGGCGACACAAGTGAGAGATGAAAACTTGTGGACACTCTGGCTTTGAGGAGCAGGCTGCGAGGGGGCAGTAGGCTGAGCACCCCGGATCCAGGAGGGAATGGGGCCACTGTGGTGGGGTGGGGGATGCTGGGCACCAGCAGCATCGCTGCCTGAAATGCTGCTATTACTCTAATGCAGCTTGTTTTTCCCTTTCAGCTGTTTTCTACACTGCTGCAATCCTTGGGCCTGCAGCGGGTTATCTGGTAGGAGGAATGTTTCTAAATATTTATACTGAAATTGGCAGAGAGTAAGTGGCTAAAAAACAATCTTGTTCCTTTTCCTTTATACTATGTGTTTCCTTTGGGGTAAAACTAAATAACAAATAAAAATAAACAATAAAGCAGAGCCATGACTTGGTGGCTGGGTGGAAACAAGTGTTGGTGGTGTTTAGATGTTTAGATGTGTTTCTGTGGGGTGGGGTGGAGGGGTAAGGCTGAGAAGGGTGATTTGTGTTAGTGCTGGAGGAAAACTGCTGACAAACCTGTCAGCTTAAATCCTTCCTCACGCTGCACTGCCTGCACTAATGAGGCTACGAGCAGCAGGTGAATGTTTTGAATGAGTTCCCTGAGGAGGCAGCGCTGCTCATCCAGCCAGGATGCTTGGTCCCTCCTTGCTTCTTAGCATTTGCAATTTATTTTTATCTCCTTGCAGGCTCTTTGGCAGGTGAATGGGTTAAAAAGGGGGAGCGGGTTTCCAGGGGAAGGAGTGGGTTATTTCATAGAATGATAGAATTTCTAGATTGGAAGGGACCTTTGAGATCATCTAGTCCAACCATCAACCTAGCTCTGATGAGAAACAACAACCCATCACTACCCCACGTCACTCAGCACTGTGTCAACCCATCTATTAAATCCCTCCAGGGATGGTGCCTCAACCCCTTCCCTGGACAGCCCATTCCAATGATTAATAACCCTTTCTGTGTAAAAATGTATCCTCATACCAAATCTGAACCTCCCCTGGTGCAACTTGAGGCTGTTTCCTCTTGTCCCATCACCTGTGACTTGGGAGAAGAGACTGACACACACACACCCCCAGCTGCACCTTCCTTTCAGGGAGTTGGAGAGAGAGAGTTGTAGAGAAAACTTCCTCTTCTCCAGGGTGAATGCCCCCAGCTCCCTCAGCCTCCCCTCATAAGGTTTACTCTCCAGACCCCTCACTAGCTCTGTTGCCCCTCTCTGGACCAGTTTTCATCAGTTTTCTTGCAAAGGGTGACTCTGGGGTAGAGTAAGGATTAGTAGCAACCCCCAAATAGAAATGAAAAGGGGAGAGTGGGATTGGACTAGATGGTCTTTCAAGGTGCCTGATATTGATTCTGTGAATGTCCAAACCAGAAGTTAAAGGAGAATTAAGTGATGTAATTGCCCAGGCTCGTTAATTGATGTGCTCTCTGATAAGGAAGGCAGTGCTGTGGTGTGGCAGGAGGTATGATGGGTGTGGAATCCCCAGCAGCTCAGCCACGGGAGAGGCCAGAGCTTGGGTTTCCTTTCCTGATGTGCCCACACCGTGTCCCCCTGACCCCTGCCAGCTTCAGCCAGAGGCACACCGAGCTCTCCCGCTCCCTTCCAAACCGCCGCCTCCCTCCCTTGTCTCCTTTTGCCTTTGTTTCTTACAGGATCGACATCGCCCCGGAGAACACGCTGTGGGTGGGGGCATGGTGGATCGGCTTCCTCGGGGCCGGGGCAGCCTCCCTCCTCATCTCCATCCCCATCCTGGGGTACCCCCAGCGCCTTCCAGGTACGTGTGGATCCAGAGAATTGGGGCTGGGGGGTGCAGGGTTCTCCCTCTCCCCTTGGGGCTGGCATCATAGAATCATAGAATCATTTTGGTTGGAAGAGACCCTTGGGATCATCGAGTCCAACTATCAGCCCTACTCTACAAGTTCTCCCCTACACCAGATCCCCCAACACCACATCCAATCTACTCTTAAACACAGTCAGGGAGGGTGACTCCACCACTTCCCTGGGCAGCCCATCCCAGGGTCTGACCACTTTCTGTGGAGAATTGTTTCCTAATGTCCAGCATAACCCTACCCTGCTGCAGCTTGCAGCCATTCCCTCTCCTTCTATCGCTCATTGCCCGTGAGAAGAGACCAGCACCAACCTCTCTACAATGCCCTTTCAAGCAGTTGTAGGGTGATGAGGTCTCCCCTCAGCCTCCTCTTCCTCAAACTAAACAGTCCCAGCTCCCTCGATTGCTTCTTTTAAGATTTATTCTCAAGGCCTTTGACCAGTTTCGTTGCCCTCCTCCGTACTCGCTCCAGCCCCTCCAGATCTCTCTTGTGTGGAGGTGCCCCTCAACAGCCCTTGGGGCTGGCATCCTATGCCATCCCTATGCATGGGTGTAGCTGGAGTCACAGGGGTGGAGGAAGAGCTTCCAGCCTTTTAATTGTAATTCCTAGATGGATTCAACCTCCAGGGCTTTCCAGCTGCCTGTTTCCCTGCTCCTCCCGTGAACCCTTGTGGGAGGGAGGATGTCGTGTTGCGTTTTCCCCCTGCAAATCCACTGTTTCGGCAGCATCTGCATCCCATGTCTCACCTGCTCCTTGTTCCTGTTTGCTTCCCATTTTCAGGATCCCAGCGGTACATCGTCATGAGGGTGTCAGAGGCTCATCAGCTCAAGGACGGGAGCCACAACAAAGCCTCGGATCCCGACTTTGGGAAAACGGTGAAAGATCTGCCTCGGTGAGAAAACTGCCTGAGGTTCAAGGGAGTGAGAGCAATGGGCCCAAACTGAGTTGGCTCTGTATGATGCTAAGAGGGTTTGTCCCTCTCCAAAGGGGAGGGGTGACACTTTCTTGTAGAGGCGGTTGCAAAGCTGCTGGTCCTGTCAGCGGCTTGAGGGCTCTTGGCAATTGGGCTGAGTTAGAAATTATGCTGGGGATCGCCTTGGAGAGCAGGGGACAAGGTGCTGGGGCTGTTGGTGGTTTTCAGAAGCTCATGTCCCCATATGAAGAGCCACCTACGGTCATATGCAACATGCTGAGTTTCACCAAGAGTGAGAACAAGCTGTGGGTTGGGGCATGGCAGCCTTGGGGGGGGCCTTGGTGCCAACCTTGAGGTGACAGGAAATGCCCGGGGCATTACCATCTCCCCAGCAGCATTATCTCCTCCTGTCTGCTTGTGCCTGGCCTACCTGGGTGTTGTCCAACCTCATCATCCCCCCATCCCTTCAGGGCTTTTCTTCCCATCCTCTATTTTTGCTTGTGTTACATCCCTGTTTCGTCCTTTTAACAAGAAAAGAGAGGAAACAAACACGCCAACCTGTACAGCTCCATTCCGACTCTTGGGAACAAGATATCCTGCACTGTAGCTTTCAGTTCCCCTTCTCTTTTTATTCTTAGCTTCCTTTTTTCTTTTTTTTTTTCCTTTTTCCTTTGCATCTCCCAGCCACCTTTTTATGTGTTACTACTTCTTATCTCCCCAGCAAAGCAGTGACGCAGCAGCGCGCTTAATCCCCGCTGTGGGCGAGCAGCCTGTACCAGGGGAGGTTTGGGAGGAGATGATTTTGAGGGCATCCTGGGTGGGAGACGAGCGAGTGACCAAAATTCAATGTGCTCTTTTAACCTGGAAACATTTGCTATGAATCTTTGAAATCTCCCTTGACATTTTGGTTTTCTTGGGGTTGAGTCGTATTTAACGGGAGGGCAGGGGGAGAGGGGCTGCTTTATTTATGGTTTAGGTTGACCTGGCTGTTGTGGAGACATCTGGGTCTCCATTCCTTCTGGAACATGCAATCCATAAAGGGATTTTTCTTTACTATATCTCCCCCCGGACCCTTCTTAGGGAGGAGTTTGCATCCGTGCGTGACGGCTGCCCCACGCGGAGGCAAACTCTCAGCGTTGCCAAACCCCGCGGTGGTGCCAGAAATCACCCCTGAGCTTGAGTTTTTGTGGTATTTGCTGGCAGAGGAGGGTTGAAGCAGGTGCTGGGCATGGGAGTTTTCAGCAGCAGTCACTCTGTGTCCTGTCCATGCAACTACTCCCATTGAGTCTGAAGTTCTCAGAGACTTGGCAGGAAGTTTACCAGGGGTTAAGGCAGTTTGATGAAGAACGTTACATTGAACAGATTTCAATACTGTTATTAAATGGCATTCTTGACTGGATGCCATTTTCCGAGGTCAGGGCTTATTCTCCGCACGGAAATTAAATTCAAAACCTGCATTTAAATAATGATAAGGTTCTGACTGAAACCAACACAAACAGGGCAGCAGAGAGGGATGAAATTCAGTGGCTGATGCTTTTCTTGCTTCTCTGGAAGAGAGCTGCCCCCGTTTCTCAGTGGAGGCTGTCTGAGAGCAGGTACGGAGCCAGTCCTCCTCCGGGAGCATCTTCTTTCACCCCTTGTTCCTGAAGAACAAATACCAAAGGGTGGGCGACTCCTATCAAATAATTCAGGTCAGTCCAGACCTTAGTGTGGTTTTCCTTTGAAAAAAAAACCAAACAGAAAACGACAGAGTTTTGTGTTCCCTGGTTTTGATTAATGAAAGGGAAGTGCCTTAAAGGGTTGCTATTCTGGAAAGCTGCATTAAGGAGGAGATCCCATCTGCGCCGGCAGCTCCTGGGGACGCGTGGCCCAGGCTGGAGAGCGAGGCCAAGGGACACTGTGGCTGTTGTGTTAGGAAGGGATCGGATGCTACACATTTTCTCACAGTACAGACAGCGAGAGTCTCACCAAGATAAGCAGAAATGCTGATGAAATAAAATACTCTTCCATGCTATCAGGCCCTTTCAAAGTGAGCTTAATGAATTGCTGTGTTCAGAGCGCTGCCTCATAGCAGGAGCTTACGGGAATGCAGCCCGTACAGCTTAATCCTCTGCCCTGAAGAGGCTTCTGTCTTAATTCATGGATTTGAAAAGCCTGATAAAATAGCATTTCCCTTTCTCTGGTTCCATATGATTGCTCTCATGAAACAACCCCTGCTGTCAGTGCGGAGGGGTTCAAGCAGGAGACACACAGAGCTGTGCCAGGAGGAGAGGCTTTGTCCTAGCTAGCTGTGGGCCAGAAATTGTGAGGACCACACTCCCTTCTGTCAAGTCCTGCTCTTCAACAGGAGAAGCTACAGGCAGTATTGCATTCACCCCCCTGGGATCAGTTGGCAGAGCGGGGCTTCGGTTTGTCTCCTGGCTTTGCTCAAGCTTCTGTGTGTTGCAAGGGGAGGTTGGTTCACGTTCCTGTGGGACGTACCTGCTGCCCTCCCTCCCCTCGGTGGTGGTGACAGCACGTGTCCTTTCTTCATCCGGGAAATCCCTGTCCTCGTGCTCTAAGAGTGCATAGATACCCATCTGTAATTATTGACTCATTAGGTTGTGGCCTTCCTTCGTTACAGTCTGGGTTGTCCTGGGCTGGTGGGTGTTCCTTGAAGGAGCAGGCTCTGACTGCACAGATGGTCCCAACCTACTCAGCAGGACCATTGCATGAGGAAAGAGGACCTGGATGTGCCCATATCAGTAAGGACTTGCAGGATCAAGCTTTTAGAGGTGGCAGGATTCCTCTCTTGGCAGTGCTGAGCTTCCTGAAATCCCTTTGGCTGGAAGGACCGAGGACAGCCAAGACCATCCAAGGGTTAAGTGGTTTCTGGGTGTGATTAAAATCCTCCTGATAGCAAAGAAGAGGTCTGTGTGCTGACTTTGGTAAGGTTTTATAAGCCATACTTCCTCATAACTACATTTTCTGTCTAAAATTAGATTAAATGACTTGAGTAAATCCTTACTCAGGGGTGAAAGGAGTTCCTCAGCATTTTCCTGCTGGCAAATTTGCAAGACTAACCTGTAACCTTTGGCCGATGGGCACAAAGTCATACCTGTGCCAGGGATCACCTCTCTGCTCTTGAACTGTGAGAGGGTGAAGGCAGTGGTTCCCAGTGACAGGACGAGGGGCAATGGGCACAAGCTGGAACACGGGGAGTTCCATTCAAATAGGAGGAAAACCTTCTTTGGGGTGCGGGTGGCAGAGCCCTGGCAGAAGCTGCCCAGGGAGGGTGTGGAGTCCACTTCTCTGGAGACCTTCCAGCCCCACCTGGATGCAGCCCTGAGTGCTGTGCTCTGGGCAGCCCTGCTTTAGCAGGGGAGTTGGACTGGATGGTCTCTGGAGGTCCCTTCCAACTCTGACAATTCCATGACAATCCTGTGCCAAAGGTCCCCAGGAGGTGTTTTCTCGCTGAGAGAGAAGCTTTGTAGCTTTGTGCTTCCAAATAAAGCACAGTCAAAAAGGTAATTCCTGGAAAATTGTTTAGTAAGTTCAACTAATCCCATCAGTTAGTATAAAGCCCCCTGTAATCCAGGTAGTAAGAACATGTGGCATTTCTGGCTTTCAGCTTCTTTGTTCTCTTGGTGTAAGGAGATTCCTCACTTCATGTGGGCAAAGTTGCATAAATGTGATCATAGAATCATAGAATCAGATAGGTTGGAAGAGACCCCTGGGATCATCAAGTCCAACCATCAGCCCCACTCTACAAAGTTCTCCCCTACACCAGATCCCTCAACACCACATCCAATCTACTCTTAAACACAGTCAGGGATGGGGACTCCTCCACCTCCCTGGGCAGCTGATTCCACCGATTGACCCCTCTTTCTGTGAAAAACTTTTTCCTCATGTCCAGCCTAACCCTCCCCTGCTGCAGCTTGCAGCCATTCCCTCTTGTTCTGTCGCTCATTGCCCATGAGAAGAGACCAGCCTGTGATGCTGAGCCTGGGCACGTCTCTCGCTCGGTTTTACTACAGGTTTTCTCTCATTTCCCATTTCCTCCAGGGCAGGAGGTGGTAAGTGACTGTGCCTTTTGGGGAGCGTCCCACAGCATTGCTAGGGGATGTCAGGGTTGTACCTGTCTCAGAAATGGGGTGATCTCTGCTACTGGTCCAAACTGGGCTTGGGGGAACTCCCGTTGCAGAATGTCAAGATCGTTACAAAACACTGCCTGCAGAGCAGTGCCGACCCTCCTTAGTCCAATATCCGAGATAGTGAGAGATAATTGAGACCATCCCATGTGCCCAAGGGCTTTTCTGTGTCTCTGAGATGGAATCGTTGCTGGATCATCTTTCCGCATATAAATGACACAGGGCAATTTTTCAGGCTCTGCTAAATCCCAGTGGGTCAAAACCAAAATGGATTTGCTCAACTTACATGTTAAGCTTAAAGTAAAACTGTGCTTAGACTGGGGGAGAAAGATTACGTTCTGATTTCCAGTGGGATATAAGGTGCCTTGGAGGTGCTTCCTCCATATAGAAAGGCTTGTTTGGTATTTCCCCAGAGCTGCAAAACATCCACAGTTACCAGAAATGGTCATTCTCATGAGGCTGTGAGGGCACAGGAGTAACCTGTGTGTACACAAGGACGTGAGGAGGTACCACAACTTTGTTCCCTGCTCTTGGTTGTTTTGGGTTAGGAGTCCCAAGGGACTGAAAAATCCTTGAAATGACAGAGATTTGGTAAAGAGTGGTGTCATGCCCAATTTAGGAGTGGAAGATACTCGGCATGGCCCTGAATGGTGGGAAATTGCCACTGAAATCCTTCATATCCGAGTTGTGGGCACCCTGTGTGGGAATTATATGACACACATGCTGCTGGTGTCTGGTGCACACTTTGAACGTGCACGTGGGATAAATAGACCCATCTGGTGCCCTCATGAGGTCCACAGAGAAGGGTTTCAGATTATTCCCTACTGGTTTAGGTGTTTGGTTGATGTTCCTCAGATTCCCTTGGTGGTTGGCTGCAGCCACCAGGGCTATCAAAGTATGCTGGGGTAGGTGCTGATTCAATTCCAGCATATTTGTCCTTCGCAGATCAGTGCTGCTGCTTCTGAAGAACCTCACCTTCATCTTCCTCTGCTTAGCGGGAGCAACCGAAGCCACCCTCATTGCTGGGATGTCCACCTTTGGACCAAAGTTCCTGGAGTCCCAGTTTAGTTTAAGTGCCTCTGAAGCTGCTACCTTTTTTGGTAAGGAAACCATTTTTTTCCCCAAGGTTCTTCCATTTGCCTACAAATACAAGAGCACTGCAGCTCAGTTAGAATGGAGACAAACACTCTTTGCACTTGACTTACAGAGCAGTTTTCGTCTCCAGCTATTAGACAGGAGCGTTTCCCGTCAGCACATCTGTACCATCTGTGTTTTCAGAGCTGGATCTACTGACATCAGGAAGAAATGTGTCCCTTCTGCAGCCATCTGTTACCCTCTAGAGGAAGGCAAAATAAGTGTAGTCTGTTCCTTCTCGAGCATTACTAGGAATCATTAACTAAATGTGTCCTCTACTGAGGGATGTCTGAACTGGGGAACAACTGAGAAGACCCTCACTTAGGCTGCCGTGTTGTAGACCGAGAAATTGGTGGTCAACGAGCATCAATACTCATGATGTGCTCCTAAAATTGTCTGTTCTAAGGTATCTGGGTGGGAAAAGCTGCTTTACCAAGTTCATGCCATGTTACCTGAGCTGCTATGGAGGCCCACCTATGGTAGCAAGGTCCACTGAACTCCCACCAAGAAGCCAGGCAGCAGCCAAGGGGTTAGTCTCATGCAGACACGCTGCAGTTAATGATTTCAGCCATGAAAACTCCTTGCTGACATTTCTAAACTTGCTTGGTGGGTTTTTTTTTTTCCCCTTGTTTTTTTCCAGGTTACCTGGTTGTGCCAGCCGGAGGGGGAGGCACATTCCTGGGAGGATTCCTTGTGAATAAATTTAAACTCCGCTGTTCAGGAATCATCAAGCTGTGTTCCCTCTGCACGCTGTTGAGCCTGCTGGCCATATTCATCTTTTTCATCCACTGCCCGAACATGCCGATGGCGGGAGTAACCCAGGCCTACGAGGGAAGGTAATAACAGTCCCGTCTGCCTTGTGCTGCGTGGCCCTGGTGGGAATAGGAGGAGAACTCCAAATAAAGACTCGAAAGAATGAGGGCTGAGGGAGTTGGGTCTCTTTAGCTTGGAGAAGAGGAGACTGAGAGGCAACCTTATTCATGTTTATAAATACGCAAAGGGTGAGTGTCAGGAGGATGGAGCCAGGCTCTTCTCAGTGACATCCAATGACAGGACAAGGAGCAATGGGTGCAAGCTGGAACAGAGGAGGTTCCACTTAAATATGAGAAAAACCTTCTTCAGGGTGAGGGTGATGGAACACTGGAAGGGGCTGCCCAAGGAGGTGGTGGAGTCTCCTTCTCTGGAGACATTCCAAACCCACCTGGAAGCATTCCTGTGTGACCTGCTCTAGGTGTTCCTGCTCCAGCAGGGGGATTGGACTGGATGAGCTTTCAAGGTCCATTCCAATCCCTGATATTCTGTGATTCAGTGAAATACAGGCTGCTGGGGGTAGTCATGTGTGAACGTGTCGGTGATGGGATACAATGTCCAGTCAGACTGGGTGAGACCCAGAATATAGATTTTTTTGCATCTAGTTGGAGTTCATGGAAGAGTGAGGAGAGATCAGCAGTGCCAGAGTGTGAAATGCTTCGCTCTTGAGTTGCCTTCCCAAGGTCCCTCGCCTCTGGGAGATAAACTGGACTAAAAGTGGGAATCTCCTCTCCAAAGGGAGGTTGTCTCACTGTGAGCTGGTCACTTAAACTCCTTTTGTAGCTGTGGAGGTAAAGGCAGCTCAAGGGCATGATTCCCTTTCATGCTTAAAACATTGAGTGAGATGAAACCCTTCCCGAGCCTGGAACCCTTCCCGAGCTGACCCTTTACGCTTCTTGAGGATCCACCATGTCTAACTAACTAACCAACTACTGTCCCTCCTTCTCTTTCTCTTGCTTGACCCATTTCCTCATGGAAAATGCTGTTTGGCCTCTCCCCACTGACTGCTCCTCTGTTTCCCTTAGTGCTTTGCCTGGTGGCCACCTAAACCTGACAGCAGCCTGCAACGCCGACTGTGGCTGTCTACAGGAGGTCTACAGACCCGTCTGCGGGAGTGATGACATTATGTATTACTCCCCCTGCCACGCTGGCTGCAAAGAGGTGTCTCAAAACCTCAGGAATGGCAAGGAGGTAGGTCTGACAGCACCACGTGTTAACAAGGTGGTGGCACATCTCCCAGGGAGTGTTTTGGCTGATTCTGCCAAAGGCTCCACTGGAGATCAGTGTAAAAGGAGGAGGCAGCCCCGTGCAGGTAGAGGATGCCCTCAGGCACCATGGGATGAAGGCAGGAGGGCACCCACCCTGAGGTCACCCACTCTGAGGTCACCCTGCTTGTTTTCCCTTGATGTGCCCAGCTTTGGTTTTGTCCCACTCTGGGTCAAACTGCAGTAAAATCCATGGTAAATCACCCAGGCAAGCGAGGAACTCAGTGGGCACCTAATTTCTGTCCCGATGCTTATTTTGGGTCTTTGGTGAAGATGACGCCCCTCCTCATCCTTCCACATGTCACTCACTGAGACAGGGAAAGGCTGGAGAAGGGTAAGGATGACATTCAGTGTACAAGGGCTGCCTGACAAAGTTCATTCCTCTTATTTAATAACTGATTTTGAAACAGGGGGGTGTCAAGAACACAGTTTGCTTTCTTCTCTGCTCTGCTCTGAGACCTAAACCAGTTGGTTTTAAAGTCCTGCTTTGACTGCCCACCGTTCTCCCCAGCAAAGCACCCACCAGCCTTTCTTTCCCAGGTCTACCATGAGTGTAGCTGCATTGAGAAAACCTTTCTGCCTGGCCCCGGCAATGCAGAGGCAGGGAAATGTACCTCATCCTGTGCCAGAAAACCTCTTCTCCTGTTCTTCATGTTCGTGGTGATCCTCTTCACCTTCCTGAGCAGCATTCCTGCCCTGACAGCCACTCTACGGTAAGCACGGCATTGCCTCATCCTCCACCAGCACTGCAAGAAGCCCCAGTACCCACCTATCCACTCTGTCCTGCTGGTTCAAACCGTGGGGAAGGTGTGATGGAAACCAACTCATTAGGGCAGCCAAGAGCCATCAAGACTTCATTCCCCTTCCCTTTCCCCTGGGAAAGCAAGTTGGCATTGGCAGCTCTATCCTCTGCCGTGGGGCACCCGCATGTCTGTCCCAGTTGGCAGCAGCGGTGGAGGGACGTTGCACTGGGGTGAACCTTGATCTCCAGATGGGGTGGAGGCCCCAGACCTCCAGCAGACCCACATGCACAGTGGGGAGGTGCTGTGCAGCCTGGCAGTGTTTTTCAGCAATCCCTTTTGTTCTCCAGGTGTGTCTCCGACAGGCAAAGGTCATTCGCACTCGGGATCCAGTGGATTGTAGTACGAACCCTGGGTACGGTACAGTGAATTTGGGCACCAGCATGTTCTGTTGGCTTTGGGGAGCATGGGCCAAGCTGTTACCTAAGAATAAAACAGGTTGGGTTGGAAAAGAAGGGAGTAGGACGTGCAGTGCTGCAAGGAGGATGTTTTCTCTTGTTTGCTGTCGTTGAGAAAAACCTAATTCCCTTTGCATGTAGTTTGCAAACCAAGTGACGGGTTCTGTAACACATCACAGGGTGGAGGAGCAACGTCCTGGCAATGTGTCCTTATTCTATCAAAAAAGGAGCAGAGGCGTTGAAGCTTCTCTGCCTTTTGGCTCGTGTGCAACACGTAGGTCAGGGTGGTCAAGAGACTTGCTGGACTCCCAAATCTTGAAACTCAGTATATTCTGGGTACCTCGTTGCTGCAGGACGAGTTTGCTTAATTACCATAGCAGCAGAGCCTGATGCTTTTTCAGAGGACTTTTTTGGAGTCCGCGGCACAGGAAGGACATGGACCTGTTGGAACGGGTCCAGCAGAGGGCTATGAAGATGCTCAGAGGACTGGAGCACCTCTGCTATGAAGACAGGCTGTGAGAGCTGGGGTTGTTCAGCCTGGAGAAGAGAAGGCTCTGGGAGGACCTTAGAGCAGCCTTCCAGTACCTGAAGGGGCTACAGGAGAGCTCAAGAGGGACTTATTGTCGGGGAGTGGAGTGATAGGATAAGGGGTAATGATTTTAAATTGGAAGAGGGGAAATTTAGATTAAATACCAGAGAGAAATTCTGTGCTGTGAGGGTGGTGAGAGCCTGGCCCAGGTTGCCCAGAGAAATTGTGGATGCCCCATCCCTGGAGGTGTTCAAGGCCAGGTTGGATGGGACTTGGAGCAACCTGCTCTGGTGGGAGGTGTCCCTGCCTGGGGCAGGGGGGTTGGAACCCGATGATCTTTATGGTCCCTTCCAACTCTAACCATTCTATGATTTTCTGCAAGCACCATGCCAGGCTGGTGTGTAGGTCCTGCTCAAACTGAAGTTCCACTGTCTTTTCCCGCAGGAGGCATCCCTGGCCCCATCGCCTTCGGGTCCATGATCGATAAATCCTGCCTGCTCTGGCAGGACCAGTGTGGTGAACAAGGTTCTTGCTACGTTTACCAGAACTCAGCCATGAGCTACTACACCTTCATCGCTGGACTGGCCTACAAGGTGATGCTGCCCCCCCTTAGCTTCACTCCCAGCTAAAGCCAGCAGATCTTTAGGAGACAGTGTTTTGCCCTGGGAGAGAATGTTACAAAATGGGGTTGTCCTGATCTGTGCCTCCCCCAACCCAAATCAGATTTTCCTACTAGAAATGTTCTCAGGGAAGGCAGAAGCTCTGTTTGCTTCCTGCCAGGTGCTTCCAGGCACCATCATTCTCTTAAATTCCATTTATGTCCGAGGTTTACAGCTTCTGTTGCACCGTATGAAATATCTCCTCCTCTCCCAGCAGTCACCGAAGTGATTTTTGCTGGAAACAGAGTAAAATATATACCTACAGTGTGTTAGGGAGAGTGAGGGATGGCACTGTGGGCAGGCTGTAAATAACCATTCCCCGATCACTGCTAGACAATAAGGGAGCTTAACTCTATGTTTCTTATTTATTAGCTGAAAACCATCATTTTAACTGCTCCCAGACAAGCACTTGCCCTAGATAGTGGTGTTTGGTGGTTGCTGTGCTGAAGAGGCTCTCAGAAGCCTTCCAGCCAATGTTTCTGGTGGTGTGGGTCTGCACAGCGCTGTGTTCCAGGTGTCCATGTGGGGCTGAACACCCTTCCAAATTCTCTCTCCTGTTGCTATGGGGCTAAATTTGGATTATTAGCTATGGGGCTAAATTTGGATTTTTGCCCACGCTGGTTTGCTGCCCAGGCTGGTCTTCTACCTTCCTCTCCTTCCCAAAGCCTGGGCTGCAAATCTCACCCCAAATGAGGACTGGGCACCTGGATTTGGGGGGGAGCAGAGAGTAATGGGGTGTCTCTGTGGCTGCAGGTGCTCGGGGCAACCTTCTTTATAGCTGCCTGTTTACTCTACAAGCCCCCACCAGCAGAGTCAGCTCCGGGCAGCTCAGATGCATCCGAAAATGGCAACTGTGACCTGCAGGAGCACAAGCCCTCGCTGCGGGCAGGAGAGGACATATAGCACTGTGCACCTGAGAGGGACTTTCTCCACGTCAGACGTACGATGAGAAGACATTCTGCAGTTCTACTTTTGTTTTTTTTTTCTCTCTTTTTTAGTTCAAGAGAAATAATTTAATGAACCACTGGTGTGCTCGCTGTTTTCTTCCCAGCAGAAGCACAATTTTAAATTGTGTGCTGATGCCACCCACAGTTATTTAATTTTATTTAAAGAAAGGGCTACAGCAGCTTTATTCTGTGTCTGTGACAAGCAAGGACCACGTTCTCCACTCGTGGAAATAAGCACCGGTAGCTCCAATGGAGTGTGTGGGGTTTAAACCACCAGAGGACCTGGTCCCTAATATCTCAATGGTAAAGCCAACTGTAGCAAAACTTGTGTGGGACTTCAGAAACCTGAGAGGAGCCCGTGTCCCCCCGGCTGATGGCAAAGGGGACAACTGGCCCTTAACCTACTGTATGCAAAGCAGACAGCCCCGCTGTGTCCTCCTCCTTCCTGAGGCATCCAGCATCGCTCCTTTTGTTCAGGAGCAGGTTGTCTCATTATGCAAATTCACCCTAGGGTGCAAGGGGAGGTGGGTTTGAGGTGGGATTTAGCTGGCAAATCCGCTGATACACTACAGGCAGCGCTGGGCGTTCGCTGCCCCCCTTCATTGCAGGGTTTGCAGCGTGGCAGCTAACTGCTTTTGGGGTGGGTTTGTGTGTTTGTTTGTTTGTTTTGTCTTCTTGCATTGTTTAAATGTGATGCCTTTTGTAACACACCACGTAAAACTTGAACTTATTTCTCGCTGTTCATTGGGCGGGGGAAACAACACAAGACACAGATCTATGCAATTGCTCCTCTTGGGTGGCTCTGTAAAGGCCTGGGGTTTGGGTAGATGGGGGAAAGCCAGAACCAATTTGATTTGGCTCTGGACCACTGGCTTAAGAGAGAGCTTGCCACAATGCCAGACCGCCTCGTGGAAGGGTTGCTGACCTGTAGCCATCCTGCTTGCAAGGAGAGAGGGCAGCGTTCCCCAAATGACCTTTGAAAGGGCGCTTGCAATATGGGGGTGGAAAAGTGGAATTTGGGGGGGTGGGGAGGAGGGTGTATGTCTGGCTTCCCTCTCTCCCCAGATCTGGTGAGGTGAGTGCTCAGTCTGCCTGTGTTGGCACAGCCACGCCATCCAGGTACAGCTCCAGGGGAGGGCTTGGAGGACCCCTGGAGTCCTACACCGTGTAAACCACCCTCACGGGGATAGGACCTACGTCGCTGAGCTGCAAAACTGGCACTTCTGTAGTGCCAAGTGCTGCTTTGAATTACTTTGTAGGTGGGGGTTTTTTGTATATATTTTTTGTATTATTTATGCTCTCATAAACAGACACAGGATAGGCATTGTTTCCTTCATTAGCACAGGACCAGCTCTCAGAGCAGAGGCAGAGCCGTTCCCGTTGCAGATGGGGAGAGCAGCGCTGGGAGCGTGGTCCATCTTCAGGTTGATGGTCATCAAGAAAGCAGCTTTGTCCACTTGCAGAGCCCCTTCCATCAAGGCCCCAGGCAGTGACCTTCCAGCTTCTAAAGGCCTTGTTTCCCAGCCACTGTCAAGTGCTGGGAGACACTTGAGCATCTCCAGTAACTGCTGGGAAAATCGGAAGGTGAGATGGAGGGTGGCTTTTGGCTGCTTGAACATGGGCAGTTGGCGCAGCTTTGCTTGGGCAAAGAGGGGGAGCCCTGTTTTTCCAGGGAGGCAGGATTAGACCCACAGGTGCAGGAGTTAACCCTGGCACCACCCAAACACTGAAGGCTTCTTCTCAACCTCCAGCTGGGTTTGGAGCCACCTGCAGACACCAGCCTGTCTCCAGGCCCTTCCCAGTTCACAGACACTTGGGGCACAAGCCGGGATCTTAGAAGAGGGGAAAATGCATGAATGTATTTGGGGAACATATTTTAACTATGATGTATTTATGGAAGGTAGAAGTTTTTCTTAAATAGATATATATATGGATATTGCAATGCAATTCTAGTGTTTATAAAATGAGTTTTATTTAAGGGATTAAAAGTTCATGGATTCTGGGCATTTCTTATGTTGCTGTGGGACTTGGAAGTCATGGGTTTAGGTAAGCAGCAGCGTTTCTGTTGCATAAGCAGGTTATGTAGGTGTGCAGGTAACTTAAAACATTTGAAAGTATGTTTCCCAGTCTCATATGAAGTATTATATTGCTATAAAAGCATAGAAATATAATCAGTATTTCACAGGAACTTGTCTGGGTGTTTTTCATCAGTCTCCCTCCTTTCCTAGGTGCTTTTCCCAGTAGAGGTGGGCTGGATCTGTGCTGTCTGTCCTGCAGATCCTCCTCCTGATGGAGTCAGGGCCACCCCATGGGGGGTCCAGGCTTTGCTGCAGGTCCTTGTGGTGTCCCCGAGGGTCTGCGAATCCACCCAAGGAGTAGAGTCTGGATTTAGGTTTGTGATAAATTGTCATATTAATAAACCCTCCTGTTCCCTTCTGACTGGTGGGACAGCAGGTAACATGGAGCCCATGGGGCTTAGTGTCTCCTACTGACTGACCCTCTTCACCTGGGAAGAGAGGAGAATTGTTTTTGGAGGCCAAATGAGGTTTTTAGTTGCTGAGGAAGAATGAAGAGGGCAAGGTAGTACCTTCACTGCCCTCCTCCGTCCACAGACCAACCCAGTTAAAGACACAGAGTTTCTCCTGAAACTACACCACGTAAATGAGTTCAAAGTCCTCTGTGTCATCTATGGTTTGCTTAAGGCGTGATTCATGTTGTTAAAGAATACAAACAAACAGTGGTTGGTACCGAGGAAAAGCCACAGGGAAGTAAAACAAATGAGCACCCAGAAGGGAGCCCAAGCAGGAAGAACTGAATGTTATTTACGGCAGACAAAACCCGAGGCAGTCAATGAGCTGTTTTCTTTAGTGAGGAGTTTGTTTGGAAGCTTCCTGGAGATTTGAAAATGGCAGCAAATACAAGCTTTGGATGTGGTACATGGGTGATTTCCTGCCTTTGCCCTGCTGCTACCCTTCTTTTCTGCAGCCGGGTGTGAAGAAGAGCCTCATCACCTCCCCGTCCCGGCACCAGCTCCGTCTCCTCTTCCCCTGCAGCCCAGGAGTAAATACTGACACTCCACTTACTGTAATTGCATTTCTGTAACTCAGGAAGGGGAAAAAAACATCCAAAACCAAACCAACAACCAATCCAAACATCTGACCCGTGTGTTTTGATTGCATCAAAACGGAAAAAAAAAAATAAAAATACCCCCCCTTTGTGTTTTTTCCAAGGCAGACCGTTTTCCTGAGCCCTGACATCGCTCTGGGGATGGTGGCCCCGGGGCCACTAGATGGCAATGGAGACAGCGTTGGCCAGTGGGGCTGGGCCCAGCATCTCCCTGTACTGGGAGAGTGAGCAAGGGCTGCGGGCTTTCCGAGGGAGGAGGAGAGCAGAACCGGTGAGCTGATCCCAGATTTGCAGCAGCAAAACGGCAAACTTAATTTTATAAGACCCAAACAAGGGCCCGAGGTAAACTTTTAGCATCTAGAAACGGCTCTTTCCAGGGCAAATAGATACCATTTGTAATCAGAAAGTGATGCAGCAGGTGAGGCTCCAAACAGCCCAGATTACTTTAGATTACTTTTGCAGAAGTTGATAAATTCTTACTTGAAGCCTTCCCAGCCCAGCCAGGGATGGATAGCCCTGAGCTGTCACTCAAGAGGTAGTTCCTCTCGGTATTTTCCCTTCTTGATTTTCTTCTCCCCCTAAACATGGTTGTGGCAATCGCTGTTAGCCTGAGCCTTTCGCTGTGCGCGAGAGGAAGATCAATCCCTCTTCCCAGGAAGATCAATCCCTTGTCCCTGCTCTGCGGTGCCTCCCAGACCCACCTTTGTCTATAACCCTAAGGGACTATCTATTTTAGGGTTAGCTGTTTGGAGGGTGACCCCTGCTGAGTGCCCTTTACCTTCACGTGAGCCCCTTTACCTTCATGTCCCGCTGGTGCTCTGTTGTCACTGAGCTGGGAACCAGAAATGGGGAGGGTTTCTGGGGGTGCAGGGCTCCCAGCACTGGGACATGGCCTGAGTTGGGGGGGAACTGGAGCTTTGCAGCTCCTTCCCCATTGCTGGTAAAGCTTTGGGCGGTGGATCTGCTGAGCTTTTTGGACAACAAGACCTGCAAAGAGGTGCTAACTGAGGGTGAAGGGGAGCAGAGACTATGGAAGGGAGCAGTGAAGCCCCCTCTGCCCTGTCGCAGCCTGGCAGAGGGCTGGGTGGCAGCACCAGGCCCTCAAAGAGGAATTTGTGGGTGATTTCCTGGCATCTTTTCCCCACAGCAAAGTTTTCCCTTGGCTAGTCAAGACCAGGTGGTGTTACTGTCTCCACACAGTGTCGGACTTCTCAGGTCTGACTCTCCTCTACTTGAGGACAGACATGGAATTGACTGAGACCAACTGAGAGACACGAGAGTGAGGAACAAAACTGAAAAACTAATTACACCACAGGGTGACAGAGTTTTCCATCCCCATGGGAAATCCTTGTTTGTTTTTTGTTGCTCAGAAACTTCTTCCTGTAGTTGAAAAAACAGGTATTTTGGAGCAAAGCAACAACCCCCGGGTGCTCTGGTCCAGCCAAACCCAGTTCAGTTTTATCGATCCCAGCGAGCTCTGGATCCGGTTCGTAATTAGGAAATTCTCTGGCTCACTTTGAAACCCAACAGCAACAAAGAAGAGTGGCAGATTAGATGAAACATGTGTGTTTTACCAGCCCGGGTAGACCCAACCCAGCAGTGGTGATGGCCAGGAGATGTGTGGGGTGGCTGCGGCTCGGCTGGGGAACGGTACGGGACCTCTGTGGAACAGCTCGAGGGGATTCAGGGAGTAGAACGTGCTGGACTTTCCTGTGGCTAAAATAATTTCCTCAGGAACTGAACAAACACCAACATTTTCTTGTGTTCCCTGCAGATTTTCATACTGACCTGCACAAAGCAATTTTAGAAGAGGAAAATGAGACCACTCTGCTCCTTCAAATGAGACACTGAGTTTCTTCTCCAGCCGGGCACCCTCTGCCCAATTTCCTAGAGACACACAGAAGACTAAATTAGAATTTGCATTTGTGTCGCAGCTTGCCTGCTCCTGCTTCATCAAGCAATGCTGTGAGATGATAGAGGGTCCTGAGAAACCTCCTAAAAAAGCATATACAATGGGATGAGTCCACCAAATACTCTGTTATGGACCTACCCTTTCAGTGAGGGGGAAGCAAAGCTATAGAAAATTAATATTGCAGTAGTTCAGTGAAACACTAATGCACTAGTAACTATAGAAACTGTAGCTCCAGACATGAATGTCCAACATGCTGATGTTCCTTGGTTCAAACAAGTACAAAAGATATGATCCCTTACTATTTCAGCCACCATCTGGTTTAACAATACAAAATATGTTCCAAGTAGAGTAATGCTTTGAAAGTTGATGAAATCACGGATAAAGCCTTCTACCCCAGCAGAGGGAAGAATTAAAAATCATGAGGTGTCCAAGCCTTTATGGAACAACAGATAAAATTTGGCTGGTAGTTGTCACCTAAGCAATATCTACGAAAAATGTTTTTAATAGGAAGAGTAGACTACCCATCATCTTCACAAGCCTTCACTCCCAAGGATGGACTGGTGATGGATTTGCCTTGAGGGATGCAGATTTTTGTTTTATTCTGGGGGAAAAAAAGCAATAGGCTTGAGCTTGATGCATCAAGAAAGGGTGGATTTCTGCTGTTGGTTTTGATACAGAGCCCGCAAGCCTCTGTTAATGGCAATTAACTCCCTCCACTGAGCAATGACACACCCCCCCAATCCCTTCCTGCACTCCTGGCTGAAGGCAACAGACAGGCAGGTCAGGGCAAACTCTGCCCCTTTCCCAGCTGGGGGGTGGCATCACGTGGAAATAATAGAGTTGTCTGGTTTGGAAGGGACCTTTGAGATCATCTAGTCCAACCATCAACCCAACTCTGATAAAAACCATCACTAACCCATGTCTCTAAGCACTGTGTCAACCCAGCTTCTCAATCCCTCCAGGGATGGTGCCTCAACCCCTTCCCTGGACAGCCCAGTCCAAGGCTTCAAAAACCCTCTCAGTGTAAAAATTGTTCCTAATATCCAATCTGAACCTCCCCTGGCAAAATGTGAGGCCATTTCCCCTTGTCCCATTGCCTGTTCCTCAGGAGAAGAGGCCAACCCCTGAAATATGGCAAATTATTACTGAAACACTTAGACCTGGGGCAAAAGGTTGTTGGGCAGTGTTAATTTGGTGCTTTTTTTACCTCAGTCAGGATTAATTAGGGGCTGTCCAGCTAACTCACCCCTTAAAGACTTGCTGCTCCCTGTGCAGAAGTGACTTCTCCTGAGGAACAGCCCAAGTTGCCAAAGAACCCAGCCTGGGACTTTCTGCCCTGTGGTTCATCTTTCTTTAATGGTATGTTCAAACTTTATGTTCTGCTCTGGTTGGTTTGTTTGTTTTTTCACACAATAATCCACAATTCCCAGTCAGCAAGCTGGGAAAGTTGTTTGGTTTTGTGCAATCCTTTTAACACTTCCTTTGGATCCACTTTAAGAGTATTCCCATGGTAAAGCCACCACAGCAGATTTCCTCTCCACGCAGTGGAGCTGGGCACTGAGCAGCATGGTAACTCCACCTGCACATCTCAGATCACCTTTTTTATTTGGGTTTTTTCCTGGTTAAGAACCAGGAGACAGTTTATCAGTGTTTTTCAGGGATCCCCCACTTTTGTGGGTCAGTATTATTTGGGGCTTGTGAGCGTTTCTGGTGTCTTATCTGCTCCTTGTCTCGCTCTTGATCCAATGATGCTCTTCTTCTCTCAGAGATAAGCCTGGTCTTGTGTTTCCCATGGCCCTGGTTATTGTAGGGATCTGGGCAGCTCTGTGTGGGATGGCTCACAGGAATCTCCTATTTGGGTTTTACATTCCTTATAGATCCCACGGACACCAGAGAAGCAGGAGAGCATCTGTTCCTCCTTGAGATTCACCCACACAATGTGTCCCAGCTCTTTGGGTGCTGGGGCTTGGCAGGGGGGTGGAGGTGGTGGGGTCTACGTCTCTGCTGCAGCCCAGAACAGACTGGTGAGCTGCTAAACTTCTGCCTTCAGCCTCAAAAATTACAAAGCTGTAGGGAGAAGGAGAAATCTTCCCATATCACTCCCCTGGTACCATCCTGCCCCTCCCCAGGGGGTACCCAGCTGCTCTCAGCCCTGGGGGCGCCTGGGGAAATACCTGTCCCCCAGAGCACCCAGATGGGCAGATGGGGGGAGTTCTTTGGGAGACACAAGCTTGAGAGCTGGAAAGAGGGAAAAAAAAAAAGTGGCTGTACTCCTGCTTTGCTAATCTAATTAAGCAAAAGAAACATCATTAATGCTCTGCGTGTCTAATTGATTAACATTCCCACTAAGCACAGGGTTGCTCTCATTAGTGGAGCTTGGTAGCTGTGAATGCCTGGAGTTACAAACACATTGTGTATCTAGAAGGAGCATCTCGCTTCTGTTTGTGAAATACTTTACATTTTTACATGACTACTAGGGAGGAGATAGGAGAGAAGCTCCAAGTACTGAATAAGCAGAGTGTCTTGTGAAGTGAGAGTTTGTTATTGTTCCTGCCTCATTAGCAATCAAAGGGAACAAGATTTATTAATTCTTTTCTCCTATCCCCATACAATTGTAAGTATTTCCCATTCTGCATCAAGGGGGAAAAAATAAATAAATTAATTAATCTTTGGGGCTTCAGTGAGCTCAAAACCTGGAAACACAAAACTCATTTTCATCAAAAACAGGTTTCTGGATTTTGCATTCTTTCTTTCCAGTTTCATAAATATCCAAGTGAAAAATTAATCTGTGGCCAGACTAGAAATTTGCAGGTCCTCAAGGGGTAAATGTGAGGTCATTTGAGTCTCTCACTGAAGTCTAAGACATGGGTGCTGCCCTCCTCTGCGCTGGCAGGTCAGTGGGGGGTCCTGGGACATGATTAATCTCTGGCATAACAATGTCAAAATTAATTTCTGCTATGGGATGGAATGACTGAAATCCTAGAATTATAGAATCATAGAATCCTTTGGTTGGAAGAGACCCTTGGGATCATCCAGTCCAACCATCTGCCCCACTCTACAAAGGTCTCCCCTACACCAGATCCCTCAACACCACATCTCATAGATGCCAAAGCACAGTCAGGGATGGGGACTCCACCTCTTCTCTGGGCAGCCCCTTTTCTTTTTTCACTGAATATGGAGATGACCGATTCAAATGCGGATTTCTACACCACAGAGATGGAATTCTACTCTGAAATAACCCAGGTATTTGACAGTGTCGTCGGCTGCCTTTTCTGTCTTGGGATGGAGAGCACTGATGCTATCCCATCCCATCCTACCCCACGGTTTATCCTTGTTTTGCACATCTCCTCGTCCCAGATCACAGCTGAGCCCCTCCAGCCAGGCAGGCTGTTATTAGACAGCAGATTAACTGGGCTGATACCATCGCTATGTGATAATAACCCCAGCTCTTCTTCCTTGATGTCTTTCCCACCATCATTTCCACAGACACAAAACACAGAGGCAACAGGGGAAGTGGCAGGAGGTTTCCCTGATCGCTCTCTGCTACCACCAGCAGGCTCTGTCCCACCTGTCCCAGGGCATTATCCCAGGAAGCTGTTCCTGCAGCCCATCTGCCCCTTCCAGGGCCTGACACACACCAGCCGGAGCCATTCCCCAGACTTCAGCATCTCCTCTCAGTGTAGGAACAGAAATACATTTATATCATCAAGCTATGCCTTTTGCAAGTGACAAATGGCAAATTCTGGTCACATTTTTCCCTTTTCCTTATCCCACCAGCAGGATGAGAGATGTTATTCTTGAAATACCAGGAACTCCAGGTTTTCTTAGGGATCTTGCCTATAAATAAGATTAATATTAGATGGATTCAAACTTGGAGGCAAGCAGCTTGAGAGGCTGGGGTTTTTTCTGACCACTTTGCCCTGTTACCAGAGGGCTGTAGCTGTCTCTGCCTGGTCCAGTTTTCCCCAGTGGCAGAAAACAATCTCCACATGGCCCACATGAGCCCAGTCAGGGCAAATAAAAGCCCAGAGTGGGGCCAGCAATACAGTTCCCCTCCATAATCGTGGCTCAGGCATTGTCTTCCCCGCTCGCCTTTGGTCTCGTCCCCGGGAACGGTGACAAATCCCGCGTGAATCTGGGTCACACAGGGACAGTGACAAACAGGCAGCACGGGCTGTGTGTGCTCCAGCTTTTGCTGGCAGCCAGCCCCTCCCCAGGTTGTGAAAAATGGGTTTAGTCTCCAGGATTGTACGCTGAAGAAATAAATTGCAAAGCAAATTAAAGCAACTGATCCAGTTTCATGCTCACTTCCCATCATTTCCTACATCATCATTGTTGAATTTTTTATTTTTATTTATTTTCCCCTCTGTTTCGAGGGTCAGGATAGGGGAGGGGGTGGGGAAGTTGCTTTCAAGAACTTGTATTTAGAGAATTCTTTTTCTTTGTCAGGGGAAGCAATGGGAAAGGCACTGTGAGGGGTGCGTTGTGATCTGACTCACAGATAAAACTGCTCAAAGGAGCCACTTCCCAGGCTGCTGCTATTCTACTTCACCCACTTGTTTGCTTATTTACTTCTGCTCCCCACCCCTTTCGTTTTGCACATTTCCACCCTGACCCCCTCCTTCCTGGAATCACCCACACTTTTCAGCAGGGCAGAGAAACCAAGGACTCATCAGGTTAAAGAAAGATCCTGTGGCAAATGCTGCCCCGTGCCAGGATGGAGCTGAGTGTTACTGGAGTTTACTCCTTTTTTCTTTCTGGATCCTCATTCCCAAAGTGCCAGAGCTCACCACAGCAGAACCCAGAGCTGGGAGAACAATTTTCCTATAGGATTAATGTGTTAGGAAATGGGGACAGGCAGGTTTCAAGCAGCAGGAGGTGCTTTATTAACCCTCCTCTTCTGAAGAGCTTTCCTGGGGGTCTCTCCCATCCCTGTCACCTCTCCGCAGCCAGGAGGCTCAGCCTGTGCTGGTCCAAACCCCAATAGGGTAACAAAACACAAGAATTCCCTTTATGTCTTTGCAACTCAGGACAAAGCACCCATCCCAGACCTGGAATCTTCAAAAACACATCTTTTGGGGATGGTTTCAGCCTAAAACAGAGCTTCTGTGGATTTTGAGGTTCCTGTCTGTGTTTATGTCAGCTTTGGGTTTTAAAGAAACACCATTTCAGCTTACCCCACCCAGGATCACAGCAAATCCTCTACCTCTCGAGAGCTTTAGTTACCAGTTTTCGTGGAATTCTTGTACAAATCCAGTTAGATTAAAACGGAGTGGGAGCAGCTTATACTCTCCCCCCTGCACCCCAGGCTGTGGGGCCAGAGCCCCTGGTCCCTGGGTTCAGAGCATCCCCCACGTAACCCGAGGTGGGGATGACCTTCCCCGAGCACCTTCCCCTCTCATACCACGAAGGAGGCCACGAGCTCTCACCTTCCCCAAATCCCCCAAAGAAATAAGACTGACAGGAGGGTTTCATCGTCCCCTGGATGTGCTCAACCTCAGGAGGAATTACCATGACAACGTGCTTTTGTGCACGCTCCTGTTAAGCCAACCTTGGGGACCACAGTCCCTATGAGGACTTGGGTGTCCCAAAGGTTTTCTGTCACGTCTTCCAGCCCTCCTAGGGATGCCTCAGATACCCAGGGGTGGGGGTTCAAAGCAGCGCACGGTAAATGCTCAGGCACCTGAATCCTTCCTCAAATGTCAGCCTCTTTCAGAGATTTCACTCCGCAAAAATCCACTTTCCATTCCCTCTGGCCTTAGTTCTTTGCCTTCAATCGCATATTGCGGGAACCGTGAGCAAGAATAAACAAGGAGGCAGATAGAGGAAGAAAGAAGCGCTTTAAGTGAAAGATAGAATTATGAATTAAAGATAAAGGGAACGTAATTACTGTAGAAACCAACTGAGAGCATGCAAATGCTGGAGTGGATTCAGGAGGAAGCGCCCCCCAAGCATTGCCGCGGTGGCTCCCGTAATATCCTGTTTAGGGAGAGGCATCCAAGCACAATACAGCGCTTCCAAAGAGCAGCATTTAACCTCCCCCATGCCAAGTGCTTTGACTCGGGCTTCTCTGAATCCGGCAGGCGTCGTTAAAACTGCTAAACAGCCATTAAGTGGTGAAAACCTACCCCCTTCCCTACCTGCAGCCGACAGAAGGGTGTAATTGAAAGCCGGCAATTAGTAAGACGCCAGAGAGAGATCACTCATGTTAACCTTTTCTCTGTGTGCTGCTCTGACAACCCTAATGTTACGGGCTTTCCTTACCTTTCTCTGCTCTGCAGCATTCTCCGTCTCACTGCCTGAAGCTTTTCTCCTTCAGCCCATACAATAGCATGAAATCCCAGCAGCGCATCCGCGGACGCCGCCGGGCGCAGTATCTGGGGCAGCCCTATGGCAGCAGAGCCTAAAACGGCATCCTCTTGCTGTCCCATTGGCTAATTAGGTGCTAAAAGCCTGGGCGATGGCACTAAACGGGCCCAGACTGGAAGTTACCTTGGAAAAGATCAGCGTGAGATTAAAGCAAAATTTTGACTTGATATAAAATGAATTAAATTAAAACTCTGTATCAGGCTCAAACGCTGCCAAACCTTGACAGGTCCGGTTTTGAATTCAGTCCAGAGTTGCATTGGTGATTGAGGGAGTTGGGATTGTTTAGTTTGAGGAAGAGGAGGCTGAGGGGAGACCTCATCCCTCTCTACAACTGCTTGAAAGGGCATTGTAGAGAGGTTGGTGCTGGTCTCTTCTCACGGGCAATGAGCGACAGAACAAGAGGGAATGGCTGCAAGCTGCAGCAGGGTAGGGTTAGGCTGGACATTAGGAAAAAGTTTTTCACAGCAAGAGTGGTCAGAGCCTGGACTGGGCTGCCCAGGGAGGTGGTGGAGTCCCCATCCCTGACTGTGTTTCAGAGTAGATTGGATGTGGTGTTGGGGGATCTGGTGTAGGGGAGAACTTGTAGAGTAGGGCTGATGGTTGGACTGGATAATCCCAAGGGTCTCTTCCAACCTGAATGATTCTATGACTCTATGGTGCATTCACTTAATTTTAGGAGTGTTAGATCGGATTTACAAAACAAGGAGGGGTGGATCATCCACCTCCGCAGGGTCTGCGTCTCGGTGCTCAGGCCACCTCTGACCACTGCCACCCCCCCCAGCTTACAGGGTCTGCACAAAATCTCTTGGGAAACGAAAACTTTGCCTTGTCATTTTTAAGAGACCACCTCAGAGAGGAGGAGTTAGCACAAGCCATTCCCCCAGGCCGAGAAAAGTATTTGGAAAATGGGCTTCATTTTGCTGACTTGGTTTTTTTTTAAGCACTATTCCTGCCGAGGAAGATGCCAGAAACCAGGAAACCACATGGTGAAACCAGTAGCTGAGAGAGCAATAAATGCTCTTGTCTCATTCTTATTCATACTCTTAAGCTCCTATTGATTCGACAGTCGTCAGCTGCTTTTCTCCTAATTAAGCCCATTAGGTGAGTAAACCCTCCTCCCACTGCCTTCCCTAGGCATGGGCTCCTCGGAGCCGCTCGGAATTCTAAACTGCGGTTAGACGATGGACCAACTGCCATAAAGAAACACAGAATCACATATTTCAGTGGTCCCGTAGCTGCGAGGAATAGAGGAGATTCCCCAAATCCCGTGTGTTTTGTCCTCCTGGCTGTGACAGCCCTTGGCTCTTGGTGGCACTTGTCTGGCTGCCATCGCACCTGATCCTGCGAAGGTTTTCCCGGTGTGTTTGTTTGCCCGCGGTGTTGTGAGCTTTCTCAGCTGATAATTTAGGTAATATCAGCACTGTAATTAGCGGGGCGGGGGGGAACTAAAACCCAAACCCCAGAAAACACGGGAAGAAAAGAAAGCCTGGGGTGTGCAGGGGAAACGATGAGGCTCCTTTGTGATTCCTCATTGTTTTCCTGATCTGATCGGTGGCTGCAGTAAATAAACACACACGTACCTAAATTCGCATAGTTTAGCTCTCCCCGAAGCACACTCTCCACAGACAGGATATAAAACCCATCAGCCTTTGATACTCTAAGTGGCATAAAACGACTTGACATTTTTCCTTGTGAATGCCAAGATTGTTTTCTTGCCACTGCAAATCCCCGAGGATACATCAAGCCTGGTTATCTCCGTTCAACACATTTCACGGGGGGGGGCACGTCAGAAGAGAGGCAAGATTGACAAAAATAACAATTCACTTGAATGCAGAAGGCAGATCTCGCTCTCGTTTGGCGGGCTCTGGCAACTGGTGCTTAAACAGCTCTTTTTGGAAATCGGATACACACACACACACAGGGCACTTGGGCTGAGGAAACCACTGCCTCCCAGTCTGGAGGAGAAACAGGCACTTGGCATCGCCCGCCCGATCCTGGATGAGGAGAGCTGAAGTTGCACAAAAGCTGCTTAAGCGCATTTCAGCCTTGGGCAATTCGGAGCCGCCTTTGGTGAACCGGCTACGCGGTTTGGATCGAAGCAAATCGATTTAAACATTCCCACTCCTGCGCTCAGACACCCCACTCCCCGGGGTGTGAGGGGAGCGAGGTGCAGTGGAGGCCCAGCTACTTCAGCCAGGACAAGCCAAGCTATATTTTTGGACGGTTTCTGGGCAGATTCACTGTCTTCCTCCACCAGACATGGAAGCTGGGAGAGATAAAACTCAAAATACTGCAAATGATCTCACCCGGTCCTTCATTCTGGTGGAGTCATGCTTTAAGCAGAAAAGGAAAAACTAATAAAAGCTGGGAAAGAGGAAAAAGCTGGTGGGACAGGCTGGATGCTTCCAGGGTGGCCAGTGGGCTTTAGTTTTCATACTTTCTCTGGGGACTCAGAGAATCATACAATCACAAAATCGGTAAGAGTTGGAAGGGACCTTAAAGATCATCCAGGTCCAACACCCCTACCCTGGGCAGGGACACCTCCCACCAGAGCAGGTTGCCCCAGGCCCCATCCAGCCTGGCCTTGCACCCCTCCAGGGATGGGGCAGCCACAGCTCCATTGGTTGCTCTGTCTCCTGAGTTGGCCAGGATGCCTGGTGCTGTGGGAGCCAAGGTGATGACTGGGGTCCCCTCACCCAATCCCAGGGAGCTCAGACCCAGCAGAATGGCCTGGGGGGGTGGGGGGCAGTTTCAGATGCTGACCAACCAGTATGCAAATGCATGGAAAATGGGCAGCAGACCTGGCTGACTCCCCCAGGTCCCAACGCTTTGCATTGAGTGAATCACAGGGGCAGAGCTTGCTTCATTAGAAGACCTTCTCATAAGTTATTAATTATAATTTAGACTCGGTACCAGACAGCAAAATTTAATCAGTTGGCATTGCGGAACAGCAGTGAGGGAAAACGCTAGCGAGCAGCTACAAATTACCAGAGGCATTAGTAAATCGTCCCTGTGGCATTCACTACTCAATTTGCCATGTTCGTTAGCAGCCCCACTCTGCCTGTTTTGTTTCTGCCCAGGGGAGACTGGAAGCATCCCTGCTTTCTGTCACCTCCCCGTCACAGCGGGAGAGGCTCCGCGCTGACCTGCTCTGCCTCCGGGCTGAGATCTCCTGCTTGGTGGCAAATGGGGAGGAGAAGAGTAACCAAGACTTTTTGACCAGCTCATCTGGTCTTTGAACATTTAAAAAGAGAGTGACTTTCAAAGCTATCTGCCCCCAAACACCGTTGCGTGGGTTATAATGCAAGAAGAATATTCCTCCTTCCATCACACCAGTTTGAACTGGGAGCAGACCATGACTGCCGTAGAAGGAGGTGTAGCTTTCCCCTCTTTCCATTTTCATTCTGTTTGTGTTTCAAGTCTGTTAACTTGTTCTCAAGGCTTCATTGACTTGAAAATAACATTGTTGTGTTAAGACCGTCATTCACAGCTCCCGAGTTTTGCTCCTTTTCCCGGCTGCTGCTGTCATGGGTGAACGAGACAGTCCCTTCAAGTGAAATGGTGATTAATTATCATTGGTGCTGAGAGATGCTGAATTTCCCAGTCCTAACTTCATGGCTAATTTGTTTTGTGAGAACAGCAGAAAGGGCCACCGGGCTCCTCTTACTTGTCTTTGGAAAGAGAGCTTTTAATTAAAGGTAAAGGCACCAGAAGAGGATTACCCGGTCTGAGACGCCAGCTCCGAAGGGTGAGCGTGGCAGATGCAGTGGGATAAACAGAAGGTGGCCGCTAAGCTGGTGGGAGGGAGAAACCCAACCTGCCTGGTCAGGGAAAGCTTTCCAGCCTGGCATCCCTTGCTGCCATCCTTACTGCAACAAAACTGGGAGAAATCATGGGATAAACTCAGCTTCTGGAGCTCCCATGGAGCTCCCGGGGGCTGCAATACCTTGGGCCAAGCCTGTCCTTGCTGATGTGTTCAGCCCAAGTGAAGCCCTGAGAACCGTGCTCCAGCTTCCCGTGCTGTTCATGCAAATGGAAGTCTGACAAATGGTACTGCTGGGACTCATCTGAATCCCCACCAAGAAGGGAAGGGAAAATGTTCTAGTAATTGCTTTTACTGTCTCGTGGCTATTCAAAACCCTCTCTGAGGCAGCACACAGTGCCTGAGAGCTCTGTGCTCCTTTATCTGAGTCCTCTCTTTGGTTAAAATTGGAGATACTCCTTTCTCATTTGGCTGATCTCCTGGGCAGACTCAAAGCCCTAGACTTTTTAATGCCTGTTGGCAATCTTGACAACAGAAGTCCCAAGCCCCTCCAAAGTCTGTTATTTTCATTTGCCTTTTTAAAATGGAGGGACACATCAATTATTCCCAGGACTCGGGAGAAACTTCTTGCACACAGTCTCAGGGCTGGTGCTCAATATCCATGTCAAACCCCGCTGGATCTCTGTGATATAAGGAAAAGAAGGGTAGTAAATCCCCCCGGAGCCTGAAATGCTAATGCATTAGTTTATTGCCTCCCCTCCCCTCACTAACACCATAATCTGGTGGAATTAGGAGGGATGGTCCAAAAACCAGGAGAGTGGAATTTTTCCCTCCAAAGCCAGAGGTGCCCACGAACCGCTCCTGCACGTCTCCAGCTTTGAGGAGGATCTTGTGTGAGAACTGAGGCTCCCGTAGCTGAGCAGATGTGTAGGAGCAGAGCCATATGTTTTAATGGGTTATGGTTCCCAGGGGGGTCACTGCCATCACTGTCCTATAGACAGCAGCCCTCGTTAGGAAAGATAACACTAGAGGCTGAGGCAGAGCATGTGTCTTGACAGGTGATGATTTCACAGTTGTCAGAAAGGCGTGTTTAAGGTCTCTGTGACTGCCTGGAAGAGATGCCAGGGTTTTCTCACCGGCTTGGCCCCTCTTCCTTTCTCCTATCAGCACTTGGAGGGGCTCCATCCTGCAGCTTCATCTGCTTGGCTTCCTTCAGCGAGAGCTCGGCGCTCGCTCACAGCCAGCCTTCTGCTCCGCTTGCTGCTAATGAAGTAACACAGCTTCTTTGCCAGCCACCTGGTGCCTTTGTTAAAAGAGGAGTTAAAAACCTCAAACTGTTCTCATTTCACTTCTGAGAATTAAAATTGACAACTTCTCTCATGTGTAGAGTCATGAATATGTAGGAAATTCAGAGCTCCCATCAGATGCCTGATCCTAACTTGAACCTGACCCTCAAAGAAAGACCAAGTCTGCTCAGAAATCACTTGCCCAGGGTCTTAAATATTGTGCCATCCACGCTCTCTCCTGTGATCTTTATTGTGCCCTTTAATTCTCAGTAAATGAATGCAGTCATTCCCGTTACTCCAAGCTGGGCAGGGCACCTGTACCAAACAGGGGAGTGATTTTGTGTTTTTTTCATCACATCCTGGCCAAGGTGAAGTGAAGGAATAATGAAAAGTCCCAAAGCATATATCCTTTGAAGCAGGAGGTGATGGAAAGCAGGAGGGAGAGGTTCTGCTGGCAGCTGGACCTGTGTTGCAGCAAGGGAGTTTTGCAGCTCTGGGTACCATGATGGGCCATCTGTGACGGGACAGCCCTGAGGGGAAAGAAGTGGTGGAGGATGGAGCTGAGTCACCCCATCCATAAGGACACAGAGACAGTTTGTATGTACCACGAGTCTCAGGCATGTTCATGTTTATATCCCACACATCTTGTATTATTCATGGCTTGAAGCTATAGCTCTAGCTTGAAGCTATAGCTCCTCATGGCTGAGGAGAAGATGGTGCATGGATCCTGGTTTGTATCACACCAGATGCTGCTCTGTTGCGCTCACCTAAGTAAGAGAGACCTGAATGTGGCCAGTGTGTTTTGCACACTGAAGTGACCATATGCATAGGCTTGTGGAGACTGTCCAAGGACATGGAGTGATGGAACTGGGAATTTATCAAGGCACTGGAAAAACATTAGGTGATACTATGTCTCAAGGACCATGGGGCTCTTAAAGCGCTGCCCCAAGCCATGATAGCACTGATTGTGCTTTGTGATCCATCGGCTTTTGGGGAAAATATTATGCTTAAAAACCTGCAGGATCTCTTCAACCAAATGGACTTTCATCATCATACGGGGAAGCTCCAGTATTGTCATAGCTTTCCTTCTCCATTTCAGGACCTTCCTCACAGTCTAAGATGATGTTTGTAGGTCTAGATGGAATCTGGGAACTAATGAACAGAGAAGAAGAAACCAAAAGGATATTAGTTATTAACCACATCTCACACACACATACCCAGGCTAGTCCTTTTTACAAGCCATGTGGAGAAAGCTGATGTCTACGGATAAGTTAAACTTGATCTTGTGGTTGCCAGGGAAATACAAATTTGCCATGCCATGAATTTGCCACTCTTTTTTCTTTCTTTCTTTCTTTATCTCTTGTTTTTTTATTTTCATTTGCCTTTAACAGAGTTTTAAATACTGATTCCAATGTAATGTGCTTCCTAAGTAGCATTAGTGCTGGGTCTAAACCAGACATTATCTGATTAAATCTTGACCCAAATGAGTTTGTCTACTTTCTGTGCTTCTAAATACATATTTACCATATGTTGCCTCATATGCTGCTTTTCTTTTCTACTGATACGTTGGTCCAAATGTTGTAGTAATCATATGTTGCTTTTAGTCATGAGTCAAACGAAGTTTCAAGTTTGTAACCACTTTTACTAGTCTGATAATTGAATGGCATCAACATCCTGGCCATGAGGATGAAGCTTTGGCAGGCATGTGTCCTCCCCTGTCCTGGATCTGCCCGAATACACAGCTCCATATAGCTGCTCCAGGGCCCCTTTTGCAGTCTGGTGCCACAGATGGGTTAAATTCATGTCATTCTCAAATAAAAAACAGTCCCTGACTCCAAACAGTCCCCATTTCCCTGCACTGGGTCTAGCTGATCCATTACTCCTTTGCAGAAGATGAGCGTTCAGGTGGACCAAGTCCCTGAGCTGGGTGGTGAAGCTGCCACCACATCCCAGGGCAACCAGTGGTGGGGATAGAATCGCTGAAATCAGGGCACAAACACACCTTTGCTTTCTTGCAGTTATTGTACACATCTTATCAAGGCTGGGGATGGTGTCTGCTCCCACCATGGCTGTCCCTTGCTGTGGTTTCACCTCCTTTCACCCATGAGGAGAGCAGGGGAAAAGCCAAGCAGCTCCTGAGGGGGTTCAGGCCACGGGTCAGGAGACCCCCAGGGCTCCCAGCACCCTCCAACTCAGCAGTCACAACAGCACAAGCCTTTTAGCAGCCACTGTGCTTCCAGCCTTGGGTCACACTTCAATTCTCAAACGAATCAACACAGAAACATGCCAGCTTGGAGCGAGGGCTGCAATTGAACAGAAACAGCCTGGCTGGTCCTGGGCTCCTCCTCTCCAGCCTCCTGCAAGAAAAACATGGATCATCAGCTGGGGAAGGTTGTGTTCTCTCACCGCTGCTTCATCACAGGTTATTCCCAGCTGCACACGTTCCCGCACGGCTTCTCATCACCAGGCAGCAAACTCAGGCTCTGCCTCAGGGTCTGGCCGTGTTCCCCCTGCCCATGTGCAGGAGGCGATGCCTGACAGCAAGGGGCAGCTGAGGTGGCAGTGGAGGGCCAGGAAAGCCTGGCCAGGTCCTGGAAAAGGGCTGGAGAGGTCCCAAATGTGAAGCTGCAGTAGCTGCATTTCTAGCAGTGCTCAACCCCACCATTCCCAGCTGTCAGGGCTGCCATGCAGATGGGCTAAAGGATCCCAGAGGCTCCATCAGCCACCAGGAGCTGCAGAAGCAAGACAACGACCCAGTGCCATTCTCCTGGCTGCTTGGGACCAGCTCTGGCTGCGCACTGGATCCAGAGCGGGGCAAGAAGAGGCACGGGGCAGTGTTTTGCAGGTATTCCTCAAGTTGATCCCTTCACTTCCTCACTCATTCTCTCCGTTCTCCTCTTGAAGGTTGACAGTAAAATCTTCATTTTCGCTTCGAGTACGTGTCAGTCAGCAGACACAGCAGCAAAGCAAGAGATTTTTTGAGCCTGGGGGTATTTTTATTCATTTACGAATGGCAAGCAGAGGGACACCATCTGTTAGGCAGATACATTTCCCCCCCCTCCTTTCCTACCAATTGTTTCTGTGTTTGCAGCACACACAGCCCCGTGAGTCTGTCTTACTACTGCTCATCAATTCCATAAAAAAGCCTTCATAACATCAGGAGCACCGAGGCAGGGGCCCTCACTGCATTACCTTAAGGCTGGGTGATCCGAGGGTCTGGACAGGACGTGTTTCTTCCCAACCTTGTTGTCAGGTATCGGAGATCTGCAAAAGGGGAGTTTATTTCAATGGGTCAGGTGTTACTGGGGGTGTAACGAAAGTAAATCACTGCACAGCGAAGTGGGGACGTTAGAGGTCACGTTTCCAAGTTAAATACCTTGGGTTTCCAGCTCTGGCTTAATTTACACCCAATCTGTGCATCTGTGGCTGAGGTTGTATCTCCTTCTTTTAAGTCATCTTTGCTCCCACATGAAGATTTTCAGGCTCTTTTAATTCCCCAAGCAAAGCCTCTGTCCCACAACCGAATTCTTGACATGGACATGGAGTTGTTCCAACCAACAGCTCCATCCTTGGTCAGGTGCATCCACCAGGTCGAATCCTTCCTGAGCTTCCCAGGGAGCCTTCTCTTTGTTCAAATTTCCAGAGCAAACATGAGAAAGTTGGATGGACCCTGTTTCTTATCTGCTGCTTAAAAATGTCTTGCATTTTAGGCTGGGCACAAGGCTCACCAAGATGCACATGTATAAATAATATTCCATAATATTAAAACTTCCATCGAATTCGGCAGTGCCTGCAAAACCTTGGAACATCTAGAAAATCAAAATAAATTTAATTTTGTTAAAGTATTTGTGCTGTTGAAATGAAAGTGAACATAAGTGTTAATTTAATATTTATTCCAGTTTCTGCATGGATTTTATCTTCAGGATTCTCCCCTCTGTGAGGGTTACATAAATGTAAGTTGTTGGTGATAAATATTCACACTTAATTCCTCTCTCCTGGCCCTCTTTATGCTCACAGTAGTTGCTTTTGCTTGAGCTTTTCCTTTTTTCCCCTGTTTCCTAGCAAATTGTAGTTATAGGTGAAGTATTTTCTAATTCAAGCCAATTTCTAGAATTATTCAAGCATTTAATTTAACAGGAAGCATGTAATTATAGCGACGTACTTCAGAAAATGTTAATCCCTATACCATGAGGCTGCCTTGGAGTTGCTGGGAATGGATGCACATCCCCTCACGATGGGCTGAACTGGGACCAGCCCATCTGTGGGGCTGGGGTGTCACAGGCTTTTGGCTCCAGCTCCGTGGTCATGTCGTAGCGGGGTCGGCATCGCTTTTGGCTGCTGCGAGGATGGTCCCGTTACACAAAGCTACCAAAGAGCATCCCGAGGGAGTGGGTTCCCCTGTGAGTAGCAGAAGATACTGTGTTTAACTTAGCATTTAACATCCCCTCACTCTGAGGTCCGAGATGATTAGAAACGCTGTGATTTATAACTTCTTTCTGCGGAAGAAAATCTCCAGTGGGCAGAGACAGGGAGGGAGAGTAAAGGCTACGGTTCCTCTCATGGACCCAAATTCACATGTGCTGGCCCAAACTATGTTATTTATAGTATTTACATACATTATGCATACAATCCATAATTATATGCCTTGTTGCACTGCTGGTGCTGAGTCTGCCACCGGTGACGGCGGCTCGGAGCGGTAATAACGGGTTACCTGCAGGTTTATTGCAAATTGAGCTGCCAGCTCTCTCCTTGCTTTACTCCAAGGCAAGAGCATTTCATTGCAGACAATCAGGGTAGAAACTGTGCTCCAGAGTGGAGGTCAGAGCCACAGGAAATCCAGCATCCATCACTTCACACCATTTGAGCCGTGTAGGACCATATATGATGTCTCCAAACCCAAGGGCTGGGGGAACCGGACCATTTCAAGGGAGGTTGTGTTTGAGGTGGTTGCTCAAAGCCAAAACCAAGCACGAGGATTTGCTGCTATTTTCTAGGTTGGCAGAAACCCACATAAACACAAGCTGTAATCATTAGCTCAAGATAGTGAGATACACGTACATTGAGTTAAAGGAAGGGGATGGATTTTGTCCCCGCTTTTTCTCTACTTATTTTGACTTAGGTGGTGGCATGGGAAGATTGAAATGCATTGCTGGTGAGATCCGAACCCAGCCTGTTAGTTTAGCTCCTGGAGTAAGCTGGGAGATAGCAAAAATCAGAAATTCCTGATTTGTGGAGCGGGTGTGGGCAGTCAGGGAGGCAGCATGGGGCTCGCCTGTGGAGCCCAGCCACCGATCCCGGGTACAACGGAGACAAATCACTCAATGAGGCTGTCTCCATCCCCTCTCCACGAGCTGACAATATGTGAACCTAATTTGCCTTCTAATGAGTCTCATGTAATGTCTTTCCAGAACATCAGCAAAACTTGTGATCTCCCAAAGAGAAAATCAAAGATCCTTCCAGGGGGTTCCTGTTATTATTGGCACTTTTGGGGGCTCTGTCTGCATGATAATGAGAATGAGGACAGTGATTGTCGTCATTAGCAGTTCCTCTCCAGCACAATCTAATAATGATCAATGCCAATGTTTCCGGACATCTGTGCTTCCACTGGGATGGAAGAACAAGGCGTTGCAGCAGGTCTGGATCTGCTCCCCTTTCTCTTCCCAGGGAGACACAAGAAGGGTGAGACACTGCTCATTGCTGTGCATCGATTTTGCATCGTTGTGCATTGATTTTGGCAGAGAGTGGAGGACAGGAGTGCTGTATTCATCAGATGCTGGAAGGAATTTGGGGCAAACACCCTCCTGATCCAGCTGGAGCTGGCTAAGGCAAGGGAAGGACATTTCTGCACTTCTGGAGAACTTCATCTTCATAACCCAGAACCATCACTTCAGATCACCCTGGATGTCCTGGACAGTCAACCTCCAGGAGTCTGGGGGCATATTTCTTCGTTTCCAGTTCTATGAGCTCTTTGGAGTCAGCAGGAACATTCCCCATGACTCTCTGATGTGGGAGCAGGTGAAGCCCCATCCATGAAGATACCTTGGATGCACCAGAGGCCGGAGGGGACACCTCCACCGGCAACTGCTGTTTGTTGTGGAGCTGAGCAGAGCAGCTCCCTGCTAGGTAGAAGAGGAAGAAAAAGACTGTCTCTGTGAAATAGGTGGCTGGAGGAGTTACAATTACAGGCTATCACACAGTAAGGCTGGTGAGAAGGTGGGCAGAGGCTTGTTAGTGAAGAGTGATTCACTGGAGAACTGTTTTACCGGAGAGCTCGCAGCACTAATCACAACTTTTCAGTTGCTAATGCCTTAGAAGAGTTAAATGTAGGGTAAAAAAAAATAGCTTCTTGCCTTCTGAGTCCTCCATGAGCATCACACTTGTGAGAAAGTTGGTGATTGGGCAAATTAAGAATCTATAGAGAAACCTTCCTTCAGCCTCTCTAGATGTCTTTCAGTACTAGAAGAAACTCAAGCCATCAGCAGCTGAACACGAGACCATAGCCCCTCTCCTGGGTCAGAAACATGAGTGTCTCCCAGATCCCTTCTGATTAAACTGAGAAGCCACAGAACAGGATTAGGATTCACCCCTCAAGTGGAAGCAGCCCCTTGGACTGCACTTCTTCAGCTCTTCTTCTGCCATTCTTTGAGGTGTGACAAAGCCAAGGTAAACCCATGAGCTGCCATCACAGCAGCTAAAGCAGGGTTGTGTGCTACCTGTCTTGGGTCAGTTCTCATCCTGGGCAGCAGGAAGGAAGGGACCAGCTGTGACAGGACCCCTGTAGTCCGGTTTGGGGGAGGGATGATTGGTTGGTGAGGGTGGGATTTGCTGCTGTCTCTATCTGCTGTCCAAAATCTGTTGTGAATCTTAAATATGCAAAATTGCCTTGTAACATAATCCAATTTAAATCTTGAAGTAAGCATGCACTTGATCCGAATGCTTCTTTCTCTACTACTTAGAGCTCAGCCTGAGACATGTCACACAGCTAACTTAATACCTACAAATGCCCTTTTATTCCAATAAAAGATGAACAGATAAAGTGGTCTCCTCGTATTGCAACAGGATGTGTATTTTATTTCTCATAAGTGCCCTTTTTCAAGCATATCCTCAAATCTCTTTATATGGCAAACTATCAATTTCTTATTCTATCATCTCCCCTATTGGGCTTGTAAGAAAATGTGTTTGCATCCTTATCAAAGGAAGCAGTCAGCCTAGCAGAGGACAGGGGGGTATTTCTAAGCTCCTTGGAGGGGATTCTGAAAAGTGAAGATTTACATTAAGGCACAGATATGAGCAAGTGGGAAGTACATAATTTCCTAGTGCATCCAAATATGAATCCTCACAGAGATACTTTTAGGGCTTGCTCCTCGCTCATCTCATTTGCCAGTTGTTTCAGAGGCTCACAAAATGCTGTTAAAGTTATTTTCTCGTTTGTCATCCACCACCGGAACGTCTCAGGTGCCTCTGGTTCTCCAGCGAGACACCCAAATGAGAGTCCCCTGGACACAAGCTGTTTGGAGACAGCAAACAAAGAATTCCTAAAAATCTTTATAAGGAGCTCCTGACATTTATGGTCCAAACCCCACGTTTTGTTTTGTGCCACATGCAACTCTATGCCCCAAACACTGGAGAAGCATTTCCAAGCCTTGAGTCCTACAAATTAACCTGTCGAGGTGAAAGAAATTGCTGCTTGTGTACTCCTGTCCTCCAAAATTATAACTTGTGCAAACAAAAAGGGGACAGATTCTGCCCCTCTACCTTCAGCAGGGTTTGGGGATCCTAGCTCTTGAATTTCATAGGTTCTGCTTCTCCCTGTTCCTCGCCAGCAGAAGGACATCTATCCTTGCACTGAGGTCAAGCCAGTCGTCTTGTTGGTGTAGCTGCAGGAGAGGCTGAGGCTGGAAGTGTCTCTGCACCATCTCCTTCCACAGCATCCGTGCCATCCTGACCGGCGGCTGCAAAGTTTGCTGAAGCTTTGGCTGAAGAACTGGAGCAAATCCTGAAGAATCAACGAATTTAAAGACATCTTTTTTGCTAATTGTACTCAGTTCAGCCGTCTGCCAGCTCACCCCGCAGCTATTTTTGCAGCAGTTACCGTCCTTATTCCTTCTGGGTTTGCCACGTGGCGAAATGTGACTTTCTTTGATGAAACAATCATTACTGAGCAAGAAGGACTCCATCTAATTTTTCTAACCTATTTCTCTGGCATCAGTGTGGCCTTGCTGCTGGTTAGCAATTTCTTGTATGAATGCACCTTTCTACCCAAATCATTTTCTGGACTTGTTCCTCTGCTCTCCAGCCCCGGATTCAAGGCTGGGTGGGCAGCATTTTTTCTACTTTGCTGTAAAGTCAGGTACTGCACTAAAAGAGAACTGCTTTTGGTTTCATCATCCATATACAGGCTTAGGCTATGTGAAACCATGGGTTAGAGAAGGCTCCACATGAAGACTCTTTAAATACTGTAAAGTCTGAGCTGGAAACAAGCTGTTATTTAATCCTTTGCACCACTAAAGGGCTCCTTATTTCAAGACAAGAGGTGGGTTGTCTTCTTTAGAAGATATTCTAGAAGAACCTGATGGAAAGCTTAGGGGCTGACCTGCTGGAGAGCAGCTCTGAGGAAAAAGACCTGTGAATCCTGGTGGACAACAGGATGCCCATGAGCCAGCAATGTGCCCTTGTAACCAAGAAGGCCAATGACATCCTGGGGGGCATCGGGAAGAGTGTGACCAGAAGGTGGAGGGAGGTCATCCTCCCCCTCTGCTCTGCCCTGGGAAGGCTCCAGCTGGAGCACTGGGACCAGTTCTGTGTTCCCCAGTTCAAGAAGAACAGGGACCTGCTGGAGCTGGTTCAGCAGAGGACTACAAAGATGATGAGGGGCCTGGAGCATCTCTCTTACAAGGAAAAGCTGAGGGACTTGGGTCTATTTAGTCTGGAGGAGGGAAGGCTGAGGAGGGATCTGATCAACCCTTATAAATACTTCAAGGGTGGGTGTCAGGAGGATGGGGCCAGTCTCTTCTCAGTGGTGCCCAGTGACAGGACAAGAGGTAACGGGCACAAACCTGAACGTAAGAAGTTCCATCTAAACATGAGGAGGAACTTTACCTTGAGGGTGGCAGAGCCCTGGCAGAGGCTGCCCAGGGAGATGGTAGAGTCTCCTTCTCTGGAGACATTCAAACCCAGCTGGACACGTTCCTGTGCAACCTGCTCTGGGTGAGCCTGGTTTGGCAGAGGGGTTGGACTAGATGATCTCCAGAGGTCCCTTCCAACCCAATCACATTCTGTGATTCTGTGAGAGCTTGTACCATCTTTTCTTCAGACCATCTGTTACAGTCTTCCTCAGGACAATCCTCTCCTCATCTCACAGCTACAGCATCGTGTCCTGAGGAACAAGTGACTAATTCTAGCAAAGACATCAGGGGATCACCCCTTTGCTTTGGCATTTTGGTTTGGAAAAGGTATTTGCAGTTTAGGCAGGACAACAAGCCCAGAGGAGAAATCTCTAGAAGCAAAAAAGGAGCACACGCTGCAAGAGCAGGTATTGCTTCCTGTAAGATGCAAAAATCATTTCTTTTTAAGCAATGAAACAATTGGAAATATTTGTCCTTGGAGTCAGAACAGTGTGTTTGTGGTTTATGAGAAAATCTAGAAAGATAGCTATTGTCCAGAGAGTTCTCCTTCTCAGTAAACATCTTTCCACTAATTCAACCAAAGATTTATTTCACTCAAGCTGGGTTGTTTTTTTTTTCCCCCAAAATTTCTCTCGTACCTGCAGTTCCCCAAAGGGCTCTGCTCAGGCTTGATAAACAATCTCAGGCACTGAATGCAACTATAACCCGGCCCCGGAATCATGCTGAGAAGCAGGGAATGAGCTCCCTCTCTAAATGCAGGCTGAGCTGAATTATCCTCCCTGACCAGTTCTTATAGATTTCTTTTTTTTAATTATAATTATTTTTTTCATCTCTGGCCTTCTCTGGTTGTTTTCTTCCAACTTAATTTGGAGCAGTCCCAGGGGAATTCTACTGGGGCAGGGGCTGCTCCCTGAGCCTGGGAGACCTTTCCCTTTGGGTGGCTGCAACAACCACTGATCCAGAACACAAGAAAATCCCTCTCCTGGGACTCTCTGCCCACCCTAACCAGGTTAAAACTACCATCTTGGTCATCTCTGGGCCAAGACGCTCTAATTGAGAAAGCACCTGGGTGAGTCCGACCAAGAGGAGGAAGAGAATCAGCAGAGGTTGAAGTGTGAGGTTGTGGTTTGGGGATGTCAGGCTGGGCCAGTGTGCACGGGGCTGGAGTCTGTGGGACAACCCAGTGAGTGCTTTGAGAAAGGAATGTCCCCAGGTGAGCCCTAGGGACATACCCAACAGTTCCCTGGCCGTGGGAGTGTGAACAAACCCTTCCTTTCAGGCTCCTACTTGCCATCGGAGCAGTAGGTCCTGCAGCTACGTTTCAGAGGGAGCAGCAGGACAGAAATGGGACATTTTCTGGCTGTTCCCAGGCAGCTGCACAGTGTCCTCACCTGTATGGGCAGGGATGGAGCTCAGGAGCCTCTGCAACCTCTTGTTCCCATTCCTGGTGATGGTCTGGAGGAACCTTCTCATCACTCACCGAAGCTGCAGACCAGTGTTAACATCCCCCCCCACGCAGGGAGGAGCTCAGGGTGAGGCAATTCCAGGGTGCTGGAGCTGGGAAAAATGGGAGGATGTGGGCTCTTGAAAGGAAGAATAGCAGGAACGAGCCTGATTGCAGAGTACAAATAATCTGTGTTTACAGCAGGTCACAGTGTGCTTTGGAAGACATGGAGAACCAAGGTTTCAAGTCTGCTGAAGCAGCAGAGTGACTCAAAGCCTGTTGAGGGCATCCACCACCTAGAATTTCCTACACTTCCCAAAATTTCCACTGGGAATCTCTTTGGGGCTGACCCTGATGCCTCCTGCAGCCCTGCTCTCCCCAGCATAAGGAAAGGGTCTTCCTGGGTGTAAGGGACCAAGGTGGACAGGAGGGGTCTGGAAAAATGTCATGCTGTAGGGTGACATATGGCTGAGGACAAAGCCCTGCCAGCCCCTGGTATTCCCAGCATCTCATAAAAAGTCTTACAGTAGGAAAGAGCCCACAGCACACCCTGTGCTTCACGTGGTTCCTGAAATCCAGTGCATTTTATAAGGATTTGGGAGCATTTCACAACTATGGGAAGGTCACCAGGAAAAAGACAGTGAAAAGTGTTTGGCTGTGGGGATTTTTCCCGTGCTGCCTTTTCACCTGCATTTCAAAATTGCCCTTAAATACTTAAAAGAAACCAGGAATTATTTGAGGAAGGGGAGAGAAAAGGAGGTTAATCCGTGCCTCCTGAGATTCCTTGAGGAATGTCGGGGGGTGCAGGGAAAAGGGTTGGTGTGGAGCTGGGAGCTGGAGAGGGATGGTGCCCTGGCAGCGAGGGCTGTGCTCCGAGCTGGCACCGCTGAGGGGAGCTGTTGGAAGCGCTGCTGGCAAAGGCAGCCAGGGCTGCAAAAGCAGATTAAATCCTTCAGAAATCGAGTAAGTGCCCATCCGTGCGTGCGCTGAGGGTGCCAGCAGCTCGGGGCTGCGGCGGAGGCTCCCAGCTGCAGCAACTGCAAACTCTCCCCTTGGACTCCTTTGTCCTTTTTCTTTAGATTTGTCCCCAGAATAAACCAGAGGATTTCTGCAGGGAACCCCTGTCTGCAGTGTGTGAGCACGGCCGCCTCTGTGCTGGACACTGACACTCCATACGTGAAGATGAAGTGCAGTCATGGCCACAAAAGGAATCCGATTTGGGCTTGTTGCAGGAACAGCTCGGGGGACCCCAAAACTACTTTCTCTCTAAAATAAAGCAGTTGATCTCTCCTCCATGTGTGTGTGTGTCCACTTAAACTATCAGTCTCTGTCTGGTTGAGACAAATATTCCAGGCTCTGTCAGCCGGTACATCCATTAACTTCAAAGGAGTTTTGTCAAAGCAAAGGGCTGAATTTGGCCACACGGCACACAGAAGACAGGATCAGTAAAAGATGTCTGAACACCTCATTTCCCAGCTGTCCCTTCCCAGAGATTGATCCTTCTTCAGGGTAATTTTCTTACCAACATCATCATGTACATCCTGGCGTGGTCTGCCTTTTGGGTTGCCTTTTTGGTACTTTTTTAACCTGCCCCTGCCCTCTCTGCCAGCCCCTGCACCAATGTGCTTGCACGGCGGGTTGTGCTGCTGTGAAAATCAGAGGCAATAAATATTCTGTGTATCAGCTGTTTTGATTTAAAACACTCTCCTGAAATCAGTTCAGCTAAAGGCAGTAAATAACACACAGCCGCTGGGAATTTTTATTGCTCATCCAAACTAGCAATATTTTATTTTGCAATATGCTGAGTGTAGGAAGGGATGCATTTCCATGCCTGTAAGTAATGATACAGTCAATGTTGTCATCAACAAAGCTGGTACACATCCCTTTCTCCCTCACTTCCTTGTTTTCCAAGCACAGCATCCTTTAAAAAGCCCTGTACACCCCAGGATTTTACCTTCCTAACCCGCTGTAGACACTCCTGACTCTTAGGGAGAACCTGTCTATAGGAGGCTGATTTTAAGGGCCTGAATGAGCCCAGCGTTACCTGACTCAGGAACATTCTCTAACAGCAATTTGGGGCTGGGTGCTCGGACCTCAATGGCATAAAAAAGGCTGATGCTGTCTCTTAGCACCTGGCTCTGGCAGAGCTTTCTCTCTGCTGCTTTCCGTGCCCTTCAGAAAAATCCCACTTGGCCAAATTGGACGGGGATAGGATTAACAGGAAAAATTCCTCGTGGTCCCTGGTTGCACCTGGAAAAAAGCAAAGACAAAAACCACTTGGGTCAACATAAGAGGGAGTGAGGCAACCTGTGGGTCTCACCCCTTGGGCACTGTGGGACCCTCAGCTCAAAGTCCAGGCAGTTTTAGTAGATGAGGTCTCCGGGTGACATTTTCCAGCAAGATTTTAAGTAAATGCCTTGCTGTAACATTTGAGATCAGGTGTCTCTCAGTTTCCCTGATTCTTTTCCTTTTTAAGCCACAGACACACACATACAAAATATATTAAAACAAGCCCAGCTTAGCTAAAAGGTCGGCTCGTCCAGAAACAAACAGCGGGGATTTAGGTTGGAGGCTTCACCATGTGAGAAGAGAGAGGTGCATCTCCAGCTCTGCTTTTGCTGGAAGGGGAATATGGATTAAAAACTTGCAGGGAGCAGAAGCGAGGGCAAGAAATGATACTTCTGTCATTCATTTCATTACCCCACACCAGGAAAGGGAGGTCATACATCCCCCAGGCCACGGAGCAGCGATGGGGAGAGTAAAGGGGTGCTGGATAGAGAGGTGGGAACGGGGTCCACGTCTTCCTTTGGCAGCACGAAACTCCTGCTCTGAGGCTTTGCAGGGGGTTGGGGGTGGACCAGCAGTAGGTGTCCAGCTCTGGAAAAGCAATGTGAGGACAAAAGGTACAAAAAACTTCCCTGGATAAAAGCTCTCTGAAAAGAGAAAGGAGAGGTTCACCCCTATTGCCTCAAACCAGGACACATCTGGAGAGAGAGACAAGTGACAAGTGACCCACACTCCTGCATGGGGAAGGGAAAGGCTCCATCCCAGAAGCTGAGCTCTTTGCTCAAACCCAGATCTATGAGAAAAAAAGAGAGGGCAGTACTACCTGCCCCCAGAGTGAGAATGCTTCACCTGCGGCTGAGATGAACTCTGCCAAGGAACTGATGGAATTTATTCAATTAATTACCTCGTGGATAATATAAATATTATATATTTATATATTTGTAATATATATTAAATGTATATATTTATATATTATATAAATATGCTGCTGGAGCCTTTATTGATGGGAGCACCCAGCCCATTGGCTGGGCAGTGGATTCTCTTAATGCACTTTTATGGAAGGAAAGATTTGGCTGGTACAAACCACCACCAGCCCGTTAAAAGTGGTGATTATAAACCAACAGCCACATTGACCTCAGGTGGCTGATATTTCACTTTGTAAATGGAGCTCTTTTTTAAGCTTTATCTCCTGGTATATCCCTGCCAGTGCTTGGCAGGGAGGAAGAGTGGAGGAGGCAGCATGGGGAGCAGCGGGGCAGAGCTGCTGGGACAGAGCAGGGGGATGCAGGGCTCTCCCCGGGAGCAGCCGCGCTTGTGCATCACCCATGTGTGGAAACACCAGGCAACAGAAGCCAAAGCAGAGCATTTCTAGAGACAGGCATTGACACAAATGTCTGCACACCCACACTGTAGAATTAGACCAGCAGATGGGCATCTATCTTCCTTGTGGGATAGCACAAGGCCAAAATGGAATTCCAGGACCAGGAAGGGACAATAACTCTTTATTAAGGATCCCAAAAGAACTCACTCGCTGCCTCTGTGGGAGAAGTGCTTCAGGCCAGGAGTGTGGGTCTGTGCTTGGATCATAGGGCCATACACTCCCTCCAAGGTGGGGGCTGAGGAACGGGGACCCCAGGCCCTCAGGAGAAGGTGTGCATCCCAGCTGCTGCTGCTCTCCTCAGTCATTACAACTCACCCCTTGTTCCAAGTTCCACTTCCCTTCTTCAGGATAAATATTCTTGATCCATCCCAAGATCCCGTCCAAGGAGCAGGAACCACAGGTGAGAGCAGGCTGGGACCACCAGCTCTGACAAACTCCTCGTGGCTAACAGAAGTTTCCTAACAGAAGCTTTTAAATGGGAGGAACATTGGTGTTAAGAGATTATTAGTCATTCTCTAAACTAGCGTGGGCTGAGTGCCGGAAAACATTTCTCTCCAAATCTGTATGAATAATGTGGCTAAATAAATCTGATTTTGGTTAGTCTTCCATGGTGATCCTACGGGGTGGATTTAAGAGGAGGAAAGTTTGGGGGAATATGGACTTTTGGCGAATGGCTGTGGAAGTTGCACCGTTTGTGTGCAGAGATGATGTGAGTGACTGCAGGATTAGACACCTTCTGGCATCAAACAGACAAGCATTCTGCAGGACCTCGGTACAGAGAGAGCCCACTGGCCCTTGGGAACCAGGTACCCAACACTGCTAATGAATAAATAGGATGAATTATGGCCATCTTGGCGTAAATCGATGATTCCCTGAATGGGATTTTCCTAGATGTGGGATTTTCCTAGATTTTCTCTATGCATTTGTAAAGCAGTTTGTCATGAAGACCTCTGGGTTGGACAAACAGCCCACTGGAGTGTCACAGGGCAGCTCAGCTCCCCAGGGCTGAGAAGGTAACCCCACCACAGACTAATAATCCTTGGAGGGACCCTTTTGTCTGGGTGATCCCCTCGTCACCCTCAGCATCACTCAGCCACCCCCACAGCCTCCCTGAGGGAGGACCTCACATCCCCAAATCTGAGGCTATGTGGGCAAGAGAAAAGTCCCTGGTGGGGGGACCACAGCCAAGCAGCTCACTGCTGTCACCGCTGTGTCGTGGTGCTGAGGGGGGGTCCCAGGTAGACTAGGGTGGAGGTGGGCATTTTTAGGTGTTTTATCCCCTCCTTTAAATGCATTTCTCCTGGTAGCAGCAAGTGGGTGGGTATTTGGGGACTAAAAAGACATACGGGTGTCCAAGGGTGACAGAGACCCCCTGGTGGCTCTCCTCTCCCCATGACTGTGCTCAGACCCCTTGCCAGCCCCCTGCCAGCCGTGCCTTTGTGTCTGACTTTACCAGGGATGGAGAAGCTGGGGGTGGGTGGTGGTGGTTTCCTAACTGGGAGGGGGGGCTGCAGCTCAGCCCGTGCTCCGTCCCTCCACACACACACACACACACGGCTCCGGTTTGGCGACCGAGCTGGGGTTGCAATAGCCACCCGGGCGGCGGAGAGTGGGGCCGAGCCGAGGAGCGCTGTCGCCGGCGGGGGGTGCGCCGTGGCCGGCGGTGCGGT
>VZTM01027647.1:0-76762 GCA_013400555.1 Jacana jacana | reverse complement strand
CCCCGGGATGCACCCGAACGCCACGGTCCCGGCTCTGCCGGGTGGTTCCCTCCACCTCCACCCCAACGCCTCTAACCGCTCCGACCTGCTCCCCAAAGGGCCGGACGAGGACGACCTGGATGTCAACACCGACATCTACTCCAAAGTGATGGTGACCATCATCTACCTGGCTCTCTTCTTGGTGGGCACGGTGGGTAACTCCATCACGGCGTACACGCTGGTGCGCAAGAAGTCGCTGCAGAACCTGCAGAGCACCGTGCACTACCACCTGGCCAGCCTCGCCTTCTCCGACCTCCTCATCTTCCTCCTCTGCATGCCCATCGAGCTCTACAACTTCATCTGGGTCCATCACCCCTGGGCTTTCGGGGGGGCCGTCTGCAAGGGCTACTACTTCCTCCGGGACGCCTGCACCTACGCCACGGCGCTCAACATCGCCAGCCTCAGCGTGGAGCGCTACATGGCCATCTGCCACCCCTTCAAAGCCAAGAGCATCATGTCCCGCAGCCGCACCAAGAAGTTCATCAGCTGCATCTGGATCGCCTCCTTCCTCCTCGCCATCCCCATGATCTTCACCATGGGGGTCTACGGCAGAGACCAGGACCCCGACTCCCTCATCTGCACCACCATCGTGGACGCTTCCACCCTCAAGACCGTCATCCAGGTGAGGATCCCGGTGACCGGGGCAGCCGCCTCCCTCCCCGGGTTCGGATGCTTAAACTTTGCGGGGACGGGCGGGGCAGGAAGGGGGGGTGACCGGCTGCGGAAGGAGCGGGGGGGAAGGTGTCCCGGGCAGCTCTGACGGGGCGGAACGGCCTGGGGTGCGAGCAGGCGAGGTTTGGGGGGGTGAGAGGGGTGGGGGGTGTCTCGCTTCGCACCCCCTCCTGCCCCACAGCGCCTTTCCTGAGCCCCTGCACCGTGGTTAATGCGACCCCGGGTCGGTTAAAGCGCCCCCCTCCTCCCACTCCTCCTCCCTCCCTCCTCCTCCTTCCCGGACCTCCTCGCTGTCCCGCACCGGGACCCCGACGTGTCGCAGACCCGGGGTGGGGGGGACACAGCCGCGGGCCGGGGGTACTCGGATCCTCCCCAAACGTGGCACTTCATCGCCAGAAAACCTCCACAAATCTCCACCTTTTCTCTGCATCTTCTGCATCTCGTCCCCTCCGCCGGAAAGCGGGGAGGAAGATCAGGGGATATAAAACCTCTCTCCCCCTCTGCTGGTCTCCTGGGTTGATCCAGAGCCCTTTTCCTCTGCACGGTGAGAAATCCCAATTTCAGAAAGTTTTGGGAAGAAGGTGTAGCATAGACATCCACAAAGGAATTGTATCTTCAGAGCCGGAGACTGGGATTTTTGATGGGTTGGGGGAAACTTGTAGCTGGTTTGGTTTTTTTTTTTTGCTGGTTTGGGGGGAATCTGGTAGGTGGTTGAACTGGCAGAGCCCTCCTGAGTTCAGCAAGGCTTTGCTGGGCTCCACACACTGTTTCATCCCACATGCCCATGCGTGGAAAGGGTTTCAGCCAGCATCAACACTTGCTGCGCTCCAGTGCTCCGAGGGGTTGAGGTATCTGTTTACTGGAGCATTGGGCTTGAAAAATGTAAGAGACATGGAAGGGGAGACAGAAAGAGCAAGACACCAACCTCCATAGTCCCTTTGCTGCCGGGCCTGCGTGTGATGGCTTCTCAATCTTTTATTCTGGACATGAATTTCAGGTGGGTTTAGTCAGCGGCCAATTAGAATTTAAAGCAGCATGTGTACTAAAGCCTTTGGCATGAGCCTACAGTTAAAGAGAGGGAAATAAAATGGAAACAAATCAGAATCATGTCTTGATACCTAACTTCCACCTTGAGGTGCTGGGGGTTGTATTTCTTCTGTAAGTGCCTTGCTCATTTTGTCCGTGGTAGCCCAGTGTGCTTACCCCCAGTTCTCTGCTCTCTCAGGAGACATGAACCAGCTGATTTGAGAACAATGTGGCTGAAATGCATTATTTCCAGTCATCTTCCTTTTAGGATTAAACTGATGCTCATTGTGGCCATGATAGGGCTAAAAAGAGAGGATTATTTCTTAGCTGTGCCTTTGGAGATTACAGTTTAAACAACTCTCAACCTATTTTACAGTCTTGCTGTTATTCAGGCTCTACTTTATCCTGTTCACCAAGTTAAGAGGCAGGCAGAGGTGAAAGCACAGAACGTGAAGTTCACCTGGGGGCTCTTCCTTGTGGGTTGGTTTTTTTTTTAGTAGTATTATTTCATTTGTGAATAAATTTAAAAATAAAGAAGAAAGAGGTGGCTGGTGGTGGTGGTGGGGAAGCCGAAACCGTGCCGTACTGTTCCTCCTCGGGGGAGCTGGCTGCAAAAGTAGGGTTAGTTGCTAAGATGGGAAGGTTTAATGGCTTCACTCCGTTCCTCTGAGCACGGGGAGGAAGATGATGCACAACGTGATGCAGAGCCCTGGCCCGGGGAAGGCTCCAGAGTGAATAGGCAAAGCAGCTGCAGGTCGGGTTTAGAAGTGCATTAGTGGAGACGGTTGCACAGCGTGGGAGCGGGCGTTCTCGTGTCCTAAAGCTCTGCTGAGGGTGGGTTTTTTAAAACAAAAAAAGAAGAGGACTAATGGAAGACCTGTGCAAGAAAGGGCGATGGGAGTGTGGGAGAGTGCCAGGCAGAGGTCTGGCTGGTGGGAAAGCTGGAGCCCGGGTCTTTTGCAGTGGATTCAAGCCGCTTTAGAGCAGGTCTTTGCGTCTCTTTGCGTTCATTTTCTGGCTTTAAATTAAGCAGGGCAATGGTGCACTTGCTCGAGCTGGCAAATCACTTGTCATGAAGCACTGAACATATTTCACTCCTCTTCCTGTTTGGCAAACTGTCTAAAGCAAACTGGGGTTTTTTTTTGGAAGCCATTAGTTCTCCAAGAGGTTTTATTTGTTGACTGATTGAAAGCCAGCCCCAGAACTGAGCAGTTCTAACCATTAGAGACTCCGAGCCCAGCCTGAGTGTGGTTCTGCTGGGATTGATGCAGGAGATCAGTCTTCCCTGAACTGCATCAAGCTTCCCGGGATGATTTCAGCGTATTAATTTAACATCTCCCCTTTTGCCAAAGTCCTTCACTATTTGCTTTGAATATTTAAGTTTTAATGGACATTTCCAAGTGAAACAATAACAACAAAAAAGTGACTGTGCCCAGGTGGCCAATGGCATCCTGGCTTGCATCAGAAATAGTGTGACCAGCAGAAGCAGGGTGGTGATTGTCCCCCTGTGCTCAGCACTGGTGAGGCCACACCTTGAGTCTTGTGTCCATTTCTGGGCACCTCAACACAAGAGAGATCTGGAGGGGCTGGAGCGAGTGCAGAGGAGGGACACGGAGCTGGGGAAGGGCCCGGAGAATAAATCTCCTGAAGGAGCTGGGACTGTTTGGTTGGAGGAAGAGGAGGCTGAGGGGAGACCTCATCCCTCTATACAATTGCTTGAAAGGCCATTGTAGAGAGGTTGGTGCTGGTCTCTTCTCATGGGGAATCAGCAATAGAACAAGAGGGAATGGCTGTAAGCTGCAGCAGGGTAGGGTTAGGCTTGACATTAGGAAAGAATTCTTCCCAGCAAGAGTGGTCAGAGCCTGGACTGGGCTGCCCAGGGAGGTGGTGGAGTCCCCATCCCTGACTGTGTTTCAGAGTGGATGAGATGTGGTGTTGGGGGATCTGGTGTAGGGGAGAACTTGTAGAGTGGGGCTGATGGTTGGACTGGATGATCCCAAGGGTCTCTTCCAACCTGAATGATTCTATGTTAACTGGTCGAACAACGCTCGGCGTATTTGCTTCTTGCTCATATTGCTTAACTTGTACCACCTCAGCTCCCCAGCAACGGTAAGAAGTAATTACTGATATTCTCCCAGTAATTAGAGATTGCTCAGTGCAGCACATACTGATAAGCAGGAAGAGCAACAAGTGAGCTGCTCTGCAGGGTGTCACCAGGTGTCACCACCATCAGTACGGCCGGGCAGTGCACATCTCGCCTCCTGCCATGGAGACGTGAGCTCTCTGTGGCCTCTGACACTTCACTCTTCAGAACAGTACCACTTCCCAGCTCTATCACTGTCACTGCAGCTGTTGAAAACCACCTGGGACTGTGGTTTACTATATATTCTTCATTGCCAAGTTTGCCTGTTACTTCTGTCAATCAGGGACGTCTGGTTTGAGTCTTGGCCCCGGCGTGGGCTCCCCTAGCAGGAATAAGACCATTATAATTGCCTTATTTGGGTCTAGTTAACACTTTAACTGGCAGACATCCTCCAAAACACCCTGCAGTCAATTTTATGGGATTTTTCCACATAAATCAAACACCTCTTAAAGCCATCCCCATACGAGTATGTTCATGGTTTCATGCCACTTCAGCTGGAGGAGGTTTTAAAAGCTACTCATTGTGGCAGCAACAGATAAGGAAGCTCTGCGACGGAGTGAGGTGTTTCCCCTGTTCCCCTGTGGGTCGGTACCAGTGGCTTTGGCTACTCCACAGCCTTGCTGTTGGCTCTGGGACCAGCTCCCCCATTCAGGAGCCTGCTGAGGGTCCTGTCCCATCGTGGGCAGACCTGAGTGCCGTTAGCATCATACACTCACAGCCTTGCTTTTCAAAAAGGTCTGACTTTTAATGGCCAGATGGCTGCACAAAGTCATTTTCCTGTATTGCTTCTTAATTTCTTACCTCTTTTCTGGAGAAGCCCTTAGTGGACTTGGGGAAAGAGGGGAAGTTGAAAGAAATACCTGTGATCCTGATGCACCATCAGTCCCAGCACACAGAGCTGGGCAACTCCTCGACCTAAAATCCCAGGATTTTAACTGAACCTGGATGGGAGCAGCTCTTTGGCACCCCATAATTCAGTGTGTTTTCCTGCTGGCATGGCCCTGTCTGCGCTTGGAGGGCTCTGCTGCAAAATATCCCCCAAGTTTTAGTGCCTGGGTAGAGAGTGTCTGACACATGGTAATGTTTTATTTGCACGGACAGCTGGTGTGAACCCATTTATTAAAACACATGGCAGCAGGCCCTGTGCCTCCATAAGCTGTCGCAGCTCCATCAGCTCCCAGTTGCTCATTTGGTGGAGCAACTTTTTGGGAAGTTCTCGGGACCTCTGGGTTTGGGTGAGCAGCTTTTTTACTGCTGTTCTGCTCCACATCAGCCCACCCTTGCGTGGGTGCAGCTCCTCTCTCCCTCCACATCCCTTCTTTATTATGTTTTATGAAGCCTGCTCATAGTAAATAACTATGCACATGGAACCACCACTTGCCCAGGGAGGTTCTCTGCTTTATTTCTCCTTACGTTTCTTCCAATGGCTTCAAAGGAATGTGCCAAAGAGCCTCAGGTCTGAAGGGAATGGGAAGGAAGGCCCAGGACTTGGAGCTGGGAGATGCAAGGTGCAGCCTGGCCTCTCAGCATCCATTACCACGCTCTCTACACGCTCTTCCAAGGACATTTACTCAATTCCCAGTTGCCTGAGGGGCCCACAAAATTATTAATTCCACACACGATGCTGCAAACCCTCCTTTACCCTTTCCTCCAGTGAGGAGCACCTTGGCAGGGTGGAGGGATGAGCTTCCTGCTGCGATGGCACCCGGTGGGTGCTGTGGGACCCCTCTGTGGTGCTGTGTAAATCAACATGGCAGGGGTCTCTTGGTAGGACATGAAAATAGCAACCCATAAGCCCAAACGGCTGAATTGTCTCTAGGTTTGCTGGCAATTCGCTCAATGGCTTCGGTTCAGGAATCCTGCATTTATAGCGATGTTGACTAGAGGAACTGAAGTTGGTTTCTTTTCCTTTGGTCACAGCCAAATTCCTACTATGGCTTTTAATAACAGCACTGTTTTAAATCACTCCCTCCAGCTCCTCGCAGCGATAATCCCACCCTTTGAGCCTGGCTGATAAAACTCTTTCGGCTACACACGCAGCATCTCACCCGCTGGAGAAGCCCACACCTGGGTGGCACAATAAATCAGTGGCTTTGTGGCAGGATGGTGTCCCACAGAAGGTGTCCCACCAGGTCACGGTGCTGCCAACCCCTCGGGCAGACAAGAAAATGAAGATGTTGGTCTTTAAATGTGTCCGGATCCATCCCCACAGCGATGGAGACACCGCCCAGGTGGGGATGCCCATGTGTGGTGGTGTGAGCATCCCTAAAAAGCTGCTTTTTTTCCCCATAAACTACACAGGGAACCCAGGGCTTTAATTCAGCATATGCATGCTGACAGCCCAGCCTGCCTAATCCAAGCCTGTTTACACTGTGGCCTGTCCTGCAGCTAGATCTAAATTAAATAAGCTCTTGTGTTCATTGCTTTACATAACCACTTGGCCTGCTGTGTTTTGCCAGTTCTTACATAATTTCTTCTTTTTTTTTTTTTTTCCTTTCTTCCCCCCTCCCAGTTGATTTTAATTCCTTTGATTTCTTTCTTGCTCCCCCCTCCCCGAGACATCAGCTGCAGAACGGGGAAATGCGCCCGATCAATCCAGCTCTTAGGATTTCCTCTTAGCAGTTTGTAAAGACAGGAGAGACAAAGGTAACCTCTTCCCAGAGACAAAAAAAAAAACCCCAACAAAAAACCAACAATAAAACCAAACATAAAACCCCCCAAACCTGCAGCTGCCTTTAATCTTCTTCCAGATCATTTAAAACAGCTATTTAATTGTCTTCTCCCTACCTCCCCCCTCCTTCCCCTCAAAGGCTTTAACTACCATCTCTGTGCAGCATCTGCTTGAGACTCACAGATGGCACTTCTTGCTTCCTGACGTTGAGAAAGGCTTCTGGGTCCTGCCCAAGGGGCAGGTGATGGGCAGCATCCCACCACGGGACACCTGGGAACCTGGGCAGAGCAGGCTTTGGGCTTCAACAGTGCTCCCATCACCTTTTCCTTGCTGTGAAATTGCCCCTTGGCGAGGGGAGCAGGTGAGCAAAGGCATCTGGAGAGGGATGGTGGGGTTCAGGGGTGACAAGGTGAGGAAGTCTGAGTGTTGTGGCCATCTCACCCTAAAGTGGCTTACATTAGATGTCAAAACCAACAATCCGAGTGCTGACAACCTTCCTGCCCCTCAAGTTCAGCAGATGACGCTGGGTTACGACATTCCCAGTCTGTCTGGTCTAAGGCACTCGCACTGTGTGAACCTGGAGAAGCTTCCAAAGCCCATCCTCCCTCTGTACCTCCATACCCCACATCCCTTTCACAGCTCCTTCAGGCCAGCACAGGAGAGAAACGTGGATCATAAATACTGAGCGTTCTCAGCCTTTTTCTGGGAACCAGCCCCAGGGTTGGTGGCATTGCTTCTGGTCCCTCACAGGTCCTCCCTGCCCAACAGCTCCTTCCATGATTTACACCCAGCCTGCAGATGTACCTCTTCCCCAGACACTGACCCCTCTCTTCAATTCTCCCTTTATAAAACCTTCCAGGTGTCTCTTTGCCAAGCAAATTCCTAAATATACTTAGGAAGAACAAATTCCTCTTTTGTAAGAGGATCCCACAGCCTGGACAGGGCTGTGTACATAGCCTGATTTCAGTAGTTTCCCTTCTCTTTGACAATGAAAATTAAAGCACCTTCTGGTACTTTCCTGCCAATTATTACTCCCTCTAGATAATGAAGAGTAAATTTAGGGCCACTGCTGTTACAGCCACCTTGCTTTGAGAGATTTTTTCCTCCTCCAGGGGAAATGAAGGTTAGCAAACACTCCCTTAGCACATCTTTTTCTTCCTCCTTTAAGCTTGAAGCTTTCTTGGGGTCTATCAACTTATCAGCTTCACCTGGACCCACAGAGCCAAGACCGACTGCAGATCAGCTACGAATGCTTGGATGTAGGACAGCATTTAGCTCAGCAGACCCCTATTTTTGATCAGGACTCCAAACAGCTAATTAATACAGTCATTGCAATGCTGCACCCTAGTAATTGTAGCATAATCGAGAGCGATGCAGGTCTGCAGTGCTGGAACAAATAAATGTGGCCTGAGTACGTGGTAGGACTGTCATATCACCTAGTTCCCTTGGAGAACTTGTTTAATAAATCCATAATTATTTGAGTATATTCTGGAGCAAATTATCCTGCTTTTCCCTTTTATACCATGGTATTTTCAAAACCACCTTATAAAAATGCAACTCACACAGTCACTGGGAAAGTTTAGCTCATTGCTCACATCGCTCTGTTGATTCCTCCTGCAAAGACCTTACATTTTATCCTCATGGGGACAATTTATACATTTTAATATACTCATTTCATTCAAAAGAGAAACTCACAGGATTGAGTTTCCCTCCCCAAAGCCCACGTTTCTCTTTTTTTTATCACTGTCAGTCCTGAGCTTATGACATTTTCGTACTTACTTATTCCTTCACTCCAAGTGTGTGAAGTGTGATAAAGCACTGTAGGAGGAAGGGAAAATATAAGTTCAGGTTCATAAATAGATATTTCACCTCAAGGTAGAGGAACGGGGGGAGACCAAGCCGTGCTGGGAAACAAATCCTGTAATACCTGAGGCTCTGAGAGCAGAGAGGAGCTGTGATAGAGAAAGACACTGGGAAAAAGCAGCAATGAAGACAGTAACCAACAACTTTACTGGGATTTTTGATGTCTCCCCTGAAAGTTTGATTGAATTTTCTTTGCTGCCATCCCCAGCAGCACAAGAGGAGGTACAGGCACAGCCTGGTGCCTGTGGGGTTGTGGTGGAGGGAATCCATATGCAGAGAATGGGGAGGGGGAGAGGAAAGCAAAGGGTTGGGGGTTTGTGGTTTTTTGGCAGGTTGGTTAAGAATAAGGCTCTGAAAGCTGCTCAGGGGTTTAGGGATGGATTAGTGGGCTGGGACGTGCCAGGAGGGCACAGAAATGTGGTGACAATGCCTTGATCATGTGCCTTCCCCAAAATATTTGTGATCTAATGCCCTGGGAGGGAGGAGGATGTGGCACAAACTGAGCCCCTGTGCCTGTGCCACCGGCTTGTGCCCTCCTGCTCCTCTGAGCTCAGCCACAGGCAAGAGGTACTGGGGAGAAGAGGAGAGTTTGGCCCCAAAGCTCTTCCCCAAAGGGCTTGTGCTGTAGGACCCACAGTCGCTCCGCTGGAACACCCTGTGTTTGCTCCAGGGAATTGAATTGTTATAATCAAAAGCTTCAACTCTTTGACTTTCATGCAGTTGAACCCATCTATCACTTCAGATCCTCTGAGGCCAGGAGGGGTTTTCTTCAGTTATTTACATAAAACGTGATGAATTAATCTCATTTTAACACAAACTTTCTCTTTCCTTATTGCCAGAAAAGCAAGGCCGACTCTGCTGCTATAAATAAGATGTTTATACATCAGATGGAAAGACCAATGTGCTTGAGGTATTTTGCTCAACATCAGCTCCAGCAAACCTCATTTCTGCCCAAGCCAAGGTGTCCCCAATGCAGCCAGCACTGCTGGAGTCTGGGCTGATGCTACAAACCCCCCTAGAGGGGTTTATTGCCCCCCAAAATGAGTTTCTCAGGGCACCAGTGATGGCCCTTGCCACTACCATTCCCTCCAGTAGGTCAGGCAGTCGGACCAAACAGTGTTCCACTGTTAACAGCTCTCACACCTGCGTCTGCAGTCAGTGGTGGGACAGTGTTTGACTTAAGCATAGCCTTTAATTTATTTATAACTGCATATCCAGCACTCGGTATCATATTTAATGCAAGTAACATTCAAGTGAAATCCCCACTGAGAGGCACATTATGAAGATTAACAGCCTGGCTTTTCTATTACTCCAATTTATACAGCACTGATTCGGGCTTGGTGCTTTTAGGCAAGTGTTAAGAATATTTGAATCAAAAAATCTATATCTAAGACTGCCATTAAATCTATATCTAAGTCCGTGCCTGAAAGCCTGCTTGTGGCTCCACAGCCAAAGGAAAGGCATAAAATAAACTCAGGGAAATGCTGATACACAGGTAGGTGAGAACCTCAAAAGGTAATCTCCACTGGTCATGCGATAGGCCATCTGTGAGGGATTTATTCCTGTTAATTATAGAGCTCACTCTCCTTTTAAACAACCTGTCAGGAAAATGAATCTCACTAGGTTTAAGATGCTGGTGAACTTATTCTCATCCTCTGTGATTATTTGGAGCCGTTTTATTCCTTTCTACCTTCCTGTGATGAATTTGTTCAGGTGCAATGCCTTGGCCTCTGCACTACATTATGGACTTTATTTATAGGTTTGTGTCTGATCTTCTATCTGGGTCCTTCTCCCTCCCTCCCACCCACTGGAGAACTGCCCAGGTCACTGCCCAGGTTCAGTTGTCACAGAGGAGAAATGTCACCAATGTCATATTCTAAATTGTGGCCAAACTCATCATTTACCAGGATGGGAATTGCTTTTGGTTTTGCTTTTCACCAGGGATCAGGCTCACACTCCAGCTCGCTCTGCAGAGAAGTGGCTTCTGCCTCCGCTTTGCTGAGCTGTGTTTAAGAGTAGATGAGATGTGGTGTTGAGGGATATGGTGTAGGGGAGAACTTGTAGAGTAGGGCTGATGATTGAACTTGATGATCCCAAGGGTCTCTTCCAACCTATGATTCTATGATTCTATGATTCTATGATTCTATGAATAAAGCCAAGAGGCTTTTGCAGGATGTTGCTCTTGGACTTCAGTTGAGACTTGGTGGTAGGTGCAGGTGGTCATCGAGGTGCAGTTCTTCTCTAGAGTGGCTCCCTGCTGTGTTAGGGAAAGGCTAGGGGTGAAAGGAGGTGCTGGAGGGGTGTTTCAGGGCACAAGCGCTCATAGGGCTTTAGGGCAGGGTGGCTGAGCTGTGTCAGGGGGAGCTCCTCTGTAAGGAACAGGAGTCTGGTTCAGGGGTGATAGTAATGCTAGGGGTTCTCTTAGAGAGAGAAGGAAGATGAAGCATGACAGGAGCTATTTATTTTGAGAATGAGATGCCTGGTGCATTACTGCTCGCCAGCTCCATCTCTTCCCCCAAATGAGGGCTTGCACCCCTGTCCCTTCCTGCCTGGCTCGAGCTCCTCCAAAAAGGGCTAGATCTGTGATCCTCAGGGAGTGGTGGTATTGCAGGGAGATGATGCAGAAGGTCTTCCACTTTCACAAACACTTTTCTTCAGATGTTTCAGGGAAGACTAACACATACAGAGTGCTGTTGCAGCCGGAAATACAGCTGGCTGGTGTCTTCATGCCTCTGAAACAAGCATGTTTGGGGAAGGGAAAATTGCAGGGCATGCTCCAGAGGTTTTCTTGTGGTGTGTAGGGCTGTGCTAAATTCCATCCCTCAAATGTTGTTCAGAAAAAAGTTACTTTTAAGGTCCCTCAGGGGCTGCCCCCTCTCATTGCAAGGTTACGTCTCCTTGCTCTTGCACAAAGTTAAAATAAAGTTTTGTTTTTCTGCTCTGAAGGTTGCTGGTTTCTTCCCTGTGAAATAAGGAAAAACCTTGCTAAGCTTCTCTGCTATTTAGGGAAAAACATAATTTACTCTGTTTCAATTAAACCAAAAAAACCCTAAAGCAATAAAAAACCCACTGGCAGCCAGTGAAGAGTAGAAGCAAAGAGACAAGGGCAGAAACAGGGCAAGAAAGGACAGTTTTATAGAACTCCTGCTGCGTAGTGATAGAGGAGGCCTTTATGCCTGCAAAACAGAACTGCTTTTCTGTTAAAGCAACTATTGACTCAGACTCTCCAGCTGCAGCTGGGGCTTTGCAGAGGAGCTGAGCGCTGGGAAGAGACCGAGTTCCCCGCATCTGCTGGCCCCTGCTCAGCCGGTGCCCCTGGCAGGGACCGCTGTCCCGTGGGGCTGTAAATCACAGCCATGCCTTCACAGTCAGCAAAAAAAAAAAAGAGAGCAACCTACCAAACCCATTTCAGGTGTGTTTTTTTTTTTTTCAGGGGAAGAAGCTGGTTGGGATAATTTGCATGACTTTTCCCTCCCTTCCCCAGTTGTACAGGGCTGGAGCCGGGTGGGTTTTGGCTGGGGCTGTGTCTGGTGGGGTTCAACCCCTGAGTTTCCCTGCAGGTTTGCACTGTGGGATAACTCCTTCCTGAGCATCCTTTGTGGCAGCAGAGGGGTTCTAATCTGGCTGTAGGGGTTATTTTCACTTGTCCCCTGTGGGTACTGTTGATACAAAACTGAAGCACAGCTGAAATATCTCCTGGGCATTAATTCCTTTTCAGCAGTGGACTTGCTTTCCTCTCTGGGAGGGCAGTCCGTACCCCAGTGCTCAAAACAAAAGGAAAACCTTAATAGTTAGCAGATTTCCCTCTATTTCTGTCCTACAAACCTCATTTGCTAAACCTCCTTGTGTTGTACCGACCGACTGGCTACTCCTCTTTGGAGTCAGAGTTTTCCGAGGAGTGGTGCTGCTCTTCTGCCAAGAGCCAGCTTGTGTCTGGGGCCTTTCAGGTCAGTGTCTCAGCAGCGAGGAACCACTCAGGTGGAGAATGGGTCTTTCTGCCTGGCTGCCTCCACTTATAAACAGACACCGGTCCCCGACGCAGGGCTGGTGTTGCAGCAGGGTGAAGCTGGTTGCCATCCTCAGAGCTGGTTGAGCCCCAGTGCTCCCAGCATCAACCCTCTATCAGCTTGTCAAGCTGCTTTTGCGGTGCACGTGTGTTAAAACTAACATATCCATTGGCATAAATCATGGACACATGGTGAATCAACAGGGAGATGCCTGGGAATCCCCCAGGAACGGGGTTGGCAATGGAAGATCTCTCCAGTGATGGTGAAGGGCTGTGTCCAGTGTCCTGGGAGGCTGATGGGGAGGAAATCCTTCATCCTTTCTGGGAGTGAAAATTATAACCAGCAAACATCAAGGAAGAAGCCATGAAAAACGAAAAATTACTTTCTGGGCTGGGACAGCACTTGTTTTCGTACCTTCATTTGATATTCCATTGGAGCTTTACTGGAGATAAGTGATCTCCTAGAAAACAGGGCTTTTATGTCCAGTCACAAAGAATAAATTGCAAAGACTGCTGAGGAAAGCACATTTATTATCCAGGGAGACAAGAAATTTAGCTGAAAATAAGCATGGCTTTTTTTCATTTACAATTCTGGCTGCAACTCCTCGGAAGTCTGGCTCCAGCCAAGCTGATTAGGCTGGAAACGGGGCAGAAATCAGCCATGAAAGGTGCATTGGTCACCCCTAAGAAACCAGCTTCTTCCAAGATTTACTCACAAAATGCTTCCAGCTTCTCCTTCTGCTCACATGTAGCATTCAACAAAAATGGGATGGTTTGTAGGGGCCCATGTTTAAGGTGGTAACGTGGGTATGAAGCCAGGCTGCTGCCCTGCCGGTCTCTCCCAGCTGCTGGGTGAAGGTCTGTGTAGGAATTGATTTAAGGTGGCTGAGACCAGCTCTCCTGGAGCCCCAGCATCCACATCCATCCCACAGCAAAAAGGGACTGGTCAAATAAACAGAGATTTCCCTGTTATTAGTGCTGTTGAGATAACTTTGAAATGCTTGTTATTCAAAGTAAATGAATTACGTAACCTTTCCCCCCTATTTTTGGCTCCAGGAGGAGTCAGTGAATTGCCTTTTTTCAGAGCAGAACATTTGTGCTTTTTACCATAATTCAGGGAGCAGTTTTGTGCCTTGAAACCGGTGAGCACATGATTCACAGTGACACATTTCTGTGCTGGCAACGGGCCTTGTCTCAAAAGCCTCAATGGTCCAGGCTTGGCCTCTCCAAAACTGGGGCTTAAGGCTCCAGTGACCCTGAGGAAACTGGTTATGAAGGGATTGATCCCTGAGCCACACCAGAGTGCCATCAGAGCTGACTGGGGTAGTCCTTCATTACCTTTTTTAGTTAGAGGACGGCCTTGTATTTGTGAAAAGTTTCATGGCTCATGTCACTTCCAGTCTTTCCTCTTTTTCTCTTTATTTTCCTCAGCTTCATACTTGCAGTAACTTCATTGCTAAGCCCCAGGCAGTGATGAGGGTGAGCTCTGGTAACCCACTGCTGCTCTCTCTCTTCCTCCCCATTCCCTGGCTGGGGACAGGAGCCACACTGGCAACGTCACCCAGCTCCTCTTTTCATCACTGCGGCTCCGTGTCAGGCCATGTTCCCGCAGATTTGATTTGCACCATGGCTTGTGTCCTGGAGTGCTCTGTGGGCATCCTCTGGTTTGGAGCTGTGGGGTTGGGTTTTTTTTTTTCCTTCTTTTTTAATGCAAGACCCTGTGGGCTGGGTCTGCTCCCCAGAAGGGTCTGCTGGAAGGAAAGTCCTTCCCCACCCTGGTTGTTCCTGGTTTCTATCAGTGTAAGTGAGAAGAAGCACACAGTGGTGTGGTGGAAACGGTCCTTTTAGTGTGCTATCCATGTGGAGCAGGAACCTGAGGGTGCTGCAACAATATCATTCTCCTGTAGCTCTTCTGTTTCCATCTAATTAGAACATTATTGTTTCATTCATGTCAACTTGCATTTTAAATATGGAGAGAGGGACAGAGTGGCTGATTGGTAACTTATTCTCTGCGTGGGTATAGATAAGCATTAATCACCCTGTCATGCTCATGCTTTCTCTTTCCTGCTGAGTCTCAGACACCAAAATTGCACATAAAGAGGAGAAAAAGCCTGGGTTGTGATGACACTTGGTGTGTGTCACCCGTTGGGTCTCGGGGAGGGAGGGTGACGTGCCCTTGCTGGCTGCTGGGGTAGTCTCTGGCTGCACATGGGCTGCATTTGGAGAAACGAGGGAACTTTCACCCCCAAGCGAAGCTCTGCTTTAGAATTTTATGTGCTTCCATCTCCCCTTCCCTTCTGTTTTCATGATGTGTTTTATCACTGCCCTGCACCTGCCTCTTTGGTGTGTCAAGGCAGGGGAGGGAGAGAAGGAGCCGGGGCGTGTATGGAAACATCCCGATCTTCTCCATGAATAATCTTCTCCATGAATAATCTTCTCCATGAATAATGCCTCTTTCTCCCCTCATATGTCATGATTTGCTCCCCAAAGTGCTGGCGTGCAGCGGGCACACATCCTCACTGCCCTTGGGGTGCTCAGCATCCTTCCCCGCTCCCTGGAGACAAAGCACATCAGCCACAGTGGAGATGATTGATGGAGACCTGGGCATGTGAAATGGGAGCAGAGGTGCAATACTCAGCACAGGTGGGGTTTGGGGTGGAGAGCTGGAATCCGACCATTTAAAATCACCCTTGCTTCAGGTGTTTCTGTAGCCCTGAAGCACATGTGCTTTTGTAGGGTATTTTTAGCAAACTTAGGTTTAGTGAAGGTCGTGGAGAAGTAGAGCACCAGCATCTAGAAGAGCTGTCATCCCACTTCCAGTCTAGCAGGAGTAACACATTGACTTATTTATGAGAGCAGTCAGCTCCCTTCCCTCGGTGTGTAACAATCTGCTTTACTTCTCCCAGCACAGAGAAATCATTTTATTGTCAACAATTCTGTGTCCTTAATAAAATCTCAAAGCAAGTTAGGCAAGATTTGAGGGAAATGGAAATGTTTCAGGATATCTATTCTTTTTCACTTCTTTCCAAAATATCCCACTCCACTGTCTAAAACCGAGGAACAGCAATTGCTGCTCTGGCCAGAAGGAGGGGGAGGAAATTACTTTCCAAATCTTGAAGAGCTGCTGGATAAACCCTTGGTCCCAGCAAATCCCAGTGGCTGTGGAAGCCTTTGGGTGTTAACACCATGCTCACCTTTGCAGATTTTCTCCTGTTTTGGACCTATTTCCATCTTCCACCTTGGGAGAAGGACTGGCAGGAGGGGCAGCTTTCCTTCCATCTCTTCTGAGCTGCACCAACAGCCCTTCCTTGCAGGAGTAAAGGACCCTGAGTGCACAGCAAACTTCGAGTAATTAATTAAATCTTGCCAGACAACATCCAAATACTTTGCACCTAGGAGGAGAAGCTTAGTCTGTGAGCTGGAAAATACCTATGTCAAGAATGACTAATCTCAGCCCAGGTGATACTTTAAAAATGAAGACACTTGATGCTCCCTGCAGAGAAAGATCCATCAAAATGGCAAGAGTCATTGTGAGTATGTTTGGAGCTACAGGGATGCCCATCCAGCTACAGCCCAGACTGGTCCCAAAAGCTGGTTTGAGCCTGGTGGGGTGCGGGTGTCCCACTCTCACCCACTCATTTCTCACGTGCACCAAATGAGATGAAAATCCCCCAATAAATTCTAATGTGGAAAAGGTTTTGTAACGAGCTGTGAAATGTTAATAAATCACCAGGAAACACTAAAGTAACGTGATATGAGATCTTTTTAAAGTAACCCACAAACGATACGGCAGCATAATGAGCCTTAGTTTTATTCTGTTTAAACTATGAAGATTAATACACTGCAGTCTCTTCAGAGCCCTTCACCAAGACAGACTTTGTCCTCCTCCTTTGTTTCAGTCCAGAGGAACCTTCTTCCTTTCTTGACCTTCTGAGTGATGTTAGGAGCCTGGAAAGATGTTGGATAAGCAGCCCCCAGAATGAGATCAGGGCAGATGGATGACCCTCAGTGGCACGTTGCATAGAAAGAAGGCATGGGAAGCTGGAGGAGAGTGAAAGAACAGGGCCATGAAGACCTGGACTGTCCACCTGCAGTGTCTGATGAAGTTCTGAACTTGGATGGTGGGGTGTCTGCCTGAAGTGGGCACTGTATTTGTCTTTATGGAGATGCCTGCCTGATTTCATTGATTAGATATTGATAGTACATCAAACAATCTTGCCACGAGTATGGACAGTCCAGAGCTGGTTAGTCAGGGTAATGTAGTCAGGACTGTCAACCATCAGCTGAAAAGCTGGAGACTCTAAGATAAGATGTCCTTGTGCTTCATCAATATAATTATTTTCATGAAAAATGCCAGTTCTTATGAAACAATTGCCTGTCATAATTGTCTCTAAAGCTGTCATTACCAAGGAGTCATCTGTCACTTGTGCAGATGTGCTCCTGGAGATGTTTCTGCCTAATTCTAATGAAATTGCCTGGCAGAGCAATTGCTATTGAACACAGAGAGGGCCCTGGGGCACAGAGGAGGGTGATAAATCTCTGCCCTGGCTTTCCCCAGATGCTGGTGTGGTCTGTATGGCATGCTGTGGCATGAGGAGCTGATCCTTCCTACTGTTCTTTAGTGCCTGTCACAGGAAAACTGAGGTGGAAGATCGTGGAGGTGCATCTGCCCATGGCAAGGGCTTCATTCCTGCTCCCAGTGCTCTTGGGCTGGAGATGCTATTTCTCCTTCATCCTCTCTTTCCACTGGAGACATTCCTCCTGCCCTTGAGAAAACAATGGGGTATGCAGTTTTGTAGTGAAATAATTAATTTTCAAAGGGAAAAGTATGTTTGGGTTAAACTAAGAGGAATGCATTAAGAAATTTGTCAGGGGTGAGAAAAACAAAGCAACTAATTTGGGGTTGGCCTACAGCACTTTGTTTGCAAATAAAGCACGTAGTTTGAGCTGAGGTGAATCACTATGCTTCACTTTTGGCTTATAAGCCATCTTTTTCTTCTTTCTTTTTTAGCTTAGGATGAGTCTGAAATAAAACAGAAGCTCTGCATGTTTTTTTTTTATTTAATAGTTTGCAATGAAATGTGTTGGTGTTTCCAAATAGAAGACAAGTGTTTATTCTAAGACACCAAAATCGTTCAACATTCCCCACCCAGCCCCGTCTTTTTGGTTTTGTCAATACCATTTATTGAATTTAACAGGAACCCTCAACAAGCTCTTGATTTCTTTCCAAAAAAATCATTTTTCACCAAATTCACCATTCTCAGGAGAAGATGAGTTGTCTACGACTGCTGCACACTTCAGCAAGGGCAGGGTCCTGCGTCTCCAGGCTTGTGACTCCCCATCCTTTTGCATCAGCCACAGCTGGGGCGACTTGTGTGAACCAGGGTCCTCCAGGAGTGAAATCCCAGTGTGGTACCCCTTGTGTTAGAGACTTCTTTCTGTAGGAGGGGGCCTTTTCATACAGGTAACAGCATGGGTAGAGCAGTCCTCAAGGAGGACAAGATTTGTTCTTTGACTTCAGCATGGCAGTTAGGACTCTTCCAGTTATTAGACAATCCTTACAGGAAAAAAAGACATTTTCCCAGTTGTTTTTATAACTTGTGTTCCCGCATCTGCTCAGTCCCTGCACTTCTCATTACCACATGACAGAGTGTAATATATCCTTAAATACACAAAGCTTTTAAATTCTCCTAACAGATGTTTCAGGTTCTGGTTTTCGTGCTGCTTTCACCGTCTCCCTGTGATGAGCCAAAGTGTGTCTGATTCAGCTTTATCGACACTGAGCCAGGTTCCACTTCTTTTAAGCATTTTAATTAATACATAATAAATAAGGAAACATGGACATAAATTCTCCCCTAAAAGTCCAGCACAGTCTTCTGGGCATTCTCTCTAGATTTATTTTGTTTAAAGTATCTGTCTTCCAGCGTGGGTTTTGGTTCTTTTTTTTTGTCTGCTCATGTTCCTTCACTGCTAAAGATCAAATGTTTTTCTGTGTCTGTGCCAGGTATAAACCAGGGAGATCCTGGAGGAAGAGTATTTAATAAGGTCTCTAATAGGCTTTAAATACAATAATCCAAATAGCACTCAACTGGCTGGTGCCTCTCCCTCTTTGTGTGTGGTTCAGGCTCTCTATTTTTGTTCTCAGGTTGTGAGAGTGACGGTATCATTAAAGATCAGACAAATCCCATTTTTTTCACCGGTATGATCCCTGCTTTACCAACAGCTGTGCAGCTGAGCGGAACTTCTGCATGCCTTTTTGACAAGCCCCAGACAGGCCCTTGCCTGTGAAGCATTTTGACACACTCAAATTAGGTTTGAACTCGACCTTTAGAAGTAAAGCTGGTCCTGGTATCGCACGCCTTTATACAAAAAGCCATTTCTCCATGCAAAAAAAAAAGGAGGAAAGATCACAGAAGGTGGTTTCCCAATTAGCCTGAAACAGCTTTTACAGAGCCACCAGCCTTGGCTGCTTGTAGCTACAGCAGCTACAGAGACCTGGATGTTCTGCCCACGGGCTTGAGGCGAGTGAGGGGAGACCTGCGTGTCTCAGCTCTCTCCTAAGAGCTGTGGACCCGATAAAGTGGTCAAAGTTGGCATAACCCTGACATTGCAGCTATGCTTTTCCACATTAAGTAGTGCAGGGAATAGAAGGTTAAATGAGTAAAAGCCAGAAATACCAGAAAAAGGAGGTGTTTTCCCAAACAGCCTGGGTACACCCAGAGCGTGACTGCGGCGTGACTGGGGCTGGGCATGGAAAGTTGCTATATAAATAAATGAATAAAGAAGATATCATACAGATCTGGATGTGATAAGAGAGAAGTGAAGATAGCCAGCAGCAAACCCTCTAAGATTCAGATGCTCAAGGAAGACAACAAGAGAAGGCAGGAGAAAGGCTCCGTGGTACGGAGATGTCTGGATCTGGTGACCCAGCTGCAGCACCATCTCTGTGTAAGGAAGGAAAAGCAGTGTCTAAACCATCCCCAAAGGAGAACGTCTGCAGCAGTGATGAAGTGATGCACAGCGAATTCTCCAGGGTGGCTGAGATCTGGCTTTGGCGATGGTCCTCTCCTCTATCACTCACGCGTTGATTGTAAACAACAGCCCAGCAGGGAGTTGAGTCTTGAGAATGTTTAATTTCTGCCTTAAGATCAAGCGATGCCTCCCTGAGCTGGTAATTCAATACGAGCTAAATGGAGGGAATGGCTCCTCTTGGTGCTTTCCTGTTCTCCCCAGCTTTACCTGCAGTGTTTTTCCTTTACCAGCTCCATTTAACTGCATCAGACACAAGGAAGCATTTACATCCTTGCTTACACCTATTTTTTGAAGCCACTTAAAAGAGGAGAGAGGACTAATAAAAAAAGGTGCTACCATTCTTCTTGCTTTGCCCATGATGCCACCCTTGCTGAGACCCACTCGCCCAAGACATCGTGGCCCACCCATCCCTTCGTAAGAGAGATCAGAGTTCCACGTAAAACAAGGCCTCACTTTCCTTCTTGCACGCCCTGCTTTGATATCCCTCCTCCAGCACTTCCAGTTCCAGCACAATAATTGAGGACACGGATGTTTTAACTCCCCTGACTTGGTTTCGGGGTTAGCAGCGTACGGCAATGAGAGGAGTCACTTCTCCAAGGTACCACAAATCCCTTTAAACAACCATGAACACCATTAGCGGGGCCAAATCCTCTCTGCTTTGCTAAAATGGCATGCTTTTCCCCTGAAATCTAAATTTTGCTTTATTCATTTATAATATCCCTGTACTCAGCCTGCCAGCCTGGCATTTCAGCTCCCCTGTGGATGTTTTTTCTTGCCTTTAGTCAAAGCAATATTACACGGGAGTTAGATTGAGGTTTGGAAAGTCAGACTTCCCAGGGTCACTTGAAAGCTTCATTTGAAAATAAACCTTGCTAGAAAACAGAGAAATTGTCAACTCACCTACTTATTTTTTTGCCTCCGATTATTTACCTGAAAAACAGGAAAAATAAACACTGTCTTGTACAAAGAAGGGAATGGACAGTTTTGCTTAATGAATCACTTCATGTCTTTGTCCATAATAGGCTGAATAAATTCACTGTACTTCCAGCATTTCAGCGCCATGTATGATATCTTCTCTCCCTGAAAATTCATTGCAGTACCTGAATACTGAGCACTAATGAGAATTCTCTGCACTTAAAGGCCTGAAATTAAAATATGGCAATTACCAAAGTATCTTCCATTAGACGGAATTATTTATGAGAACTTGTCACTTAAAAGACTCTCAGTTTTTACTGAATCAGAAATCAAGACATTTCAGGCTGTTGTCACATACTTTTTTTTTCTACCAGAATGACATAGGAGCTTCTCTTTCTTCACTGCAATGAGTTATTTGGGAGAACAGCGTCCAAGATTTCTTATGTGTCTTCTTTTACCACTGTGGTTTAAGTGGAGTCCCCCCAAACAATTCAGAGCTGAAGGCCTTAATCTTCACCAATTTTGATGCTCATCTTTCTCATGGCTGTTCCTTCAAGGAAAGCAAGTCTGGAAGGATTTCAATTAATTGTCCTGGCATTCAGTTTAGTCCTAGGTGTTGACCATAGGGAGCATTACCGCACCGAATAATTACATTTTTCAGTGGTTTTGGTAGAGACAGCCCTGAACTTGCCATCCCAGATCTTTTATGCTTCTCCTCACATCTTCAAAACGTGGATTTCTAAGGCCACACTCAGATTCCAAGTGAATAGGACCCCCCTCTAATACTTTGGGGCTTCACTTGCAAACAGCTTCCTTTCAATTGGAAGAGGGAAATAATGTTAGAAGTGTGTCTGTCATCCACGGTGAGGCATGATTTGTAGTATCTTTTATTAAAATAATGAGCTGAACTGAAAAGCAAGCAAGCAAAGACAAAGACACAAATCTTGGAGAGTTCCTGGGTAAGCAAGTCCTTCTTCAATCTCAGGTAGGAGCAGACACCTCAGTCATGCATCAGAAAATCAATCTGAGTGTAACTTGGCTGTTAAGCGGGGGTCAGTTTGGTGACTGTGGTGCAAAGATGCTGAGACAAGAAGATAAGGGCACTAACAGCCATGGGTGTCAGGCAGGAGAAGTTGGGGTGAGAGGGGGGGATCCTAGAGTACCATAAAAGCAGTATGTGTCATAGAATCATAGAATCATTCAGGTTGAAAGATACCCTTGGGATCATCCAGTCCAACCATCAGCCCCAGTCCACAAAGTTCTCCCCTACACCAGATCCCTCAACACCACATCTCATCCACTCTGAAACACAGTCAGGGATGGGGACTCCACCACCTCCCTGGGCAGCCCAGTCCAGGCTCTGACCACTCTTGCTGGGAAGAGTTCTTTCCTAATGTCCAGCCTAACCCTACCCTGCTGCAGCTTGAAGCCATTCCCTCTCATTCTGTCACTGATTAGCCTTGAGAAGAGACCAGCACCAACCTCTCTACAATGTCCTTTCATGTAGTTTTAGAGAGTGATGAGGTCTCCCCTCAGCCTCCTCTTCCTCCAACCAAACAGTCCCAGCTCCTTCAGGAGATTTATTCTCCAGACCCTTCCCCAGCTCCGTGTCCCTCCTCTGCTCAGTTCATCCAGTAATGGGCATGACATCCACCTAAACAATGGCAGTGCTGGCCACTAACTTCTATATAGAAGTAGCTTTTTGCAAATGGACATAAGGGAAATGGTCGAAGGATGATTTCACCATCAGATATTTGACACAAGGGATGCTCAACGGCAGCATCAGGCTGAAACGTGTCGTGTTGGCTCAGTGTCAGGGTAGCAAAGCCAGGGGCTCCCAGTGCTCCAAAGAAAAGGTGCTTCATTTCTCTGTGCTTGTTCTGAAACCAGTTTTTGGTAGTGATTTAAAATTTTAAAAATAAAATAAAATAAAAATTAAAATAAAACTAAATACTAAATACTCAATTCTTGGCTATGAATATGTATAACAACATTGGACTTGCAAATCTAAGGTAATTTAAATGTCAAAACTGGTGTAAAGTCTTTCCTTTGGAGGATAAGTCAGAGAAAATTAATCTTGATTACAAGTCATAACATTGGGAAATTAGCATCTTAGGGCATCAGTGATAAACACTTCTGTGCTCTCCCCTTTTTAAGCCATGTATTTTACGAGATGAGAATTAATTTTAATAAAAAAATAGCCCCTTAATTAACCAGTTAGGTAATTAACAGGGAAATCCTGGTTGCATTCATGACACTGTGATTATTTCATCTTGCTAAATCACCTCCTCTTCTGCAACGGGCTCTGCCTCCATCGCTCTTTGGAGAGGGATGGTTTCTACCCGAGACTGAGGCTTGTGTCTGGGAACCTGCCTTAGGGATCAACGCTGTGAGTTTGGAGTTAAATTCTTCTGCTTGAGACGAAGCTATTTTAGTTAGTGCATAAGAAAGGCCAGTGGCAGCAGCATCAGCTGAGACATCTCTGGGAGCAGAGGATGATGTTCCCAGGAGCTGCACTCGGATCCTTGAACAGGACCAAGAGTTACTGGGCATCTGCAGAGATGCAGCTCCCGGTTCTTGCGTTGCAGAAGCCAGGATGTTGTTCATTTTGCAACTTACCCTCAATCACAAGAAAATCAGTTTTGAGAAATGGGAATGCAATCAGGATTTGTCTTTGCTGTGGTTTGCAGCAGAGAGCCATGACCTTCTGATGTGTTTTGCCCTAGGATCATTTTCTGAAAAACCATGCGGATTTGGGGGTAGGGGGGCCTTCCAACCATCCAGTTGGGCTTTGGACCTGCAGCTCATTGGGACCTGACCTGTTCAATGCAGTGGGGTTTAATTAGCCAACAAAGACATTGTCACCAGGGAAGGATGCCTCTTGTGCCTCCTTTCCTCTCTAGCTAAGCTGGATCCAAGATTTCTCTCTCTGCTGCCACCTTTCCTTGCTCACCACTTGACCCAACTCATACTTCCATACTCTCCCTGCCATTTGTGCATTTGCCTGCTCATTTACCTTCGTGGTTTTGAGAGGGAGTAGATTAGCACTCTGAAACCTGTAGATTCTCTCAGCTCCTTGGAGGTGCCAGGTCTCTCTGCAACCCCTCTCTTTGTCTCCCCTCTCTGGCAAAACGGCTTTTCTCCAAAAACCTGCTCCTCCCACACACAGACCTCCTCAGGCTGACACCTGTAATTCTGCAGTAACAGCAGCAGAGTGCATAGTATTACTGTTAAAATATTAACTAGGCCCTTTTAAGTAGTCTAGAAGTCTGTGTGTGACTAATCACCCCAGTTTCTCTTAGGGGAGGTCATGGTTTCCCATACAATAACGTTTTGACACCCAAGGTGATGCCTCCACAGCAGCACTGCGCACCCATGGCTGCACTGGTAGACCCATCTCAGCCAGCTTTAATACCCCTATTTTGTGGAAGGCCATATTGGCTGTGGATAGAGATGTCCAGGATGACTGTGTCCACCTGGGAACCTCTTCCAGAAGCTGCTCTTCCCTGAAAGCCAAGCTAATGCTCACCAACGTCTCTCATGCTCCACTGAGGCTCCAGTTCTCAGCTGGTTCAACCCTTGCATCCATCTTGCACAGAGAAGGACCTGTCTCAAGGCTCTAGGCAGGCAAATGGCTCACTCAAATGTAAATGCACAATTGCACCCAGTTCTCAAGCCTCCTTTGAAAAAGAAATAGCTCTGAGCATCTCATGCTTTCATTTTTGTCCCTTTCTGCATGTGTCTGAGCCATTTGTATTTCATCCTTACAACACAGAATAGAAAAAGAGGAAAAAAAAAGTGATAGACACATTGACTGAGCATGGATGGGCTTTTTTTTCCCACCCTCTGGACACATTTCCTCCCTTTCCTCCTCCAGCACTTCACAGCCTCAGCTCACCAGCTCTCTCTTGCTGTAAATATCTGTAGCAAATCATGAACTCAGCAGAGTTACTGAAGAACACATGAAGCTGCGGAGAAACCAGCTGCCGTGCTCAGATCATGCAGGCTGGGCTGAGAAAGCACCTAAAATTTATGCAGATTATTAAAAGTCCTTCCCAGAATGAGAAGCTGTGCAGGGTGGAGGCTGTTCTTCTTGAAGCCAAGATCTCCTTTACCACTGATGCTGGGGCAGAAGGAGGACCAAGCAGCAGTTGCCGTCCTGGGTAGGAGCTCTGGGAGGCGATGGGGACATAAGAATAAGAGAATAAGTCTTATGAGGAACGACTGAGGGCGTTGAGACTGTTTAGTTTGAGGAAGAGGAGGCTGAGGGGAGACCTCATCACTCTCTACAACTGCTTGAAAGGGCATTGCAGAGAGGTTGGTGCTGGTCTCTTCTCACGGGCAGTGAGCGATAGAAGGAGAGGGAATGGCTGCAAGCTGCAGCAGGGTAGGGTTAGGCTGGACATGAGGAAAAAGTTTTTCACAGAGAGAGTGGTCAGTCAGTGGAATCAGCTGCCCAGGGAGGTGGTGGAGTCCCCATCCCTGACTGTGTTTCAGAGTAGATTGGATGTGGTGTTGAGGGATCTGGTGTAGGGGAGAACTTGTAGAGTAGGGCTGATGGTTGGACTTGATGATCCCAAGGGTCTCTTCCAACCTCTATGATTCTATGATTCCTTCTGACCTCCCAGCTCTCCCCCAGGAACCACCTCTGGATTTCAACACGGTGACTATGATGGGCATAAATTTTCTTCTGCTGGTCTATTTATTCCTACAACAGCTACTGCACGTACCCTGCAGGAAAAGGACCTTCTTTCAGCGTTTCCCAAAGTCAGCAGAAACAGACCTGAACAACCAGACAGTGATATACCAATACAATGACCCGTCTGGCAATTAAAGTTGCCCAGCAGACGTACCCACACACTCCCCTTCACACTGGGAGCACGAGAGGAGCACATCGCTTCCCAGCTGACTCTCTATTCCTATTTTTGTCCCCCTGGCATTCAGCTTACGAACTAGGGGGTGAAATGTAATTAATGGAGGACACACAGCTCCTGTGTGATAAGGGAAGAAAGTCAAACCTGGGTTTGTGTTAGATTTATGCCTTGCCCACAGCAAGAGTGAGGAGACAAAAGGACTGGGCCAGCGTAAAAGTGGTGCTCCATGAAATACAAATGCGCTTTCCTCCCTTCAAAAATAGAAAACTGCAGGGAAGTAACTGAAGTTTTCTCAGTTTTAGTAAGATGAAAGAACCCGAGACCTTCCTGAATAGTGCCATGATGATAAATCACTGGAGCCTATAGACAAAAGTGTGCTTCTTGATTTGCCTTGGTCCCACTGCTGATGCGCAGCAGAGGAAGATAATTTTCATCTTCCTCAAGACACTACCTTTTCCTTGGTAGCTCATCCAATCATCCTGATTAAGAGATGCATAGCTGGGCCTCTTGGAGCAGCAGGAGAGGGATGCAGGAGAGGGGAGAACGTACTCAACGCCACTTGACCTTGCTTGTTTTCGAGAGGTCAGCTCTGTTTCCGAAGCAGGAGAACATCTTGAAGGAAGGATGGAGATCTCTCCAACCCACTTCAAAGCCTGATGAGAAGAGGGACAGGTACTGCCTCCCAGGAGGGACTGCCATGAAAATAGGGACTTCAAGAGGGTCTCTCAGCATTAACTTACTTGAGAGAAAGCTAAAGCCTCACGCCGCTAAATGTCACTGCTGTGCCACAGGGTTTATGTCGATCAGATTAGACCAGGGTAGGTGCTGGTGGCCACCCCTGGCCGTGGGGGACTACTCTAGGCTCCAATTCACTTGTGTAAACTGAAAAAGAATAAAGATAAAAGATCTCCACTGCCACAGCTTAATAAGGCAACTTGGGGAAGTACTGTGGTGTTTTCTCTGTAGATCAAGGAATGTTCCAAACTTCAGCTTCAAAGTTCAGACCCCCAGAGAGATTGTTAGATTTTAATTGCTACCTTAATCAACATTTATTAGCGCTAACCAAAGCTCCTCGTGGATTTAAAATTCAACCCATTTGTCAACTACAAATTATTTTAAGCAGACAAGCTGTTATTTTACCAGCTATATTAATGTGACTTTTCAGCATATGTGAAATATTACAAATAGCTTCAGAAAATTTGATCCTTAAACATAATTCAGCAGATAAATCATTCTTTGCCATGATCTCACTTGTCTCTCGGACACCTGGAGCACCTCTTACCTTCATCCACCTCCACCTCAGCTGGCAGAATGTGCAAAATCAAGTCCAGGGCCAACATGGTTTTCAGGAGAATGATTTGTACTTTCCATTTTTATTTTTTTAAAATTAATTCTCTATAAATCCTTCTGTAGTATGTGTGTTCCATGCATCAGGCTGATGGCTTTCCTTGCTGGCTGGGTTTATAGAGAATTCTCTATCTAAAACGTGCAGTATAGTCATGGGGGTTGGAGCTGATTTATTAATTACCCTGCACTCTCGCTCTAATGAGTGTGTGCTTGCCTCTCAGCCAGCTGCTGGCTGCATCCCCCTTTGTCTCCCATGAAGGGCAGGAGTGGGGGGTGTCACAGCTTCTTTACATCCCCAGGCTCTGTCCCCCAATGTGGGACCCCCTGCCCGACCCAGGGGGGACCCGGCATCCTGCTCCTGTGTGTCTTCAGTGTGGCCACGAGCTGAGAATCAAGCTGAATTTTGACAACAGCCACGTGAGCAGAGCAGACCCACACTTCCCTCTAACATCATCCAGCCACCAAGAGAGAGAGTGTGGGAAGAAAAGCAAGCACCACTCGATTTAACTCTTTACTGCTCTTCACAGTTAGAAATTGCTCGTTCTCCTCCCCTGCTTACTCCTTTTGCTTTATTTTACTCCTAAAACATGGACTAGAAATCCCCCTGCTGGCCTGGTCCCTGCACGTGACTTCATGCCCACGTAGGTAGAAGCCATCCCTTCTGATTACCGGGGCTGAAATGACTCAGTATTACCAGAAAAAGAAAAGTTGGGGGATAATTGACTGTCACTGGGGTTTGATTCTTCTTTTTTTGATGTGCTCTGTGAGAGGATGTGCAAGTTTAATGGTCTCACTCACGACAATAGCAACCCTAAGTGTGAACCGAAGAAGTATGGAATAACATGCAGATTTTAGAGAAGTGGGGATCTGGGTGTTGGCTCATGAAATCAGCTGCTGTGATGCATTTGCGAGGAGATACAGCCCTAAGACACAGGTGTAGTCTCACCTTCTCATTAAGGCTGTGGTGGTTGCCACCTCTCACCCATCCCAGGCTGCAAAAGCAACCCATGGGTGTGCTGAGCACTCACAGTTGTGGATAACAGCATAGGAAAGAGGCTGATTTTTCTGGGTTTTGACAAGGATATCATTAGCTACCCCCAAATGAGATCATCTGCCCACACCAGGGGAAGCACCAAGTCATGGAGATGCTTTCTTTGGATGAACGTCCGCCACATGAGCCCCCACGGCTTGTGAATGCTCAACGGGAAAGAAGATAGGCAAGAGGATAGACACAAAATAACTGCAAAATCTGGATTAGGATTACTCATCTGTCAGGAGCATTAGGCACTGCATGAACATTTATTAAATTATTTAGAGGGCTGACAAGCAGCTGAACTGGAGACAACGAAATATATTGTGATAGATGACGGGCAATATCCCTGTGGCAAAAACAAGCAGGAACCAAAATACCAGTGGATAGCAAGAACTGAAATCCAACTGCACTGGTAAATTATTTAAAGCGAATTTCCAACCTGTCATTTGAAGCTGAACTATTATTTCCCCTTCAGTAGAATATAGTTGCTGGGGAGGGTGAGGGGGAAATAGTAACAAAACCCTGCCTGTTCTAAAGGGAAAATCTAGAATATCACTCAGTGAGATTTTGTTCAACCAAAAATACAGCCCTAAATAGTGTTATGGATAACTAGATCCAAGGAACAAAGCAGAGGCCAGTAAGCTGTCAGCACACAAATTGACTTTACTCTTATTTGTAAGCAAAATTGGGTAAATGTAATTAATTTACCTTGTAGTTCAATGTACGCAATCTCAGGAAATGAAGGAGGAGGATTTCCTAAAGGAGGAAAGGGGGAAAACTTGAAGCTTTCAGGTTAATGATGACGTGATGGAGGATCATCACTGTTGCTCTGACACTTCTTCCCCCCTCCCTCACCACGTACTGGGAGGCAGCAGTCACCCTGGGCCAGAGCCTTTCCATTTTACCTTCCAGATATCCCTCTTAAATCAGTGGGAGGGAGGCCCAGATTACCTGAAGTGAGATGTACAAGTCCCCCAAACCTATCTTCATCATCATCCAGCGTAATCTTAGTGAGGTTTTGGGGTCTTTGTGTTTGGGATTTCTTTTCCAAACTTCTTTAGTAGTTCATATTTCTAAATAAACATTCTTTATCCTTCCGTTTTATCAAGTTTTATCAAAGCTGGATATCCCTGATGTACAACAAAGCATTCTGCAACACACAGTGGCAAACCTTACAAGGTGCTCATTTGCCCATTCTCCAGTCCATTATTTCCAGGATTTCCTGCATTTCACAGCTTTTCTCTCTTTGGGAGTTGGATTGAGAAGAAGCATTGGGGTTTGAGACTGGTGTCCCAAAGATCAGGGGGAGAGGAAGCTTTCTCTTATGAATAGTTATGATGAAGGTGGTTTTCTGGCATTTCAGAAGGTGATGAAGAGTTCTGAGGTCCCTAGGGCGTTTGATACTTAGCTATTACCCGTGTGTACAATTAGGAAAGATAAGCTTTATATCAAACAGGTATGATTCATACTTTTTGGTATTACTTATGATAAACCTGAAAATACTTTAGGGTGCAGCATTGTAACTATGCATAGAAATGAGGTTAGATGATCTCTTCAGGGACCCAGCTGAGCTCAGGAATGCCACCATTACTCAGTACTCTGATCTCTTTGCCAACCCATCAAGAGCAAGAGGCCCGTTTAAGTTGTTCTGCATCAGATATTGTTTTTTATGAACAAATGGTTTCTCCATGGAGGGAGATTTATGAATGGGAAAGCTGGTGGAATGGTTTTTGCCATAGAGATATGATGGATTTTTTTGTCAGCATGCAATTTATTTCCATCTGTTCTGTATCTGATTAACTCCTGCAGAGTATGTGATTAACTCAACTTCTCAAGATCATTAGGAGCTCTGCATATCCATTATAGTTCATCAGTGTGGGACCACACACGGCATTGAAAATGCTACACGTTGGTTATTCTTAACATCTTCATCCCCACTGATGGGTCTTTCTCTCACGATGGCCGTGGATCTAAAGAAAGAGCGCTACCAGGAAAACATCACTGGAGCAAACAGAAAACACTAATGAAAACAGAGTTTAAGCAGATCCTCCTCCTGATTGCAGGAGCTAAATTAAGCCCTTTGGAAGGGTTCATGTCTAGTGCTGGCCAGCTGGAGACAACATGGGAAGCCTCCAGCCAGCACAGAGCGGGGAGGACCACTAGCCTGCGAGCAGTTCCTGAGCATCACCGTGTTGTACCAAACACGTCCTGTTTTCCACCGTAAGCCCTGTAGTAACATGCATTTTATTCTGACCTGAGTAGCTACCAGTACAAAACCTGAAACATCTTAAAAGCAGCCAGAGCTCACGCACGAGTCTTCTGCACTGTCCCCTGAGTCGTCTTGCGATGGGCTTTTCTTTAGTGAATCAGGATAAATGTAAATGGATGTGTCAGCAACAGAGACTCACGTGTCCTTGCTGTGTGATTATCAGTCTCATCAACTCTGATGGGTGCAGGGCAGTACCTCATGGGTACGTGGGTACATGGGTCATGTACGTCATGGGTACGGGACGTGGTCCTGTCACTTGGGAGCATCTTTCAGATCCATCTGAGAGTTTATCTTCAAACTTTTCTCTTCCTTCACCTATGCAATGGCATCTGCAGCCCCTATTCCCACACCCCACCCAAACCAAGCAGGAAACTGGGACTCCTGCAGGGGTCCAAAATATAGAGGTTTGGCCAATTCAAGCACCCATGGCTGATGCCACTGTCACAGCAGAGTTACTGCATCAGAGGTGGATTGAACAAGATGCGCCTGCGTTTGAGGCTCTTCTGTGTTTTTCTTTTTCCTTGAACGACACCTCTTTGATGTCCTGGTTACCTTTGTGTTTAGATGGGGCTCACACCCACGTCACTGCCCTGACTCCAAGAGGTTTAGCTGCTTGTGACTGCCAGCCCTCCCCTGTCCCCGTGTAGCTGTGTCCTAGTGTCAAGGCTTGCTTCGGTTATTCGTGGTTGATCGTAACGCTTTGCCCATCAGATGTGATATTTCACATCACCCTAACCTTTATTTGAAATGTCTGGGTTTGATATTTAGCACTTCTGAAAAGGCCTCGCTGGGACAGAGTGAAGGAGCTCCTCAATCTCTGCTCTGCACTTACCCCTCCCAGAGATGAACAGGGGAGCTCTCTGGGATGAGACAGAAGAAATTCACACCATCACACTCCTTGACCTTGGATAGGATGTATGGCATCCATACTCACCTGTAGCTGGGTAGAAGAGGCACAGGGCTCACGGTGTGATAACAACCAGAGGCTTTTGCAGCCATTCTTCAGTACGTTTTAAAGAGAAAATATTAGTTGGATTTTGTCTTTGGTCACCCATTAAGGTACATAGAATATAGTTATAAGGATACAGTGTCCCATCACCTGGATCTCCACTGTATATTCACACTCAGTTCCTGGTTATGAGGCAAGAGGAGGGACATTCCTCCCAGCTGATGAAGTCCCCAGGCAGAGTGCTTTGTGTCGTGCTGTCAGGTGGTGCGAGTGGACTTTGAAGGGATGCAGGATCTAACCCTATCCACATGCAGCCCCCAAGAGAGCCTGGACAGGGCATTTGGGCACTACCCATCCAGGTCACCAGGCAGCCTCCATCCGAGGGCAACGGCCATGTCACACCGTGTCACGCTCTCAGGGATGATTGAGACAGCAGCCACCAGAAATAAAACGTGACAGGCAAGCCTGCCTGAGTTAAAACTGGCAACATATAAAGATCAAGCTCTGATATTAGAGGTCCAGATCTACACACAGACATCAGCTCTCAACTCTATTCCTATTTTTCCAGGATTTGGGTGCCCACAGCAGGATGCCCTTTGCTGAGATAAGAACCAGCACCAGTGTCCTGCAGTACAGGTCCCCACTGGTGTTGGGTACCCACTCGAGTGTTTCAGACTCGAGTTTATTCTCTCACTTCCGTTCTCTTTTAAGCTTCCTCCTTGAATCTCTAGATTTAATTTAGGTATTTACTAAATAAATTATCAGAGAGAGGAAAGATTAGAAAGCTTTTCTACTAAAAACCTAATGTCCTCTGAAATGAATAAAACTCCTCAAAAATTTCCACAAGAGCTGAATCTCCTTCCTAGGCTGCAGGTTTTTGGCTTCCACCTTCCTCCCTGTACCAGGTACAGGTTACAAAAGCAGTTGTTATTTTCTTCCATCACCCACAACCACAGACCTCTCCTGCCCTGTTGCATCTAAGCATTTCCCTGATAACCGCTAGATGCTTGGCCTGGGGATTTGCAAAGCTAGGCAAAGATGGGGTTTAATTAGATGGTAATTTTGTGTACTGGGGGAAAAAAACCAACCCTTTGGATTTTGCACCAGATATATCCTGTGAACATCAAACAGGCGGGCCGTTGCCAAATGCTCCTCTTGGCATGCCAGCGCCATGTGCCTTTCCCCTTCCCCTTTGTCTTCCACAGGTTGACGTATCCAGGAATGCAACACTGTGCATATCAAAGGCTGAAATTATCCACTGGGTGGTTAAAAAAAATGCTAATTCCATCCACTGAGTGAGATAACCGGTAATTTTGTAAAGTACATTTAGTCGAATACGATTTGTTGGCAGCTGAATGTTGATGTAGCAGAATGTGCTTTTCTGATTGACATATGCTAACAATGCTGCCTCCACGGTCAGGGGGAGGATAATTTACTTTCCATTTCCATTGGAAATGAGGTGAACCAGAATGTGGTAGATTGTTAAATCCCAGCTATGGGCTTTAATTGATTTGCTCAAAACCACGAATCAAATGATACCCTGCATCCTCGCTCCTCCCCATCGCCACTTCCAGGAAACCAGCAGAGACAAATCTCCTCCTGAGATCCTCTTTGGCTCCTTCTGGGCTCCTCAACCATTTCCCCAGGCATGTCCTCGAGGGGTGGCTGGACCAGAGGAGAGTCTCTGCGGTGAGAAAACCTCCCCAGCAGAAAGCGGGAAGGCTGACAGCCGTTTCGTAGCGTTTCCCAGCCAGCAGGAAAGTGTGCTGTGGGGAAATGGAGCATGAGAGAAGCTTAGTCACTCCAGGTGAGGATTTGCCAGCTCATCATCCACATTTCTACGCTCCATCTTAATTGTCCTTCTCACATCCCTGAAGAGGAAGGGGGTAAAAGTTGTTCTGAGCATCCCAGTTCACTGCTGGAAGGGGACGTGGCTGTGACAATGTGGCACTGTCACCTCATTTATCAGGAAATGAGAGAACATCTCTGGTCTCTACCACAAAACCACTGCCATAACCCAGAGCTAAAATTGTTCCTAAATCTCAAGTTCCCCCAGTGTCTGCTCTGGGGTTTTGCTCCTGCTGGCGGGGGATCCTGGCTGCTGCTTCATGGGAGGCAGTGATGCGAGGCACCACACCGTGCTGGTGCTGCCACCAGCTTTTCGCCCCTCATTTGCTTTGTGGGACTGTTTTTTACTTATTTAGAAAAAAGATTGGCTTGGGGGAAAACACCAGACACAGGTTTCCAAAATCTTTTAGGATGTAGGTAAGGAAACAGTTTCTCATCAGAACTCTTTCAATGAAGATAGGAAGAGTTATGGTTCTTGGCTTTTTTTTTTTAATTATAAAGTGGAGGTATTTAACTTGCTACTGTATCTCCAGGAAGAGCCTTTAACCTATCTTTTACCTTTTAACCACTGAAGGGCTTCAAGACCTTGTCAAGCATCTACAACCACTCATTAACAGTTCCATACTGCTCCAAAGCCCTTTCTGTGCTGACGGACCATGGGAAGAGTTGCCTGTAGGTGGCTCAGGTGATGGAGAACTCCTGGGAGTGCAGGTGACCTGTAAACGCCTGCAACATGTAGTATTTCCCCTCCTCCCCTTCAGATACCTATAAAACAAAAGTCTGGGCTTGTAGGAGGGATGGAAAAAACATCTTCTGCCAGAATGGCCTCCAGAAGTCACCTCAGAGTATTTTGCAAAGAGTAAACCTTTGCAAAACTTCTGATTCACAGGACTCATTTAAGCCCTCTGGGGACTCCCTCCATGAAGTTACATCCTCATCTTCTCCATCATCATTGTGAGCAAGCTGATGTCTGCATTTAGTGGTAACCCAGGGAAACCACGGCAGCCAAATTATTTGCAGGACAACTTGGCAATAGCAAATCACGTCAGCATGAAGCTCAGCAGAACCAGGGGAGCGGTTTTCCATACAAAAGACTCAGGAAAAGTCACAACCCCAAGAAGTGGCTTCTGCTTTTTTGTCACTTGATTTTTTCTGGTCACTTCCCATGTGTCTCTCCCACACTCCTGTTTGGAAGGAAGAAGAAAACTCACATCATGCTGAATTCTCTAGTCTCACACAGAGTCTGATTTCTGTTGAGCTGGCCGAGAGAGGCTGAAAACTGCTTTTTTCCCCTTCCAGAAGTGTGACTTAATTTACATAAATTTCCATTTGTCTTCTCATGAGCTTATGAAGCCCCAGCCCCAGATTTGCTCTGTCTTCTCTGTCCTGCAAAACCTCCTGTAATTGTCATGCTTCGTGTCTCAGCTGGGAGCTCACCCTCATCCACGTCATCACTGTCCCGGTGAGACAGATGAGGAGTGACTCAGGTCTCTGGGTGCTTCTGCTCAGGCAGGGCTGGAAGGGAAGGGGGCTCTTCCCTACAAGACAAGGCACAATTTGGTGCTGAGGACTAATCCCAACCCACAGATGCTGCCAGATGGGTGTTTGAATGGCTTTTAGGACTGATTACTGGAGTGACAGCAGCGTGGAAGTGGGTTAGTGTTTCATTCTCTCCTGCCAGTGGCAAACATTGGAGTATTGGATTTTCTTTTCTTTTCTTATTTTTCTATTTTTTTTCTTTCTTTCCTGAGGATTTAGCACACAGTCACAGGGTTTGTGGCTTTGGGGTTTTTTTTGCACTAGAAAGCAGCCAGTGCTAAGCCTTTCCATGCACAGCTCTGTACCTCTGCGCTGTGCTCGTGCTGCCCATCACGGTGCGGAGCAGAGACCTCAGATCTTGGTGGATTTACACCAAATCAAGCACATCCATTTTAATGGAGAGAAGACTCGGACTGAACCACACTTGGTGACAGCAGAGCCAGACCGCTCTCCTTGTGCACCCAAACGTGCCTGAATACAACATCTGTATCACAGTATCACCTAAACTCTCCTTTCCATGGTAAGCCAACATAAAGCCCAGGATTTTCAGGTCACAAATGAACCTGGACACTGTCTAAATCCTCCTTCCTGGGCTCAGAGCAATCTGTAAAGGGATATAAGGACTCAAAGGCTCCCACAGATGTTCACTGATGGCCGTAGCCACTTCAGTCCCACTGACGTTAGGGGTTTCAGTGCTGTAAAAAATCCCATTAAACACCTCTACAAGTCTTCCTCCCCCTGAAGACCTTTGAATCCATAGCCCTGGGATCCCAGACAGGCTTCTCTGGAAGGAGGTAGGAGGCTTTGAAGAGGCAGTTGCTCCTGCAGTGTGCAAAGTCACCTGCAAATGAAGTGTCACAGCACTGACGTGCACAGTGCGCTGGGGGCTGGACTCACACAACCCAGTAAGCAGCTCACCAGAAAAAAAACACCCAATACCCAAACACAGAGGGTTTGCAAGAGGGGGATCTGCTTTTCTAGCCATTATTATGCTCTTTTCACAAATTAAAACCTTCTACCTTGGGGAAAAATATTGATTATTGTTTTTTAACTATATGAGAGTTTTGGTACAAATCAAGGCGTGGAAAGTCTTTAAATGCAGCCTTTCCTAGAAAGCATGTGATTTTCACACTTTTCCCATAACAGTTCTTAAAAGGGAAAGTCAATGGTATTCTAGACAGTTTCCCAAGCTCTGTAAAGACTTCACAATACAATTAGGGAATGAATCAAAGCTATAAAGAAAGCCTTGAAAAGACTTTTTGAGTTCTGTGTAATTCTATTAGGCAAGACTAATGCGTAGCTAGGGCAAAGATATAGCTAGGAATTTCCTCAGTCCACGGAGGAGCTCTATCCCAATCGCTGGCGTAACCGAGAGTTGATGTTCTCACCACGTGGGTTGCGAGAGCCGAAACCCAGCTGGTCCTTCTGCAAAAGGCATTTTGCTCTGGAACACAAAGACTCCATCCTTCTGAAGAAAACTTTGGCAACACCATCACTGCTCGTCTCCACCAGAGGAGGAGCCGCATCTCTCCCAAATTTATGAACAAAGAAACTTAAGTGCTTCTGGTTGCCAGTGCACCTGCTCCCCATATGCTTATGTTCTTTCTGTTATGGAACCCCTGGAGCACCCCAGGGGTGGGGTTGGAGTCTTTCTCCATCCTTCTCTTCATCTCTGGTGTTTTTTAATCCCTCCAGAGCAAAGAGACCACACATCTGCACTAGGTCCTGGGTGTACAGCAAATGCTTGTGTGCTGAGGTGCTGGTGGGTGGGTGGAGAAGGGACACTTCCATCCGAGCAGATGGAGAACCCATTTGTAGATGAGGCTGTGCTGTTTTTTCAGAGGGATGTGGAGCTGGTTTGGAGATGAGGATTGTGTCTGTGTTCTAGAGCACCAAGGTGCAAGATAGGTGGCTGTCAGAGGAAGAAGTCAGTGTGCCTTGTAACCTGCCTTGGGGCCAAGTGCCCTTCTGGTTTTAGTAGTTTTATCTTTTTGTCATTTTACCACTTTGAATAAAATTGCTTTGGCAGTGATTTGCAGCACAGTTTAATTCTTGTTAATATTTTGAAATTTTAAAAATTTAAGGGCTTTATGGTTTGTCTCACTCTCATCTCAGTGATGTGCTGAGTCCCCTCCCGAGCCCAGGAGCAGAGAGGAGGAGCCCCACGGGCCCCTGGTCCCTCTGTGTGTCAGGGGGTTGAGCAGGGCAGCCCATCGTCCCACCAGACCAGCCTTGGCACAGGCAAACCCTGCACCTTCCCTTGCAGCCCTGGGCTGCCATCCCCTAAACTCAGCTCCAGCGGGGGATCCTCGACAGCCCGTAAGGACCCCATAAAACCTTCCGGCTTTTATTTGACACGAGCAGTGACTTCCACTTGATTCAATCACTGCTTAATTTGATTCCTCCATTTAATTTTATCAAAACTGTAGTAATCAAATAATTTGTACTAAAAACATTACAACTTCCACTTGTTTATGCCAATCAATTTTAATCCTTTAAGGCACAAGGTTTATTGGATAATTTAATTAGGAGATAACAAAGCGCTGTCATTAAATCTACAAGGAAGGGACAGAACACTGAAAAGAAAGTTGAAAAGATCTCAAGGAGTCTCATAATAAGAAAATACAATAACATCCTGTTATTTAGAAGTCACACTATGCACAATGAAAGCTAAGCAGCATCCTGCTGTTCACGAGATGGAAAGATCAATGGCATGTTTCGGTCGAGACATTTCTGGCAATGAACTGCACTGAAAAGGGGAAAACAATATAATTGGATGTGAATGAATTTGCCTTTTTTGAGTGTTGGCCCATGAGAATGAATGTCTGTCAGCGGCGGTTGAGTTTTCCCTCTGTGCAATGAGCCTTCAAAAGGCAAAGGCAGTGCAGTGAGAGGAGGGAGAAGGTTTCCACCCCAGGCTGTTTCTCTGTTGCTGTGAGGAATAAAGCACAGTTTCCTGCTCCACTGATCCCTCTGGTCCCTTGACTATGCCACATCTTCTCTCTGCAGGTCAACACTTTCATCTCCTTCGTCTTCCCCATGGTCGTCATTTCCGTGCTCAACACCATCATTGCCAACCAGCTCATGGTCATGTTCAAACAGGCAGCCCAGGAAAACCAGGTCTGCACCATCGGTGGGCAGCAAACCATGCTCAGCATGTCCATGGAGCCCAGCCGAGTGCAAGCCTTGAAGCACGGCGTCAGGGTCCTGCGTAAGTACTCACATGTTTTGCCATGGAACCAGCTAGAGGTGTCCAGGTAAATAAGGTTTGAAGCACAAGAGGTTGAAATTGTTCAATGCTTTCACCCAAAACATATTTAGAATGAAAATTATCTCTCTTTCAAAGTCCAAATTTTGCCCAAATGTTTTGATGTTTGCCAAAATTGTCCAATTCTTGTCTCAAAGCCCCAACTTTTAGAAAGTAAATGTCTTTGTTCTCTTGGTCTCTTTCCCTCTTCAGCTATTTCTTGCTGAGTGACCAAGAGTTCTCTAAGGAAACTTACTACCTATTTTCCTCTATTTAATTTTTCTCCTAGAATCACTCTTCTGAGAAAAAGGAATCTAAAGAGATATTTGATTATTGTTTAATTAATTGTGCTCAATGGGAGAGATGCTGATAAATGAACATTTCAGATTTAAGGAAAAAAATATAGAAAGAGTCTGTGAATTAGAAAAAAACTGATAATACCAAGTTTTCTGATTTCTCTTTTCTGGCTAGCTCCAGCCTGAACACCTCTCTTTCAGCTCCTGCTGGTTTTCAGCTCTGATTTTGACCAGGGGACTGCTGGTAGTTTTAAAACACAACTTGTTTTGTGGGATTGGGTTTGGGCAGCTCAGCAGGAGTGGACACACCACATGGGGTGCCCAGTCCCACTGGAATTGCCCGTGGTGAATTAGATTCATGAATTCCTCTCCGCTGTTGAAAGCAAAGACTTGGAAACCTGGTGTTGATGAGTTTCCTTCCTCTTCTCCCAAGGTAAAAGCAGGAGCTGCTCTGAAGGTGGTTTAGGCTTCATTAGAAGTGTGTGGAAAATTAGTTTTCCCCCAAAGATACGCACAAAGGAGAGAAGAGTTTATCGCCATCAGTCACAGCTTTAATTCAGATTTCAATTTTCCTCTCTCTGTTAGGAAAAAAGTAAAAAATAAAAGGCCCAATGACTCAGATTGAAAAAAAAAAACAAATATATATCAATTCAGACTCTTCCTAGTGTTTCTCCTCTTCAGAACTCTGGTGACAGCAACAGTGATTTGATAGCAAAGCATTGCTCACGTAATGCCATACACGTGATGCTTTACCATAACTCCACTGCACACCTGAAAACCTGACACGAGACAGTGGCAGGGACCATGGCTGTCTTGTCTGTGGTGACAGAATTTTCCTGTTCCTGCCCTGCATGTGACATCTCCCCAGGCTAAAGAAATGCCTCGAGAAGGCACCAAGAACCTCTGGGAGCTTTTCCCAGCTGGTTTTCAGCCGGGATGCATCCCACGCCGGGCGCTGTGTCCCTGCCATAGGCAAAGCACTGCGCTTTGAACACCGTGCTGGGGAGTGCCTCCAAGACAAAGGAGAGAAAAACCCAGAAAACATTAAGTTCCCCATAATTATGTTATTGGGCTGGTGGTTATTTGCTCTCCCAGCACCCCAGCAAACCATCTTCCACCCAGGGACAAGCTCTGCTTCAGCTCCGAGCCTGCCGGGACGGGGCCAAGGAAGCTCTTGGGTTCCCTGCTATCTTTTTCTGTTTCTTAACGCTTCTGCCTGCTGCCATTAAGTGAGAAGCTGCCTTTTCTCACTTGGGCTACAACTTCTCACACCTCTCTCTCTCGCTTCTTTTACTGTTGTATATCCTTTTAACATCAGGAGGAGAGAGCTCTTCATGAATAAAACCAGAGAGACCCAAATCTGCCCCCTCTGCTCCCTGGGCATTGCTGGGTGGGGGTGGAATGCATCCTTCCCCAAGAACTCCAGGTTTCCTCCGAGACACTGAAAAAATACCTTTCTTTCTCCCAACAATAAGCTTAATTTTCATCTTCTTCTTCTTCTCCTCCTGGCAAATTTTTGCTTTTGTTATATATTCCAAAAGCTGAGACAAATTAGCAAAAGTGAGAGTCTGGAGCCTGAAATGGTGCAAAAGTGGGTCAGAAGCAGCTCCCAGAAACCACGTGCATCTCCCCAGTGCCCCCCTTCCAGCAGCAGGGCTGAGCTCCCTGCCCTGTGCCGGGGAAGGCAGCGAGAGAGCAGCCACTTGCTCCTTTTCTGGGCTGAGGAAGATCCAGCAAATAAGAATCCCCCCGTCAGTTTTGTCAGTGATTCACCACCACAGGCAGGAAAGGCTTTTTTTTTTATCAAGGAAGTGGGAATGAAATCCTGCTTCGTCTCATTTTCCAGATGCACTTGATTAGTGGAGGTGTTTTGTTGACTCTTGTCACCTCTTCCTCTAAACTTTTGGGGTTTGTTTGGGTTTTTTTGTTTGGTTGGTTTTTTTTTTACTAAGCCAAGCCTCTGAGGTGTCTGAAATGTGGCAAAAACTAAACAAGGAGATGCATGATTTATCCCAGGATCCACGGCAGCCAAAACCAAGTACACAGCCTAGACTGATTTATGGAAGAGGATGGGAAAAGAAAAAGGACACTTATCCACACAAATAAAACTGTTGGCAGAAAATCAGAGCTTCATGGGGGTCAAAGTATTTTCCATTCCCAAAAGAGAACCTTGGCCCGAAGTACAGAGAGCTTGGGTTTGTTTTAAGGGTGAAATGTTCCAGAAATTGGGGGATTGGACTAGATGATCTTTCAAGGTCCCTTCCAATCCCTGATATTCTGTGATTCTGTGGTATTTTGCCCTTCATGGTGTGCAGAGCTGTTGGGTGAGATCAGGGCAGCAAACACCTTTCTTCCTCCCTCCCGATCGACTGAGATTATGTATTTATTTACACTGAAATAGGAGCTAAAAGTGGTCAGGCTAACAGCTTCATTCCGAACATCCACAACACCATTTTCCTCCTCTTTCCCAGCATTTATGTGGTTTCTTGGCTCGCTCTGACTTTGGTCATGTACAAAATAATTAGGGAGATCAGGATCGAGGAAGGAGCCAGCCCTGCTGCCTGGGAGCCAGCTCATTGATTCATTAAGTGTGTGATTTCTAATGGTAATTCCCTCTTCCCTGCTGCTGGCGTTCACCAGGTGTGAGGATCTAGATTTGGGGAGCTGGAGGTGGTGGCAGCTTCCTAGTACTTTTGTGGGGCACCCAAACCACCCCCCTAATTTACCCACCCAATATTCTGGCCATTTCTACGGCTATAAATGACCTCCAATTGCTGTTGCTACTCCTTGGCTGCGTAGTAGCACTGGGAAGCTGAGTCTCTTGGGCACTATGTGATGTTTCATGGAAGGGTGAAGCTTCTCCAACCACATCCAACCATCCAATAACATCCTAAATAAATCTGAAACATGCACATGCTCCTCAGAATAAGCAGCCTTCAGCAGGTAAAACCTCCCGTATGCTGCCCAGGCCGTGGCATACTGTTTCCAGATGGAGAAGAGAGCATATAAATCTTCCCCATCTCAATCTCATCTTTCCAAATAGCTTGGTTCAAGCTGGCAGCGCTGTTTGGCCAAGATACCTTCTCAAAAGGGGATGGTTTTGTGACAGGGACTAATTGTCCCCATCGATATGTCAGCCCACAGCCCTTTCCCCTCCCAGCAGCCTTCAACGCCTCCCCAGCTGCCTGTCAGACGGTTCCCACCACGGATGGATGGAAGGAAGGAGCTATGGAATGATGCAGCTGAGCCCCAAGAACCCTGTTGAGACCATCAATGGAGACCAGGGGGAGGCTTTGCACGTCCCTGGGCAGATGCTGGATGAGCCTATTAAAATGTGATCGGTTCCACGTAGCGTTTGCTCCGTTACAGAAGCTGCTTAGTGAAAGCAATTACAGAGCACTTAGAGGTTTAGCCAATTAAAAGTATATCCTTCAGCCTCCCACAGCTGGCTGGGTGATGCCTCTGTGAGGTGATTTTTAGGACATGGAGTCAAACCACCTGTTTTTTACTGAACCTCTGAGAAATTTTCAAACTATGATGTCGGGGCCTCTGTGTTTCTTGCATACTCAACAAATGCCAAGTATTAATGAAGTAGCCATGCAGCCTACATTAATTTCTGCATTAATAAGCCCCCTTCTGAACAAATGTTTTGAAGAGTTCATTCATTTCTCCGCACCAGTGTTCCCAGTCGGAGCCGTTTGAGGAGGAGAATGTTGCTGAGATTAAACCATAACCCCCCTGCAAACAGGAATAGCAACGAGCCAATACTTTGCAGCCACAATACACAAAAGAGCAGCAGTCGGAAAATCTGCTCCTTAAGCAGTTGTATTTTGTGAATTCCTATATTCTGAGGAAATCAGGTTCGTCCACAGATCATTTCTTCTGCAAGAAAGGCACTAAATTTATGGCAGTTTGTCTCCATAATAAAAAGTCTGAGCAACTCCAAGTGGAGTTCAGCAAAAACCCCCCGGTGACATTAAGCATCAGGAGAAGCTGAGTTTAACAGCTGAAGTGTCACACTGAAGTCTGGGAGGATGAATTAGCCATATAACACTTGTGTATATTTCCCAGAGATGTTTGTACGTGCGGGTTTACTTTCCAGCCTGCCCAGTGACATGAAGAGAACGGTGTCAGAGCACTCTATAAACACCCTCTGAGGAGCAGAGAGGGACCATGGCTGCACCTCTCAGGAAAGAGGGACTCTTTTTCCTCCTCTTCCAAGATGTGTCCCCTTGCTGTCACTGCAGGAGAGGCATTTCTGCCAGGATTCAAGCTCTCATGGCTGTGCCTTTGACAACAACTCAAGGGCTGGTCATGCCCTGTAAGTGGATTTTCCAGGTGTTAAACCCTGTCCAAATGAGTGTTTAGGAAGCTAAAAATTATGTGTTTTTAAACATAAAGTCTGGCCAGGGTCTTTGTCACTGCAGAAGCATGCAGTAAGTACAGCCTCTGCAGCAGAAACTCTTCAGGGAGAAACAGAAGACACGTGAAACTCAGAAGTGGAGAGCAGAACAGGGCTGCAGTGGCTGCCAGTTTGGGTTACAGCTCATCTTACCGAATAAAAAGAGCCTTGAACCTGGTGAGGAGAAGATGGGAGTCCATTTCTGGCCCTCAAAAGTAAATTTCCTTTCTTCTTCCTTCTACTCCAAATACCTGCACAGTTTAAATGGCACCAAGCCACTTGGTTCTCTTTCCAAAAGTTAATAATCTTGGAAGGAACCTGGAGAAGACACCCCTATTTGCACTGTGGCATCAGGGATGTTTGTCTCCATAATAAAAAGTCTGAGCAACTTGGACCCTGTTCTTGGGGTAGCTTTTATCCTTCATTTTCTGCCCTGCTCCTTACGGAGAAAACTGGTGCCACTGGACAATTTAACCACCAGCATGAGATGGGGCAGGAATTCACATCCATTTTTAAATCTGTCAGAAGAAGCCATTGAAAATCAGGACTGGAAAATATAATCTCAGTAAAATACATAGGGTTTGCATGCCAAATTGTTTCCTATTCCCTCTGCTGACTCGCTGCCATTAACAAAGAGGTATTTAGAGGAACATGGCTCCTTCCAAGCAAGATAGCATCTTCTACTCCTTAATCCAAACAAGAGTAGGAAAAAAAGAAGGAAAATGGTACAGAAAGATAAAAAGCAGATCTCTGGCTGCTGGGAATGGAAATTAAGGACTCAAATCTAATGTTTACACTGCTTAGTGCAAGAGCACAGGGGATTGTATACAGTGAATGCTGTGTGTTTTCAGTGGTGTCCAAAGGAGCTGGGGGCTCTCCAGGCCCTTTGCTATTCCCAGCTTCTCCTTCTTTGCTCTCCCGAGTACTACTGGTGCATTCTGGTGGTCTCCAATCTCTGCTGGTTGTTATTGACTTTTATGGAAATCCTTTCTTCTGCAACTTTACAACCCAAATGCCAGCATGAGCAGTTTTAATTTTACTAGGCTCATACTCCCCCTTGCAGCTCCCATGATCCCTAGTTTGGGGCTCGCTGGTATAAATATTGCCTATGACCTGTCAGGTAGAGCATGGCATTAATATAAACTGTGCTTTGAGGTTTAACAAGGCTGTTCCAGCTCCATCTACACTCGGCCCAGCTTTTACCACCTCTCACATCAAACAGCACGGTGGCACTTTCTCCCCGTTGCGAGAGATTCTGTTGTAACAGCATCAACCAAATAAGTACATAAAATACAGGAGCTATGAATACACGAGGTCTGTTTCTCCAGAAATCAGCATTAATGTAAACCCCTGACACGAGTCCCATAATGCTGTCAGATGTGTTATTCTGCCCCATCCCTGGAAGGGTTCAAGGCCAGGCTGGATGAGGCTTTGAGCAGCCTGGTCTGGTGGGAGGTGTCCCTACCCAGGGCAGGGGAGTTGGAACTAGATGATCTTTAAGGTCCCTTCCAACCTGAACCGTTCTATGATTCTATGGAGCATGCATTCCTTGGGCAGTGTTGGAGATATACAGCCAATGATGAGCTGAAATGGAGACAAGGCTGGGAAATGTTCGGGTGGGTGAGTACAGACACAAACAGCTCCTTCCTTTGCTCAGAAGTCACAGCACGCTCTTCTCCAGATGTATGCATTTCACCTCCCCTTGAAAAGCAGAGAAAAAGAAATAATTTGGCCAAAATAATCTGAAAAAAAAGCTAAGGAAGGATGGTTCTGAGCTTCTCTGGAGATCTAAGCAGCAGCTGAGGTGTTTAAAAGAGGGAGCAACATCTCTTTCCTCCCTCTCCTGGAGGAAAGCAGGGGAGGATGGAGGGATGCCCTCTCCAAGGACCACCCAGGAGCTTCAGGGCTGTGACTCAGCACAACCCCAGAGGGGACAGAAGAGCTAAAGTGAGGAGGAAAACACCAGCCAAGTGTTCCCCAGGGTCCTGCATGATTTGGCAGCAGTGGCACATTATCCGTGGCCATCCTGGTGCTCCAAGTCGCACCGAACCTCAGATGGCCCTGAAAAGGGGTGGGAGGCTGAAAATCCCTCCTGATCAGGGCTCCTGTGCTCAGTCAACCAGCCACCGAGCCCCCACCATGGTCTTTTTACAGACAATATGTTGCTCCATGCTCATGCTAACCCAACGTGAGCCTTTAGAGTTGTTGGACCTGGAGAAGGGCTGTCTCCCAGCCTCAGGCACAGGATGCACACAAGGTAAAATAAAACACACAGCGCAATCTAATGTAATTGAACTCCCAGGATTGTTTCCACATCCAGTGTAGTCTGAAAATCGAGACTGGCACAGTTTAAATCTTCTTTTGCACAATGAAAAAGCTGTAGCTCAAAATTCATGTTTCCCTCTCACAGGATATACAAACAAGGGCTCATCCTCCCCTGTCCTCCTTCCTCTCTCCCCTTCTTCCCTGGGATGTGGTTCAAACGGACAGAGAATACAAACACTCCCAGACAAAACAGAAAGTCACAGGATGCAATACTTCAGGTTTTAATACACATTTAAATTGGGAGTTTGATTTAGAAGGGAAAAGAAGATGCAGACCAGTGAAAGGACCACTGGGGACAGTTTGCTTGAGTCCCCTCTCCGCTCCCCAGCCCTGGGCTGATCTGCAGCGTTGGCGCCTTGTTAGCTTAAATGTGGGCAACATGGGGATTTCATGGAGCAGCCCAGCTCCTATTAAAACTGCATTGAATTAATTAGAAGTGAGGGAATCTCCAGCCTCACAAACACCATCCTGGACACTCACCCCCATCACACAGGGTTGGGTCAAACCCTTCCCCCTGCAGCTCCAGCAGGCTGACCTGCTCCATCTCACTCCACCAAAAAATCCCTGCGTTGAGCCTTTGATAGTGGAGGACACCTCCTAGGAGCTGAAGAAAATGATGAAAAGCTCATTTTGGCAGCCACTTTGCCCAGGGTTTGTTGTGCAATTCATCTCTTTTGATAAGCATGTGCTCAGGGAGGCACAAAGGCAGCAGAGAAAGCCACAGTGAGAAGGATGTCTCAGTGAGAAGGATGCTTTCGTTCTGTAGGACGTTTTCATTCTGTATTAGGCGAAAGTTAGCACATTCCCACATTTTGTATTCATCTCTGGGGAGGAGAACCACCAGGGCAGGATTGCCACCCTAAATCTGCTTGATCCCTTGCGTGATAAGATTGAAACACGCAGATTACGGGTGGCAAATGCAGGTCAGGGGCTCCTAATCTGCGCGGCAGAGGCTGGTGGCACAGCCTGGGGACTTCCAGATCAGACCGTAACTGTCTCCAACGCACTCAGCTCTGTGTTCAATCGAGTTTTAATTGCAGAGTGGTTGCATGTGAGATTGCAGAATTACCACAGGTTACTAAATTAACTGCTCTTTTTGAGAAGTCAAGCAGGTATTTCTCTCGATATGTGTATTTGCTGCTCTAGACCCCTGCCTCCCTGTTATTTGGCACAGTGTTGTCTGAGCAACACGAGCAGAGTTCCCCCCCACCCTTTACAGGGGGAAAACCATTTGGGAAGTTGCATTCACAGCCTGAAAATCCAGGGAATTCTGTACCAGCATCGGGAAAGCATATGGAGTGGGGCTGTGATCTTGTCTCGTTCCCGTTGGCCCGACGCTGATGGATGGAAGGGGAGAGGCTGGAGAGCATCACTTCTCCTCTGGCCCCTGTGAGGGATCTCCTGAGGAGCCACAGGTGGAGGGCTCCACAGAGGGCAAACCAGAGGTCCATCCAACAGAGAAATTCACTTCTGGAGGTGGCCAAAAGCAGGTGTCCAAAAACATGAAGGAGGAAGCAGGCACCCAGTGCTCCCTCCCAGCTTCCCCATGGATCTCCTGTGCCACGTGTTTGTCACTCAGGGGCTGTCCCCATCAAAATCCCAGCAAAGCTCCTCAGGTCAAATTCATTCACTTGAGGGTGTCTGCAGAGCTGCTGCCTGTCTAGTGATGAATTACATCTGCAGTCACAATGGCCATGTAGCAGCCAAAACTATTCAGACCGAAACAATGAATTCACTTGGACAGGAGAATAAAACCAGAGCCTCCAGCCTTCTTTCCAAAACATGTCCCTGCAGTTGCCTAAAACTTTATTGAATAAATGGCTTTTGCAGCTTTCCTGCAAGATGCTCTCACATCTCGTGCAGGCTGATGCTAAAAGAATATAGCCATCCCCATCATTGGTTATGTTTAATGAGAGAGACAGCAGACGGGGTTGAAGTAAGGCTGTGAGTATGGAGCTGGACACCATGAATCATTTAATTTCTGTACAAATTAGGCAATGACGCTGCTAGTGGTGACACCCACAAAAGTTGGACACCCTTTGCTCCCCATTTCACCTCTGAAGCCTCCCCAGTGGCTCTTGGCTGAGTGATGACCATGGGGAGATGTGAGCGCCGCCAGACTTGCTCCTCCTGGATCATACTTTTGAAGGGAAACACATCTGCAGATCTCCTCTAAGAGATCCAACATAGTCCCTGTGGAGTGACAGCATCTGGGTTTGGGACATACCCACGTACATGTTTTCAGTCCCAAGGCAGAGGGAAAAGCAGCCTTTGCCTCCCCGAGCCAAATCCCCATTGCAGTGGCGTAGCTCAGCGAGAGAGCTTTCCTGCTTCCCAGCCCTTTACAGGTCACATAAAGGACAAGAATGATGTGGTCCTTATTCTCTGTAGAGCAAATTTGGGATAAAAAATGTACATAATTATTTTATTTAACCTTGATTTTCTTCTTGTACTTTATTGTGTTATGTTTTAACTGAGATTTCTTTATTTCCTGCTAGGATTCTGCCAGAATCCTGTCATTTCATGCAGAGGTTGAAATGCATATTACAAAAGGCAAAAAATCTTTCCCTTGGTTGCCTGATATATCTACTTTTTAACCTAGATTCATGAGCATACTCTACCAACAGCACTTTTATCTTTCCGAGTTGTTGCATTTTACTCTCCATTGTTCGACATCCCTCGGCTAAAAGCTGGAAAGGAAAAAAAAAAACCCACATCGTCTTTCTCTCCTGACCCTTTAATTAATAATTCTTATTATGGCAATGTCCAGACCCAAACCTCCTGTAATCACCATCTCAGGTTCTGCAGGGAGGTAGAACAAAAGGACAAGCCCTGCTCCTGAGGCTGCCTAGTAACCCCAGCTGCATGAGGAGGGTGGCCGGTGGCTCCACGTAGGGAACTAATGGGATTAGAGTGTTCCTGGCTCCCTGGGTGAAAAACATGCACTAACTGGCTCAGCCATTACTTTGGACAAAATACCCAATGCCACGAGGGCGTGAAACTCGAGGGGAGATCATAGAATCATAGAATCATAGAATCATTTTGGTTGGAAGAGACCCTTGGGATCATCAAGTCCAACCATCAGCCCTACTCTACAAGTTCTCCCCTACACCAGATCCCTCAACACCACATCTCATCTACTCTTAAACACAGTCAGGGATGGGGACTCCACCACCTCCCTGGGCAGCTGATTCCACTGACTNCTTGGCCTTCTTGGCCACCTGGGCACACTGCTGGCTCATGTTCAGCCGCCCGTCAACCAGCACCCCCAGGTCCTTTTCTGCCAGGCAGCTCCAGCCACACTGCCCCAAACCTGTAGCCACCCATGGGGTTGTTGTGGCCCAAGTGCAGGACCTTATAGATGCAAACAGAGTTTTGGTTAGACCCGTGTCTGAACCGTGAACCAGGCAGCAGCGCTCCTTTGTCTGTGTCCCACCTCCTTGGGTTTGCAGTGTCCCCGCCCCGGTGCTTATTGCTGTTTTCTGTTATTCCCATTCTGTGCGTTTTTACAGCCATCCACAGACCGGTTGTCCCTCGGGGTTATTGTTTCCTTGCACAGCGGTGATAGAAGAGCAAAGTGGGTCTGTAGAGAAGCAGTTTTCAGCCACGAACAACACACAGACAGGTCCCTTTCCCCCCCCAACCCCCTCGATGAGGAATCCCTCGTGAGAAGTAACAGGCTTTTTTCCCCACCTCGCAGGTGCCGTGGTGATTGCCTTCGTGGTCTGCTGGCTCCCGTATCACATCCGGCGTCTCATGTTCTGCTACGTCCCCTCCAGTCACTGGACAGAGTGAGTCACCAAGAAGGGGGACAAAGTCCCTGACCCCCACCCCGAGCCAGGCTGGGGCTCCCTGGGTACCCACACACTTGGGGGTGGAGGTGGGGATCTGGGAGCAAGGGTGTTCTGCACCTGGGAGGTTAAAGCCTTATTGTTGGTTTGGGTTATCTGTTGGATTTCTTACCGTGTTTGCCAACCACATTAAGAGTCCTTGTTGTATCATCTTGTTGGGGTTTGAAGAACCCACAACAATTTATTGTCATTTAGGCAATTATTCTCTCACTCAATGACCCCTCACACCTTGGAAGGTGGAACTGGGGGGAAAACAAGGAAACCCAAGGGTTGAAATATAAACAGATTTAATAGCATAAGACAAAACAATTAGCATTAACACAGAACCCATATTCTTCCCAATACCAATATAAAATATACAGGGACTATCCCCAGCCCATTCCAGCATAGGAGAGAGAGAACTAACTCCTCAGCAAACTTTCTAAACTGTATTGAATGTGACATTCGTGGTATGAAATAACCCTGTTGGCAGCTTGGGTCAAGTGCCTGGGACTCACTCCTCCTCATTCCCATATCTGGCAAGGCTTGAAAACACCGAGACCTTGAATCTTGCTCACCAGAGCTGGCTGTGAAGTAAATATTTCCACAGATTCAGACCCTAGACTCTTCTAAAAATGCGGTTTTCCTTAGCATTTGGGAGAAGTAAAATTACTCAAAGAGAAATTAATTCTGTGTGGCTCCAGCCAGGACACATCTGACTCCCCCAGATGTGGGTGACGGCAGCATTACCTTGAGCTGAGATGCATCACCATGTTCTTCCTTCTCCCATGGCTGCAGCCACCACCTCGCCCCCGTTAACATCAGCAGTGGATATTCCCTGCTGACAGCCCCTGACGAAGTGACATTTGGGCAGGGGGGTTTCATACACCCCAAGCAGATGGCTGTCTCCATGGTGGAGATACTGGTCACCAGCCCTAAGGTGGACCCGCTCCCATCAACGCACAATTTTCCTCCCCGACACCACACTTCCATAGTGAGAGCAGAGATTGCACCGGTGGGGAAATAACTGCACTGCTCACTGGGTTGAGGGCAGGATATTTACTGGGGTTTGCAGGGAGTGGATCAATTAAACACCAGTGGTTGCCACTGATTAGAAAATGGTCGGATTTTCGGGGAATTGAGGGATATTTGCACGCCGACGTGTGCTGTTCCCAAACGTGCGAGGGCACGCAAACTGCTCCGTGCAGCCTCTCTGCTGTGTCGGGCCAGGTTCCTCAGCAGAGCAGCCACAGAACTCATTATTCATTTTAAATAAGCAATTAAGCATTAATGCTGTCTGGGGATATACAGCCAGGCAGCCTGAGACGCCGTGAGATGCGCTCAGTGAAAAATACGCCTTTCCTCCCTCTTCTCTCTGGGACCTGCTCTGTTTCCTACAATGAGCGGGAAAAGAAAAACCTACAATCCCCCAAAAAGCAGAGCAACCATGAGACATTAAAATTTCATAACCTCCAAGCACAAAACCTAGTAATTTTGCGATACAGCAGTCTGCTGAATGGAGTTGTACATCCGGCCGTAGTAAAACACCAAACCCATCTCCAGCTGGGAAAACCGAGCTCCAGGCACAGACTGGGACAAGGGGTTGTTTCTTGTTTGCTTTCTGGTCTGGGTTGTTCCTTGTTTGCTCTCTGATCCGGGTTGTTCCTTGTTTGCTTTCTGATCCAAAAAGCACTTGGAGTGGCCATCCTTTCTGTAACGCCGGTGTTTGCTCTGAGCAGGAGGGGCAGAGGGTTCTGTCTGCAGTTAGGGAGAATTTATGCATCGTGGTTGCATTCACTTCTTTTTTTCCATCTCCATTTAAAAGCCATGAATGATTTTGGGAGATTTTGGCTTTGCAGGCATGCTGTGAATGGTGCACTATCAGTATGGGAGCTAATTGAGAGCTTGCAGCAGCTTGACGGGTTCATTTATAAATGTGTGTGCCTGCCCCTGAAGAAAAGACATTTTTACGATATTAATTCTTCACAACTCTATAAAGAAGCCCTGCTCCTCAGAGCTGGATGGGCCACGCAGTCCTTGGCAGTGCTGAGGGGGTGTGGAGGGCTTGGTGATGGACTCCAGCACACAGCGGTTTATCTTCAGCCAGACAGTGCTCAGACTAACACAAAAGGGCTGCAGTTTCCCTTCAGATAAAGGATCCTGGGGAACGGAACATCGTCCTGAAAATGAGCCCCCTGCTGTTTATAGACCCGTTACCAGCCCAGAGCTGTTGATCTCAGTTGCCCCATGGGAAGATATTGCCCAAAGAGAAACAAAACCCAAACCAAAACAAAACCCCACAAGCTTCCCCCCTCGCCTAAGCATATTCAACAAATTCCAGTTGAAAACACCGTATTGTGGTGGTCGGAATAGGTTTCAAACACATGCTGTCATCAGTTTGTCCCAGAATAGGAAATGCTGTCCCAGATTACAGACAGATCCCAGCCCAGGGACCCGCTGAATGAGCTGATGATGCTCTCACTGCCGGGGGGAGCTGCATCTGGTACTGGATCTTGGCTCTTCTGCCGGCTCTGAAGACCAGAACTGCAGCCAGAAAAGTCAAGCTAATGTATATGTATGACACAGAAATGAATTTCCATCTGGCTTCTCAGTTTCGATCATGTCTATTCTCAAAGACAGAATGAACGCAGGAGGTAAATAGCACATCCGGACCCAGGGCATAAATAAGTTTCTGTTAGTGATTGTGGTAAAACCTTTGTAGAGGCGTTTGACCTGCTCTTGGCCAGTCCCAGTTGCAAACAGAGCTGTTTTCCTGGTGGCTCGTGCACCATTGGTCAGCTCATGTCCTGAGAAAGGTTAGCTCATCTTTTTCTCACCCTTGTGACTTCGAATCATTTCAGCTCCCCGCACTCTATTTAGAAGTTTGTCTCTCATCTGTCCTTGCAGCTTCCTGTACAACTTCTACCACTACTTCTACATGCTGACAAACGTCCTCTTCTACGTCAGTTCCGCCATCAACCCCATCCTCTACAACCTGGTGTCCGCCAACTTCCGACAGATCTTCCTCTCCACACTCACACTCCTGTGCCTGCCCTGGAGGAAGAAGAAGAAGCGACTGGCCTTCACCAGGAAATCCAACAGCATCTCCAGCAACCACACATTTTCCAGCCAGGTGACAAGGGAAACTACGTACTGAAGCCAAAGGAGGAAGGGAAATGCACTTCATCGTGAAGTCCAAACTTGAGAGAGGCCTCTGTGACTTTCATGCATGGCCTCCGAATCCACGTACCACAAGTGTGTTTAGCAAAGTCATTTTTGTTGGAAAAACAGGCTTTGTGTTGCCAGTAACTTTGAGGTTATTTTAAAGCATTGGCCTTGCCTCTTGTGAGTAATGTCTACGCGTTTTGTAACTTCAGTCTGGCATAAATCCAGGTGTGGTGTTAACTGGGAAGCCAAAATGTGTTAAACTTAGGCAAAACCATACTGCATTTCATCCTTTTCTCAGTGCCGAGATGCCATGTTCCCACCCAAGGGTTCGAGATCACGCCTCTTGGTGGCACCGAGCAGAGAGTCTGATGAGGAGAAAGCAGTTTTGACCAGAAAGGGATGTTTTTGGAGAATGGACATGCTCATCTATGGGATGTTCAATGAACAAGGAGTGAAAACTCAGGGAGCCAGATGGGTGTTCTAGAAATATGTCTCAATTATGATTAATATGACCGAGGTGCTCAAGAGAGCCACTCTGGCTCCTTGAAATTAATTAACAACAGATGATGCCTTACCTAGATTGGGGTGGCTGTGGCCTGGGGAAATGGGGTCATCTTTTACTTTAGGGAGTACATAGTGCCTGGCACAGTGAAGCCTCTCTTTCTGTGGTAGTGATACTGCAACACCAATGGATTATAAAGTCTCTAGCAAAGAATGCAGAAACCGTGTCCAGCTGGAGTGCTGAAAACCAACAGAAATGGAAAATCTTACTGCTGCTATACAGCCAAATCCTATTTTTCACCAGGGAGAACAGTTAGCTGCCCAGCATTGAGGTGAGAAAACTTCAGGCTGCTGAGATAAGAGCAACCTGCCCAAATCCTGGGGGACTTTCAGATTTTTCCCATTCTTATTCCCGTTTTACTTGTTTCCTCACTATTTTCACAAGGCTGATGTCCTACAGGTTATATCAGTTGTAGGCAGCAGTGCAACTTGTTCTACCTTTTATTTCTTTTTGCCACCAGACCTATTGGCACATGGATCCACACACACAAATCTTCAGACAGTGCAAGTGAAGAACACAAGAAAGTCTAAACTGGGGAGCTTTAGCTCTAAACCAACTTTCTTTTGACAAGCCAGAGGAACAGAGACAAGACCTGAAAATTCTCTTTGAGAGAATTTCTCAGCTGGCCAAGATAGGGATTGTCAGCTTTTCTTCCATTTGGTTCCACCTCCAGCAGCCCACTCTGTGATGCAGCAAGTTGCTCCAGAGCCTTTAGCACCAGAAATCACAGATTTCTGAGAGAAGCTAAAAGTCCTTCCCCGCTGTCACATCACCTGCATGAAGCTGGAACCAAGCAGTCATCCTGTACAACCTCTGCTGTGGTTTTCCTGGTGGGTGGTGACCTTGCATCCCCTTTCACACCACACTGCACCAGGAGACCGGGGCTTGCTTCATTTTGATGACAAACTAGAAGGGTCACTTGGTTTAATTCAGCTTTCTGGGCTTTGTCCATACCCTGTCACTCTTTAACTAATGAGCACCTGTGATACAAAACAGAAGTCTCAATGCTGGAGATGTGGATCTTGCTCCAGTGAGACGTCACACAGTGATGGATACCAGTTACTGATCCACTGGGTACCACTGACTTCTGCTAGAGATGTGGTATCTCATGGGTCAGGCCCTCCTGGGCTCAGGGCATAGAGAAAACACCAGTGGAATACTTGCTGTGGGTTGTGAGTGATGGATAGCTACTTCCAAGGTGTTTAAAACCTGGCTACAGAGCCTGGTACCGTGTTAGAGCTGGCTACCATCAGCCATGACCTCCAACCACACCTACCAGGGACAGGAGATTGTTTTAATGCCTAGTAACAGAACCACTCCAAAAGAAAGGGCTCAAAACAAAAATCAGTGGAGCTTTAGTTTCTACTGATTCAGCCAAACTGCAAGCTCCGCCCTGTCATGCCTTCTTTTGATTTCTTGCCCCGATTGTACCAAACAGAGGGCAGAGATTATATTTGACAGAGCACTTTTGTTGCTCATGCACAGTTGACTCCTCTTCGGTACAAAAACCAGGTAATGACACACACCAAAAAAAAAAAATAATCAGAAAAGGACACTGGTGTCTTTGGAAGGAAATCTATGAGGAACCAGCAAACGTTATCAATGGGTGCATTAGAAATGGCTTGGGCAGGTTGGAAGAAGCAGCTCTGGAAGACTTGTAGGTAACTGCCCTGCAGGAAGGTCCAGGTACGATGAGCAGAAGAAGAGGAGTCTTAATGTCACACACTTAACATTGGCCTTCCAGGCAAGAGACTTTCAGTGTTTCTGGAGAGGACCCACATTTTTTAACTTCACCTCTAAGTAGAGTCAACAGCTGGGAGGTGGTTTCTGAAACCTCCCACAGAAGCTGTAACCGTGTGTTGCTTTGGCTTTCGGTGGGGTTTAACATCCCGCCTGTCTCGGTCGCTTTGGAAATGTTAAACCTTATTAATATACTTGTTCAACACCAACCTGCTGAAATGTGCTTGATTATCTTAGGAGACACTGTACAAAAATTGTTGTTTCACGTAAGGTGCTTGTCCTAGATTTTCATTTCTGAGATACCCTGGCAGCATACGGAGTATTTGATCACAGCTCAGAGAAAATGGTAGGTTAATTTGTGGTTTGACATGAAAATGGGAACAAGCTGGAGTGAAAATGAACTTATCATAAAGTCTTTCCACAATGGTTGTTGGGCCATTTGAATCCTGAAGAGCTGAATATTTGGGGGGGATTTATCCAAGCATTTTCCTGGCTTCTGCAGCTCTGTTCCAGCAGTCTGATGTGGGAGCAGACCTGAGTCTATGGCCTTAACCTGGGATTGCAGCTCAAAGCTACCTCTTCCACTGGCCAAATCTGACTACTTTGAGCTGAGAAGTGTAAGCTACAGCTGATTTCATCCTCTCTCCCCTCCTCACCTAGTTTTGCTATATTTGATCTGGAAACTTCATTCCCTTGAGCTCAAAGAAATTGAGGACAACTCACTGCAAGACCCTGTGGTTTTGTAGAGGAAAGTCTGATACTATAGAGAAGGAAAAGGTACAAACTGCCCAGTCTATACCAGAGGAATGGTTCTTTCCATGCCTTTTAACAATGGCTGAACTCCTAACCCAACAAGGTTTAGCCTTAAACCCAATTGAGTGAAAGCGGCTTTTGCCACACACACTCACGTCTTTGTATTCCTGTCTTGTCTGACCTCTCTGCTGGGGCAGAGGAGAGCATTGGTGTGGCATGATGTTAATCTATGCAAATCTCCTATAAGTGTTTTGAACTGTCTGTTTCAATTGATAACCACCCCCACATCCGTAGAGCCCACAGATGTGAAGTGCTGCCACAAGGATTCTGAGACATTCCCACCTGAAGAGAGTCTTGCCTAGTGACCTCTTCAAATACTCTGATGAGGTTTTGTTCCCCTCACAGCGTTCCCATTCGGGGCCATCCATTTAAACCAGATTGACAAAGTCCATTGGGAAATTTGCCCCCCCCAGAGAGGACTTTCTCACCAGTGGCCCAGCTGGAACCCTGTGCTGAGCTTGCCCTTTTTTGCGGGGGGCGTGAGACCTCGCTTCAAAAACTGAAGGGAAGGGAGGGTGAGGAGGGTGAACAGGACCTGTGCTGTGAGCACGACGGTAGCAGGACCTTTTGCAGTCCTAGCACTGAGCGTTTAGCGAAAGGCAGCCCCAAGACGTGCTGCTGCTGCTGCCGGCAGCTGGCGTCGGGATTGAGCCCATCCTCTGCAGGGCTCCATCCATACCTGCCCTTGAGGAGGGCATGGGAGCGCTGGAGCTTTCCCGTGCCAGCCCCTCGGGTCTCAGCCTGAGATCACCCCAGCTGTGATGTTCGGTAGCTGCTTTATACCAAAGCTGTGTCTGCTTGAGCTCCGTCCGGCTCTTTACGTTGCAGCTCAACAACGGTTCTTCTGCTCTCCGTCTCTGGGTCCGTTTCGTAGGAAAACAGAAACTGCTACTCCGAAATTCCATGATGCTGTGTCCTGGCTTTGTGAGCAAGAGCCCTTCCCCAGCCGTGCCACCCGATAGCCCTGCACATACTGTATCTATGGCAGATATTTTTCAAAAGTGCACCTTTTTTCTTTTTCTTTTTTTTTTTTCTGAAATACAAGCTGTTGATGTGCTTTATTTTCTGTGGCCTGTTGCGCAATGGGGAGGGGGGAAAAAAAGAGAAAAGAATGTTAAAAGTGTGTCAGCGTCTCCTTTGTAATATTCTCTGTGACAAAGGGAAGGAAGAGGGTGTGAAATCCTTCTGTGGAGCAACGGGAAACACTCCTTCAGTGTACCATGCTGTTATTGATACTGTATTTACTGACCAAACTGTAATGAAATGGTTACTTCATGATATAGCCTTTGTACTGTATGGTATTTTATTTTATTTTGAAATTTATTGATCCTAAGAAATAAATATCTGAATTTAAGGCCTGGGCTGGTAATGCTTGAAACGGCAGCAGTGCCTTTATCACACAGTCTGCTCACCAGCACTGGTCGTGGTCTGAACTGGGGAAGTCCCATCCGTCTCCTGAAAGGAGGTCATAGCAAGGTGGAGGAGGTTGGTCTCCTCTCCCAGTTAACAAGGACAATTTTCACAAATTCAGACACTAGAACCTTCTAAAAATGCAGTTTCCCCAAGCATTAGAAGAGACCTGACTGGGAAGTAAAATTACTGGAAGAGAAATGAGCCCTGTGTCACTCAAACCAGGACACTGCTCTTGCCCACTTGCTTCCCCCTGTTGCAGGACAAATGTTAAAGACATGCATCTTGGCCATCATTTCTTTGCCCAGAAAACTGAGCAGATCAGGGAGATATTGCAGCTGGAACTGTAGGTCCACGGCAAAGGAGACAGGCCTCACCCCGGAGAATTTGTTGCTAAAAACAAAGCAGCTCTTCTGTGCCTTATCCCCTCTTTTAAAAGACCCATTTCCTCCCTGGCATCCATTTTTCTAACACAGATGTAATTTTGTGGCAGCAAAACTCTTGGGTATTGCCCACTATATTAAAGTGTCTTTCTTCTTAATGAGGAAAAAATCAGTCACCTCCAGGCTCCCTGCAGCCCTGGGTTAAAGTTCTGGTGTGAAACAGCACTAGGAAAACACACCAAACCTTTCTAATTTGTAGCCATTCTGGCAGGGAGAAAAGATGCTTGGAAAGCAGCAACAAAATAAAATTTAAAGATTTGGAATCAGTCATGCCTGGAAAATTCATCCTCTAATGATTCACCTACCTGAAACGCACCCCCTCTCTGGAAGCCTTTCAGCGCTGCTTCCGGATGAGAAGAGCAGGAGCCTCTATTGTCCCTACACCATCAATTCTTAAGGAATCAAATAACTTATTTTATGGATCCTTTCATTTGGTATCCAGCCCTGCTCTCTTAAAAGGTGTGCTGTCAGTCTGCTGCCTGGGGAGCTGCAGTTCAGAGGTGAAAACCCACAACCTGCAGCAACGTCCTGGTTTTTTCCTGGCTGCCAGAGAATTCCATGCCGGGCAGGATGCTCCCAACAGAGCCACCACTGGTGGTGCAGAAAACCAGACCACAATCTGGTATATTCTGGACATAGAGTCTGGCATCTGGGCAAGAACAAACCCAGGTACCAGTATAGGTCGGGAAATGACCTGTTGGAGAGCAGTGCAGGGGAAGGGGACCTGTGGGTCCTGGTGGGCAACAGGATGACCATGAGCCAGCACTGTGCCCTCATGGCCAAGAAGGCCAATGGCATCCTGGGGTGTATTAGAAGGGGGGTGGTTAGTAGGTCAAGAGAAGTTCTCCTCCCCCTCTGCCCTGGTGAGACCCCATCTGAAATACTGTGTCCAGTTCTGGGCCCCTCAGTTCAAGAAGGACAGGGAACTGTCTTCTTTATGGTGAGGGTGATTGAACACTGGCAGGGGCTGCCCAGGGAGATTGTGGAGTCTCTTTCTCTGGAGACATNCAGGGAGATTGTGGAGTCTCCTTCTCTGGAGACATTCAAAACTTGCCTGGACGCATTCCTGAGTGATCTGATCTGGGTGTTCCTGCTCCAGCAGGGGAATTGGACTAGATGATCTTTCAAGGTCCCCTCCAATCTCTGAGATTCTGTGATTCCAACTGGAGTGAAGAGCGTTGCCCTCTGCTTGGGACTTCTCTAGCCCAGGGCTGACTCCTGGAAAATGCAAAACTCACCGGGAACCAGAGCTCAGTCGGGTACCTCATCCCACCCCGCCAATGTGAAGGAAAACAAAAAGCACTGCAGACAGTCAATTAATTTCTTTTTTTTTTTCTATTAGAAAGGTACAAGAGCTGTGCCTGCAGCCGTGAGGAATGCTTTCATTTTGGCCAGTATTTCTCATTTCAATTACAAAACTAATTTCCATCGTTCACAAGAGGAAAGTTTCAGGCGTCTTTTGAAACAAATGCTACATTTTAGTAAATGGCTTCATAAAACTTAATAAACATCCATCCAGAAGTTAATTTATTTAAAATGTCTTTAAATCCTCCTCTGCCTTATTGAATTAGTTTGAAGCGTAGATGGGGTTGGAGTATATTCATGAGGGTATTTAAGCAATAAGGCAGCGCATCCTGGTCATTAATACGGGTCTCTGGTGGGCTGTGAAGCTCAAAGCAGAGTGTGAAGAGGCTTTGGGCACTCAAGCACAAAACCCCTCCAGAAGTCCAGGAGCACAGAGATAGCCCCAAGTTCTGTGGGGTGGCCCAACAAAAGTGGTTTCTCAAGGCAAAACCTGGCATTTCCCAGGGAAAACTGACACAGGGTGAGTGCAGCAGCCATCCCAGCCTCCACCAGCCACCAGCCCAAACGCCAGGGGGGCAGGATGATGATGGAAAGTTTAGGGCAGATCAGCTGAGCCCACCTGGGATCATAGCTGGCAGAAAGCTGGCTATCGTTTCATTCTTGAAGACAGATGTATTGAAAGCAAAACAAGTGGGAAGAGTAAAAAAAAAAACAAACTTAAATGAAACTTAAACATCTCAGAGATGGCCAGAATATCATCACAAGTGTGAGCACAACAGCCACACGCTTACCTGTGCATTCCCTCGCTGCAAACTTCTGGTCTTTCCAGTGGGGACCTCTTCCTCTTGCTTGAAAGTACTGGCTTGGCTGGTTTGTACCACCAGTGATGGGACATTTGATTACACGTGGCTGCTTCTCTATGAAATCCTGAAGAAACGGGAAGCAAAGTCCTTCCCCCTTTTAATGCAAGAATGTGAAACCACCTTGTAAAGCAGGAAAGGGTCCACACTGCTTTGGCACTGCTCCCCTGGGCACTGCTGAGGTGCCTCAGCTTCACAGTCAACTGAAGGTAGGTAAAGGAACAATTATGATCACACAGCCTGGAGGATCTGCTTCAGGATCTGCAAAGGTACAGAGAGAATAAAGAACTCCTCTCCTGTGAGTGACATTAGTATCTCGGATGGGCCATTTTGTCCTCTCTCATTGTGATGAAACGAGGCATGAAGATGAAAGGCCAGAGACACGGTGTTTCACCATCACATTAGCTTCAGTCACATTAAGGGCTGAACCAGTTCACTTGGGATTTCTTTGTTCCTTTCTTCTGCTTCTCCTTTCTCCTGCCTGCAGAAGCTGCTCAGTAGGAAGGGTATGTCCAACACTTCTGCAGTGCAGCTTTCAGCCTCAGGCACCACTAAAACACATCATAATTAATCAGGCTGGCTGATTGCTTTATATCTCATCGCTGCTCCTTAACTATGTCATCTCCAGTGAAAACATTCACACACCATTTTTTCTTTACAAATGTCTCTGGGCTGAGGAGGCATCAGCCTGGGTGGTACAGGTCTGTGGCTCATCTCCCTGCTGAAGACAAACACACAAGGGAAGAGCCCCAGGGCCAGAGCTCTTTGTAACCAGAGTGTGGGTTGAACAACGTGATCCTCACTCTTCTGAAGTCCCATTTTTCGTGGAATAAGCCCTTCTGGGCTCACTCCAAGTGCAGACACTCATCCACTGCTGCCACCCTGCACCTACATGGTGTACTCAGTGACTTGTGGACTCACCAGCACCCCAACATTTCATGAACATAATTGAGATGTAATAGCTATTGTTATCCCAACTTAATAGTTAGTGCACTGCCAGCAACCCAGCACACTCACTACCTTCATCGCCGCAAGGGTGCTCTTGGTTTAGGATATGGTTTTCAGGCACAGAGAACACAAGGGATTTGCTCAAGATCTCTAATGAAATCTTCTTGTAGATCAGAGATTCAAACCCCAGTGTTTCCAGCAGAGTCAGCTCTGATTCATCTTTCCCTTCATTCAGCATAAGCAGGTAGTCCAGGAGCTATTTTAAGCCTCCAAGACGTGTATTAGCAAAACATGCCACCATTCAACCATTTAAAAGCAACTTCTCACTGGTTGTCAGCGACAGCAACAACCTTGGCACAGCATTTGGCACCTTTCAAAGGGTTCTCGAGGGTGTTGTTATCCTCGGTGTCTGCTTCCCTACAGAGAACACACAGATTGCGGGAGGTGAAGCGCTCTGTTCTGAATTGAAAAAGTACCCAAACAGGAAGAGACTCCATTAAAATGGAGTGACCTTAGTGGTGCCATGGAGAACTATAATGAAATCTGTGACACCTGACATTCTCAATGTTCTAGTCCATCTGTCCACTTGCAAAGCAGCTACGGCTGTCGAGAGCATTTTCAGTTCAGCTCCCACACGGAGCACACATTCTTGCAAAGTCCCACGTTACTGCAATAAATCCTTTTCTGTCTTCCTCCAGACTGACAATTGAGATAAGATTAATTTCTCTTTACCATCCTCACCAGTACAATATTAGACTTTTCGTGACTACCCCAGAAAAAACACCTTCTGTAGCCAATACTGTTTCCTGACTCAGAACTCAAGACTTGCCCCCCCCTCCTTCTTCTGGCTTTGATCTGGATTAGCACAAGCTAAAAAAAAAAAACGTGGGTTTTCAAACTGGTCACCAGTGACACCACAGCCAGGCAGCCAGAGGGGTGGAATTTTCTTGCCCAGAGAAGTAAGCATCCTTCCTGTGGAGGTTTACCTCTCAGCAAGAGGGATAAGCATGATCCTATTAACTTTAGAAATGAAAGAAAATACGAATTTGTGGAGAATTTGTGAGTCTAAATGCCTAGTTTATACCAGTCCCACATGCACTGGTATAAATCAGGTTTCATCTGTAAAGAGACCCAGTTTGTGTTTTCAAATGATCCAGTCTAGATTCGTTTGTTTCTCTTTTCTGAGGCTTGTTTTTTTTTAAAGTATCATTTAGCAGGGGAAAAATGAAGGGGCTCATTATGTGAGCAGCTCCACAACCAATCATAAATGCCAGAGGCGCTGATCAGATTAAAACAGAAATCACAGTTTGTAGCTTGTGCCTGGAAGGAACAAAGACTCTGGTCCTGATTTTGATTGAATACAGGACAGTATCTCTTGCTTATTGTATATATCACAACGGCAAGGAGGGAGAGTGTTTATCACAGCTTGCCTCAGTGCTTTTTAATATACTGTTTATCATACAGAGCTCTCTGGCGTTCACAAAACACCCTGGCAGACTCCTCTTTGTGTCTTAATAAGTTTTCATGGACTTTGGGAGACAGAGAAAAATACATGTTCCCGTGCTGCCACCCTCACTCCATTTATTCTCCACTAAACCCAGCTCGGTGTCAGAGAGCAACACCCTCGGCTTAGCACAGATAACTGGTAAAACCCCCTCAGCCCTTGCCCCAGGGTGATACGGCCTCTGTGAGACCAGCCACAGTGTTATAATCAGATTCCTGCAGAAGAAGTGGTGGGAAAACCACATTTCATCAATAAGCTTGAGGAAGAGAAGGAGCAAGTGCGAGTGGCAGCGTTGTACCTGCAGTGAACAGGAAAGCCAAAGCTCCCCGTAGGTGAACACCTGAATAGAAATCAGGGGGTGGAGGGGGGGGGGCTATATCTGCTCCCTTCATCAGCCTGGAAGAGAAACGTAAAATTGATGAACCCCTGCACAGCAAGGTAGAGGCAGAAAAGGTTTTGTTGGGGAGAAGATCTCTCTTTATTTTTTTGGCCCCCCCTGGAGTGCATGCCAACTCAAAAGCCTCTGGCTTTCCAGGGCTCGACTTTGAGGAAGATTGTGCCATATCAGCTTAAGATTTAGGTCAAAAAGGTTCAAAGGACTCCAAGTATCTTCTGAAAGCATGGGAGAAATAAGTGCACAATGACAATTCTATTTACTTTCTGCCTTTCTATATACATCATGCCATCAAAAGGGCTTGCAGACCTTTTCCAGAGAGTTATGTTAGCAACATCAGCATGTAATAAAAAACACTGGATAAAGATAAAGGAAACAGAAAAAAAAATAAAAAAGAAAGCATTCTGCTCCTGTCTTATTTTCTCATCTCCACAAATCAATCAATTGCTTTTCTCTTCAACCAAAATCTCACTTCCACTTGTTTACGACAATTCATCCCCCTGCGCTATTCATTTTCCATGCAGATTGCCTCCAAGGCTCAGGGTCTGCCTGTTTTTCATATCCATCTCTCCAGGAGGCACCGTAGGGTTTAGAGATGGGTTGTCTTGATCAACATGAAAAGGCTGTTTTATGTAAGCAGGGGCTGTGAGTCACAGCAAGACTTTGACGAGCCCAATAGACTTCCTTAGCGCTTGGCACCGGAGTACTGGAGAATTAGGAGCTGTAATGAAATGAAACACTGAATCAGATGATAGGATGGGAAAGATGCCTTGTTGGGGCGACAACTGATAAAGCTGAGGATATTGCATATTTATTTTAAATTGAACCCATTTCTTGTGAGGCACAAAACGGAGTTTCCCAGGAGGATGTTTAATTGTGCAGAAAAACAGAATAGGACCATGAGGGAAATGAACTGGGGTGGGGGGGACGGGGAGAGGGAGCAAGAAGGCTGGTCAGACAAGGCACCCGATGCAGTGGGATGAAGGAAGGATATGGGTACAACCCCATTGAGCTGCTCATTAAAGCATTCCCTCACCGAGCAGCAGAGCAAAACAGAGCAGCAAAGAGTTAAGTTTGCTCATGGCTCCCAGCAAATACCTGCTCCCAGAACTGCCCTCACTTTTTGGCCAGAGTTCTGTATTTTTTTAACTGATCTCAACTCTATCTTAGAGCAATAACTCTGAAGTTCACCCGAGGATGTTTTCCTTTCTGCTCAGATGAAATTCATGTCTATTGAGTTTGGTACCTTCTAAAGGCATCTTCTTTCTTTAGTTTCTAATCTGTGCATGCCTCTCCACAAGGAGAGGTGCTAAGACACTTGGAAAGTCACTGGAAGAATCCTAGAATCATTCAGGTTGGAAGAGACCCTTGGGATCATCCAGTCCAACCATCAGTCCCACTCTACAAAGTTCTCCCCTACACCAGATCCCCCAACACCACATCTCATCCACTCTGAAACACAGTCAGGGATGGGGACTCCACCCCCTCCCTGGGCAGCCCAGTCCAGGCTCTGACCACTCTTGCTGGGAAGAATGTTTTCCTAATGTCCATCCTAACCCTACCCTGCTGCCGCTTGAAGCCATTCCCTCTCCTTCTATCACTGATTCCCTGTGAAAAGAGACCATTACCAACCTGGTGAGAGAGATGAAGGGGAGAAAAAGGGAAAGGCTGAGGAATGGGGTGCTCTCCTGGATTACAGGAGAAAAAGAGAAGGGGGATAACGAGGAAGGAGCTAAACATTCAAATCTGGGAAGGTTTGCAGGATTATCTGCTGCCAGATACAGCTCCAGAGCACATCAAGCAGCATCTTCACCAGCACCCTTCTTCCCACACCCACCTTTCCAATCACAGATGTTTCCACAGTCATCTCCATTCCCCAAATATGGAAAAAACAGCCAGCCCCAGACCCTTAATGACTGTGTGTTTGGTTTGATTTGTTTCATCTCCACTGCAAATACCCAGGATCTTTCCAACCAGCTCCTTTTATTTGGGACTAACAAGTAAAAGTTTCACTTGAGCAGCTGAGAATATTTAAGAGCGTTTCAGGATAATTTGTGTTTCTGTTCACATCAAAGTATCTGCTCCATAAAACGGTTTGAGTCAATTCTACGTTTTACTGTTTGTGAGCAGAAACATTTTGGGCTTATTGGCATTGTGGATAGAGTTATTTCTAGCTTTGTTTCCTCTAATAAGATTGTTACTTTAATAAGATTCAAATACAGAGACTTAGAGTATACAAATTTCAGATAAATTTGCTCACTGCTCAAGGCACAAAAGGGAAAATATTTCAATTAAATTGAATGTTAGCTTCTATCTACGATCCTACCAGCAATAATGAATTGCAATATAAAATACAATTCAACTCTAACCATAAATACTTGTAGTTAAAAGTCCTCATTTTCCCTTAAACTGTTCTGTGCTACTAGAAAATGTAGTGTTTCAAAAGTCAGACACTGAGACCTCATCGTAATGAGTTGTACCCAGAAAAGCTGTGATGCAGAAAAATGGATTTCATCTCAAATAAATCATGAACTCTGGTGGGAGCAATGCTCTGTTCTGAGACTCAATGCATGAAATCTGCATAGATACATAGAAAGTAAATCTGAGACAGGCAAAACTGGGATTGCACAACCAGGATTAGGTGAAGACACTGATATATCATGGACAGATATTCCAGCCCTATTGTGGGGACCGTGAGCAGCTACATGTGGATCTCACTTTTGCAGCTCACCTGAAGGAGAGCTTCTGTAGGTAGAGAACAGTTTCTTTTTGAGCATTATTTTGAAAGAGGAGCTCGTTTTTCAGGTGTAAAGGTTGCCTTCTCTAATATCTCCAGCCGCCTCTCATCCTGGTTTCCCATCCAAGAGCTGACCCTACGTAGTTTCAGAAATGTCACAACCTCCTCCTCAAAAATGACAGTAATAGAGAGTAAAACAGTCAAAACAATCCCAAGGGGAGATGCATCAGACATTTCCTATAAGCAGAAGAGAAGCTGACAGTTAATGTTGACACACCTGTATGTGAGCAGTCCAGACTTACTGTGCTAAAAGAGCTTCAGCACTGTCCATAAACTTACATCTTCTCAAGAATCACCCTTGAACACATTCTGTTACCACCAGCTCCTTCGCAGAAAAGGGGATGAAGGTGCAAAGAGCCAGGTTCTCCGCCTGAACCGGACCTCCACCACTGGAATCCCAGAGTCATGGAACAGTTTGCTTTGGAAGAGAACTTTAAAGGGCATCTAGTCCAACCCCCCCTCCCATGAGCAGGGACATCTTCCACTAGACAAGGTTGCTCAGAGCCTCACCCAGTCTTTCCAGGGATGGGACATCCACGGCCTCTCTGGGCAACACGGGCCAGGGTCTCACCTCCCTCAGTGTGAAAAATTCCTTCCTTATACGTAGTCTGAATCTTCCCTCTTTTATTTTAAAGTCATTATCCCTTGTCCTGTCATAACAGGCCCTGCTTGTTATGTCCCCATCTTTCTTATAAGCCCCCTTTAAGTACTGAAAGGCCACATAAGGTCTCCTTGGAGCCTTCCTCCTTCTTCTCTTCTCTTCTCTTCTCTTCTCTTCTCTTCTCTTCTCTTCTCTTCTCTTTCCTTCTCTTATCTTCTCTTTTCTTTTTCTCTCCTCTCTTCTCTTCTNTCTTCTCTTCTCTTCTCTTCTCTTCTCTTCTCTTCTCTTCTCTTCTCTTCTCTTCCCTTCCTCTTCTCTTTTCTTCCTCTTCTCTTCCCTTCCTCTTCTCTTTTCTTCCTCTTCTCTTCTCCTGTTACTGCCTGTGTTGAACATCCGTGGCCAAGGGAAGTGCAAGCTCACATCTCCAGTGACATCCCTGGGTCATCCCTGCTTGCTCACTTAAAGCTGTGTGGTGGTGGGAATATGTAGTGCCAAGGAGTGCCCACCCTGAGTGTGTGGAGCCCAAGTGATGGAAAAATAAGCAGAAGAGGCCAAGTCTAGCTCTGTGTCTCAGTCTCATCAAACTTCAAGAGGTGATCTAGGATCTTGGTGCAGCAACACTGCTTTCTCCTCCCTTTTCAACCACAGTAAGAGTTTGCAGATGTCCCCAGGATGGAGGCAGCTGGGGACTGAGACATCTCGAACCAAGGTTCCTGTCCTCAGCTGCAGAGACAGAGGCCCATTAGGCTGTTTGCTAAGAGTGTTCATGCGCCCGATGGGGAGGGGGGAAAGGAAGAAAGGGTGTCTTATAAACCCCACGACAAATGGGAAGACAGAGATAATTCAATTACTCTGCGCACTGATGTCACCAAAAAGGATGAAGAACTTAAGTGGATAATTGTTTATCCTTTGTTTTCATTGCTGATTCAAAACTAACGCAATTATTTGCGCAGGTGATGTCTCCGTTCTGATTCACATGGGGAAACGGTACTTCTTGTGCCTTACAGACTGCTGATTCAACATGAGGGGTTTGACCTGAGAACACCAATATTGTTCTCATCTCTGTTGGCTGCTGGCACAAAGCTGGAGCAATACATTCTGTCCCACTGGTTCAGGGAATTTTGTGAGCTTTTTGGAAGCAGAGGTCTCTCAGTGACAACTGTGTACAAGGGGAGTGCCTTTCCTTTTTTTCCTTTTTTTTTTTTTCTTTTTTTTTTTTATTGTAACATAATGACTTTTCCTGTAACTTAAAGTTGTGGTTACCTCTTTCGCTTTGGTTTCATCACCTAAGTTTTTCCTATATTATAGCTCCAGTCAGGGAAGAGCTATGAGAGGGAAGTCATCAGCAGAGTGGACTTTGGAGTAGAGTTAAACAAGGTATCTGTGGCTGGGTTCTTCACTCCTCTGTCTTCTGCTCTGGCTATTATATCACATTTCTCATTTCCTCCTGTTGTCCCTTGCTGAAGTCTGTATTCTGTCATTGGAGGAAATAGATAAAAGGCAGAAAATAAATATATATACACACAGTGGGTATTCATTATTGTAGTAAGCACCTTGGCTAGTCCTCTTCTCTAGCTGATGACCATCCCTCACAGACCAATACCTCGGTACCTGGGGCTTTGTGAAGGTGGACAGACCACCCCAGTCACCTCACCCTTCCTGTGCAGACCTGTTGTCAAAGCACTAGTGCATCTCAGAAGCTCCTTGAACCTAAAGGCCAGGGCATGGCTCACGACAGATCATCAAGAGCATCCGAAGGACATGATTCCCAAGCACAGATCAGACACAAAACACCCCCTAGGAACCAGAGCCGTGGGATGCCTCTTCTCACAAACTCCTCCACTCCTGCTGACAGACGATGCCGAAATAAACTTGCTCAGATGTCGCACCGGAGCCTGGAGACGGGCCAGCGGGGAGGGAGGGAGGAGGTGTGGGGGCGGCTGAGGGGGGAGGATTTTCTTCTCTGTGCAAACAGCCAGCTTCACCACTGACAAGTCTGACAGGTGGAACCCAATTAAACAAAAAAATACAATAATCCTACCTGCAGGTACCCTACTTCTTTGGAGAAGTTCCTCGGTCCTCCCCACTCCTTTGTAGCAACTGTTGGGTGCTGACACGGGGCAAGTGAGCCAAAGTGGCCTTGTCTCCCTGGTGTCACAGCTCTCTGGCTCAGACAGGGACTGTGCTGAGGGCTTTGTCAGCTAAATGGGGTAACGTGGCCACCAACCCTCTGTTTGCACTTAGTGGGACAAAGCATCAACGGCTGAGCTGCCCACCACCATTGGGAACAATGCTGCAGAAAGGTTGGTTGCAGTCCTTTGCTCCCATTTTCCCTCAGGATGCTAACAAAGTGGCTCAGAAAGACAGAAGCTATTTCCATTTGTTGCTTAGCAAATCAAGGACAAGGACCAGACTACTAAGATGGGTCATTTGGCTTCAGAATTTCATTTTCTATCCCATAATGAAAAGGATCCAAGTGAATATCTCTATGTCAGAAAGGCAAGTCCTGCCAATTCATCACCAGGCAGGCTCGATACAAGAGCAGAAGATGGGTTCTTCTCCTCCCAGGGTTAAGTTTGAATTGAAATACACATTCCTGGGAATCTGTATCAAAGATCCTCAACAGCCCATAACAGAAAAAGCAAGAGGAGCAAACAATGTTGTTATTCAGCTACCTTCACAAAGTCCCCATGCAAGATAAATGTCCATTAAATTACTATGGCAGCATCTATGAACCACAGGGACCCTACAAGATACTACACAAGGTTCTCCCTGCACCCTGATGTCAGTGAGGATGCAGAGCTGCCAGTGCTTTGCAGGATAAAGCTTTTTCCAAGACAGGGAAGCTTTTCCAGGAAATCAACCAGCTTTTTGTCACTTGCTCTTCTGAATAAAAACCCCAAAACTCATGAGATCTGAGCCCTGCAGACCCTGGTAGAAGCAGTCTGGGTTTAATGTTTCTCACGCAGAGCAGACACTGAGAGCATCAGTTCCTCTCCAGCCCTGCAGGTTTGGGAAGCGTATCACCAGTGGCTCTTTGGTTATGCTGGTTTTCTGAGCTGCTCCCAAGACTGGCTGCACACTGACATGGCAATGGCTGGTCACTCCTTTCCCAGGGAGTCTTCTCACAAGCAGAGCAAAGGTTGACACCCAACACTTGGCTAACACCAGCAAACATGGTCAACTGGCCACGTGGGTGTCAAACGGTTTGGTTTCTTATTGCTTAAACTGATGGACCCAAATATCTGCTCAGCCAAATATTGCCATTTATGGCAGGAGAAACCAAGCCACTAATTTCTCCTAACTTCAGGACACAAAGGATGACAGTACTCATGGGTGTAACAGCAGCAATGACGCTGTGAGTTGTTCCTCCATGGTCTGGTCATCAAAGCCAACATCCATCATCAGGCAGAGCTGCTTTGTCCTTATAACCCAACTTGCTGCAATGCAAGGCTCATTAATACAACTTGCATTCATCACCAGCCATTACCTAAAGTGCTGACATTTTGAAATACTTAGAAAATCAGACAGCAAGGTCCCCTAACCCCATCTTACACGTTCCCTCCTTAAAAAAAGGATCCACAAAGTAATGACTGACGGAAGGTCTTATTCACCAGTGTCTCTTAGTTTGCACTCATGAATTTTCATCCCAGTGCCTTCCTCACAGGACTTCCAGAAAGCCAAACTGATCTTATTGAATGTGACAGGAGATAGCATTGCCTTATAATAATTGCACTTTTTTTTCCCTCATGAAGACTATACAACATAGAAACCTCCAGCTCGCTGATGGGCAAAGGGATGCCTTCCTAAGTCACAGCCTATAATGTAAGCATCTAGAGCTCTCCTTACTCCCACTATATCCCAAGTAAAGAGGATGACCCAGGAGGTTAGCACTGACATCCAAAGCATCTTATGATTCAATTAGTCCCGTTATGGACCACAAAGGAGATATTAGGACAGGAGTAGAAACACACTGGAGTGCAACTCCTTTCTGAGGGACATAGCTTTACCTTGTGATTCTGATTTATTCCTGGAGATGGGCAGTTAAATATTGGATAACACCAAAAAGAGAGCCTTCTCCATGTGGCCAAGGAAAAGCCTGCCTTCATTTGTGAGACTCAAAGTAATCAGTTGCTGAAAAGCTACCCACAGCCAAAGGGAAGGCTTCTGCCCACAAAGTCTGCCCTTCTGAGATGGGCATCACTCGCCATGTGTCACAAGGACAAGACACGTAGCAGGTTGGAACATGGAAAGCTCGAGATGAGAGGAACGGACTCCACATGTGCTTGACTTGTGTGTCCACTTGCATGTGTTGAGCAGGCTCCCAGGAATGTCTGTTCATGGCACAGGCACAGAAAAGAATGGTTGCACATCTTGTTAAGAAAATCAGGCAGTTTGGTGAAGGTCAGAGCCAGAGCAGGAAGCAGTATTGCTCCCGAGTTCTGCTTTTGGCACAAAAACTGGTGCAGAGCTATCAGTACCCTAAAAAAATGCTCACACACTTCTTTTCTTCCTTTCAGCTGCATCATTCTCCAGGGACTCTCAGTTTGCTCCTCTCATAATATTTTGCCTCCAAACAATAATGAAATTAATGCTATTTTCATTACCATTCATTTTTGCTGCACATTTTAAATAGGCATTGATTCCAATATAGGGAGTGGGGTGTTACTTGAAAGCAAGAAATGATTAAGGGTCCCACAGCTGGTCCTCAGATCCTTCTCCTGAACTCAGTACAGCCAAAACATGAAAGGATGACATTTGTGATGGCACGAAGCTCCAGGGAGACGGTCAGACACTTCCATATGTGCATACAATAGAACATGCCCCTATTGTATATGCCTATCCAGAAAATACGTGTGGGTTCTTGCAAGTGGAGGCGGCAGACTGGCTTTCTGACTTGCCACCCACACCAGAGCTTCAGTCTCCTCTCGCTGCCCTCTTATCATTCATTGCTTGAGATGAGGGAACTTCACCTTGATCTCAGTCAGGGCTGGGGAGTGATGAGGTTTTCTCCTCACAGCAGCTCTCCGCATCGGGCTGACAACAATAAGCCAGAGCAAAAGAGACATAAAAAGTTCCTGAAGCGCAGCTGGTTTTAGGTGCACTCATTCGGCAAAACATTTTATGGTGCCTCGTGTGAAGGACATTGTGTGAAATTAATTGTGCTACATTTAATTAGCTCTCTGTCTCTTCTTCAGGTCTGCTACATGCGTATTTCCTTTCTTCCTGCTCAATTATTCTACATTACTCTCTTTCAACTCCTTTTTTCATTTAGCACAGTAGCTAATTCTGTAGCTGGTTGTTTACTTGGGAAAGTGGAGCTGAGGCAAGTTGTACAAGGCAAAAAAACCCCAACCCTTCTGCGCTGCAGGCTGTATATCTAGTGGCAGTCAGCAGACACAGACTCTTTCTGTGCCCCTCTGTAGACCCCACACAGCCAAAATTACCCCTGCTTGCACTAGAGGAAGCAGGGCTGCAGCCAAGCTCACATCCATGCAAATCCTACCTCCTTGGCAGCATTTTAAAAGCAGGAGGAGCCACTGTCGATGGCCTTCTGTCAAAGTAACAGAAGCACATCCGCACCTTTGGATAGAGAATATGCCTGATTTACTCTCAGCTAAATACCATATGCAGTGGAGCTGTGTTAATCCCACTGTTTGGGCACCCGATCCGGGTTTGGATGAGTAGAAGTTCATAGCCCCGTGCCAGAGTGATAACTATTCTCAATACTCATTTTTCAGGCGTATTGTGAAGCCTTTCACCAGACAGAAAGACACCTCAGCAGAAGCAGAAGAAGCAGAAGCAGAAACAGAAGCAGAGATGGCATTAACACGAATACACCGCATCCACAAACAGACGCCAAGACTGTTGGCAGCAGAAGGACCAGAGGAGGAATAAGCCACTGAGCTCTTGCTGATGGAGGGGTTTGGATGGGCGAGCTCCAGGAAGGTGGTGGGTGAGATGATGTGTGCTCTGTGACCAAGGGCAATAATGCATTAACTTCTGCCACCATGGGCAAATACTGGTTAGCCAGCGCACCCCCCATCTCTGTTATTATACCCACAGCATGGGTATAATAATGCCCAACCTGCAGCCATCACCTTTGGGTGACGGTGACACTGAAGACAGTCGGTAACGTGCTGCCCAACAAACTGACAGCAGCAACACCTGGGCAGCTTTGTTTGATATCCACAGTGAGAGGGGCCTGCCCCCCTCCCAGCTCTCATTCCTTGAAAAGTTAACTTTGGTGGGATCTTGCCTATTTCTCCCTCCCCTCAGGTCTGCTAGAACTTCTGTGAGATGTAGAGGCTGCCACAACAGCCAGCAGAAGCCACCTTCCGGGTATAAACGGTCCAGGTGCAAATCTAGGCTTCCAAAGTTAGAATTTATGCAGAAGGAGAAAAGATATTTTGAATTACTTTTGCCAGACCCTTAAACCTGATGTGCAGAAATACACAAGTGTATTTGCAGGTGAAGAAGTGAGTCGAGATAGCAGCACATGAAATTGCATTAACACTCTCTTTTCTTTGCCAATAAGAATTCCAGCTTCAGGGCAAAGGTCTGTTCTTCACCCGATTTTATTATGTGGCCTGCATTTTATTGTTAGCATCCTTTATCAGCTCTGTTCATTCTCTTCATCAGACTCCAGATGCACCCAGAAGAACACACATTAGTCTTCCCCTGCTATTTCAGCTCTCCCTGAAATACTGAAGCACCAGTGGTCAGGGCAGCATCGGTGGCTCCTGGGATGCCTGAGGGCAGTTTAAATGGAGCTGGACAAAAGACATCCAGCCAGTTAAAAAGCTGCCATGTTAAAGCCACATTAAATAAATGCTGATGTGGTTGGAAGAAGAATGTGTCCTAACATCAGGGTGTAGTACAATGAGGATTAAAAACTGAGGAAAGGATGTGTTACAGAAAAGTCAGCCTGGGGAAGTGATCACCTATTTTGTTTACCCAGTTTTGTCTAAAAATCTGCTTTTTCTTTGCTTATCACTCGGCTCCATTACATAGAATTGTTAGGTTGAAAGGGACCCTTAAGATCATCTCCAGCCATCAACCTAACTGTTTCCTTAGTCTTGCTGCCAGTACACTGTCCCATTGTTTCGAGGTTTCTCTCTCTCTGTGCCCTTACAACCCCCTTTCTGAATTTCCCATCACAGACTGGGACCAAGGGATACCGAGGAGGTGGTTTTGTCAGGCAAAATTTCACAACCAGCTCCTTTTCCTGCACCATCTCAAGCACATCAATTCAGAACTGGACACCTCAAAAGAGTAGTGCCACGGGTTCATACCGACAACTGAGGCCACAGACATGAGAAGTCTTTATTTGTGAGTTCTGGTTAGTGTTGGTGAGCACAGCCTAGAGATTGAATCTGGAGTGTAAGGAGAGCCTTTGGAATAGATAGTGTTGGTCAGTGGCACTGAGCGTGGTACGAGCGGGACTGTGAGAGACCGGCTTGCGATGCTGAGCCAGAGCCAGCTGAATTCAAAGGATGATTTCCCATTATCTCTGATAGGCTTTGGGATCGGGCCCAACTTGCCTTAAATCAGGCATCTGGCACTTAAATAAACAAAAAGGCCTCTGAAGTTGTGGGTTGCCAGTCGGATGAGCAGCAATATGTTGCGCAAAAAGAAAGCTCTCGTGTAATACTCCTTCCTGGCTACAGCTTTGTCCCAGGATGACAAATTGTTGTCAAATAGACTCACATGATATAATTCTATTAGAGATGCTCTGTGCATGTTTCATGATGAGCCTTTCTACTTCTTTAAACTCCTTCAGGAAGTATATTTTCTATTAAGTGCATCAATTTATATATGTATAAAGCCGTATGTTTGAAGGAAAAGGACAAAATAAGTTCACAGGAAATGACATAACTTGTAGTCTGTTACAGTAATTATCTGGTGAAGGAAGAGGTAAAACCTGTTCCAAAGCAGGCCCAGGTAGGTGGGAACAGATCACTCAGCATGAAATTAGCCTTTGTTTTGTTTACAGAAGTATCCTGTCAGAGAATTCCTTGTTCAGCTGGAATCCGGCTTCTGCTCAACCCTTGGAAAACTGGCCCAAGGACCCGATGGGCGCAGAGGAGATGTTCACCTCAGCCAGGCAAGAGCAGGTTGGGGTCTGTGCTACGTGGTCTTGGCTGGATGGATAATTGGAGGCTCCTACACGTTGAGAGGATCTTGACAGGACCCTCCTGACACTGCTCTTCCATCCTGCCCCGCCAGCTTCAGGGGTTGGTTAGTCCAGTTCTTCTGCACACTGGATATTCAAGCAGCTCCTCAGCTGCTGCTGTTTAATTAGGAACAAAATGTCACAGCTTTGGTACAGGAGGGATCAAGCCCTTTTACTGCCAAGAGGCTGCAGTTTGTGTCTCACTAATCTGCACTTACCCTTTTTCACGCTGCGGTGACCGTGCACAGAAATAAATGTGTGCATGAAACCCCTGGCACTCAATACTCAGAGGAACCTGGGCTTGGCCAAGAATACCTTGCAAGGATTTTCACGTGTTAAATTCTCATCAGGAAAGGCAGCCCCTGATATTTACTCTGTTTCATGTACGCTTTGGCTTTCACAGCCTCTTCATTCTCAATGACCCAAATAGTTTCTGCCGTGTCTTGCTTATAATCTGACTGTGATAAAACCTCTCTTAGTGTTATTAATCTCTCATGTGAGCAGAGCCCTGGGACTTACCAAAGCCTGTATCCAGAGCCTTTGAAAGCAATTCTCCCATCACATCTGTCCCAGAGACCAGGCCACAAATTCGAGAGCAAAATGTCAAGTTCACGTTTGTACACAGAGAGACGGCCTGCAAATTACACACACTAACGTTAGGTACCAACTGTTGTTATATCAAAGGCACCAGTAACTTCTTCAGCTTTAATAATAAGGATTAAACAACAGAGGCACAAAGCAAAAGGAGTTAATCGATTGCAAAGCACCATGAAAAGCTCTTCCTTCATCTCGGGATGAGATGTTCCTGCCTCTCCTGGGACCGGAGCGATATCCACAGCAGGAGCTGCAGAACCCTGGAGCTTCCTGCCATTCACTTCTGAAGTGAATTGGATGAACAGGGCAACCCTGGGGGAGGGCAGGGAAGCAATTAGCAATCCACCCGCCCCAAGGATGAAACCATTTAATCTCAAACAGCTGTGTGTGGGCAGCTGGAAGGGGCAAGGTCTTGAATGAGGTCCCATCTTCTTGCTCTCTTTTGGATAGTGGGGGGTTGGAGGGTGAATTGGGATGTTTTGGAGGGTTTTTGTTGTTCTGCTGTCTTTTCAGCCTCTCTTTCTGGCAATGACAGGATGTATGATATACAGCTAAGGGCAGAAATGTGTGAAATTACATAAATGGGAAAAGAGGTCAAGCCAAAGCAATCTTTGGAAGAAATGAAACCTGAGTTGATGGATCTTTTCTCATTCTGTTTCTTCATGTGAATCGTTTGGCTAAGTGGCCAGACCTGCTGTCATGGTTTCTCTTTCCCCACTCCTGGAGAGGGGGTTGTTTATTGCAGTGGGCCATTTTCTGGGGATTTTATGGGCTCTGATAAGCATAAAACCCCTGTCTGCCTGGGAGGGGGAAGGACTACTGGTGCCTTTGGGAAGCAGAGAGGTGAAATGCATGAGCCACGGACACACAGTGCGTCTGCCCTGGCATATGAAAAGCTGGGAAACTGTTGATGCTGCAGACATTTACCTGCTGGTAGAAACTATTCCTCACAAGTGTTATTTCATTTACTAAAGCAGTGGGAGATGACAGCAAAGTCAGAGTGTCTCTGAGGTTGATGTTGCTCTAACTGGGATGGTCCCTCGCCTACATCTGGGTTTCATTGTCCCCAAGATCTAGGGGTCCAGGAGCACCAGGTCAAAAGATTTATTTTGGGCTCATCACTGTGGCAGGCGGGTGAGTTCACTCCTTCTGTGGCCTGAAGATAAGTCAATTTATTTTTCTCAAGTGCCAGCATAGCTTTTATTGAGTCTTCACAATAAAGATTCTATTGTTTAGTCAGTGTTATTGTTTCTGGAAGAGGAATGATTGTCAGTGCTGCTGCTGTGGACTGGTATTTTCTCTGGATTTGAATTGAATGAAAAGTCTAAATTAACAGCCTGCTATAAAAATGAAGAGGTGGCAGCAGCTGTCATAAATCTGTGTCTCCGTGGAGAGAGGAGTGGAGTTTGCTGCTGATCTGCAGATGGTGGAGCTGGGTCTCAGGCCACCGTACAGGATGCCAAACCGAGTTACGCTGAGGGCCAATGAATTAAACACTTGTAACTGCATTGGTGGGTGGAAACAAATCCTCTCATAGAATCAAAAAAGAACCAGCCAAATTATTTCCACCTTGCTGTTTCTTCTGGCTCATGGTGCGGCCTTGTTTTTGGGAGAAAGAGCAGGATGAAAGATGACGTCTGTGTGGCTCCAGAAGAAGGCTTGGACCAGTTTCCCAAAGAGAGCATCATTTTGCACTGGTTTCTCTGGCAGCAGATCCAAGGCAGATGGGGGAAATTCCCCCAATCGTAGCAGGCTGTAATGGTGCCACAGCAGTAACCACCTGCAAGATGGGGAGCAGAAAGCTGCCAAAACCTGGGGATCTTTTCCCATGAGTGCCCTGGGGAGATGGGTAAAGCAGAGTCTGTCCCTGAAGGAGAAATGTTGTGGGGATTGAGTGTTGATGAGAAATCCAGGCTCTGTGAATTCAGTTGGACGTGGGGCTGGAAGACAGAGGTGAAGCTAATGTAGCATCCAAATTTTCCAGGTAAAGTTGTCCCCCCAACATGAACTTCATCCCTAGAGAAAAGGGGAACAGAGGATTGAAAGAGCCATCGGCAGAGCTTGGGATCCAGAAGAGCCATCTCATGCGTCAGTGCTTTTTGCCACAAATGGAACATAAAAAGTTCATCTTCCTGCAATGCAAGTTTGTCATTTCTTCTGCTTAGGAAAGAGAAAAAGAAAAAGACCAAAGAAAAAAGACAGAAAGATAGAACTGCTGTTCTGCTGTTGTAGCCCATCTCATCAAACACCACATCTGATGTGATTGCTGGGTGGGAAAGTGGGTCACTCTGCTACAGCAAGTGACTTTAATTAAACTTCTTGGCAGGATCCATGAAGCCACTGTGTTCTCACCTCTAATTCAATCTTTTTTGGGTGGCTGCATACCAGCACAGGATCACTCTTTCCCCCTGTCCTCTGCTGGCATCTCTGTGCCCTCTGCTCACTCTGACCCAGCCAGCCCATCTTCATAGAAAAGCTGTAAAAAATAAAGCTTCTTGAGCTGCCTGGCAGGGGGCTGGGTTGGTGGCATTTTGGGGATTCTTTTGACACCCCTTCTTCCCTTCCTGCTCTTCTCAGGGGTGTTCAGGAGAGGACGGGGTGGCTCAGACACAGCAGGTACCTATATCAGACCTGCAGGCAACAGACAGCCTCTAGACCTTGGGAGAGTTTGGTGGAGAATGAGAGCTTTTAAATAAATCTTGCAAGATAGTGCAGCCTGGTATGAAATACGGAGTTGTGTCATGGTGCCTCCCACATCACGTTGGATTAGATCAAGCCCAGCATCAGGACAGGGTATTACTCAGCTCCGCGGTGCGTTAGCTTGGGCTGGTGCTGGGTGCATGGGCATCGGTCGGTAATGGTTTGCTGTCAGCAGAGGTGGTTGGATAAAGGAAGACTATTCATACAGACATAATAAAAACAGAGAGAGGGGAAATAATTACATTTCCTAGTTCTCCTGAGAGGAGGGCTGGGGCTCAGGGAGTGGCAAGAAAGGAGCCATGAAGGGAATCCAGAATGGGGGGAGGAAAGAAGTGTTGCCAGAGAAGCTGAGGCCACATGGACAACTTTCAACTTTTATTGGTTTTAAATTACAAAGGATCCTGCTTTTTTTTTTTTTTTT
>VZTM01027645.1:0-26261 GCA_013400555.1 Jacana jacana | reverse complement strand
TTATTATTAAATTGATCATTAAAATATGAATCCTCTGTATTCTGTTTATAGGCACAAACAAACCATACAGATAAATGACAAATACTGTGGTAGATATTCAGAAATAAAGATGGGTAGGAAATAATATTATTCACCTATTAATTTTCTAGATTTCAAACAACTTTCTTCCTTCCACATTGCACCGAGACAGAGCTTTCAAGTTTTCATAAGAGTAAAAAGTCTGGTTTTTACCTAGCCTTAGTATGTACTATGTAAAGAGACTGCACATATCTCAGAGATTATGCCAAACTCTCAGACTTCAGCATGGTATTAAAAGTCTGATTCTTAAGAACAATGGATGTAAAGGTGACACAAACATATTTTCTATTCTGTTTATCACCTTGCACATAAACATTGACATTCTTCATAATATCTTCTTTAATGCAGCAATGATTTTCCTCATTTGAGAAACAGCTCTCAAAAATAAAAGGCAATCAGTGCAGCATTATCACATCCCATTATTTCTAGAAGTGGCTGCCCATCTTAAGTTAGAACAAGGATTCTTCTTTTACTTCTGCAGAGATCTGTTATTTTCTGTATATTTGTGTTGAATAATATTGCCCTTTTTGAATTTAAAAATGTATGGTGTTTCAACTCAATTCCTGACACGTTACTTACCATGTAGAGAAATAGAGCTATGCTAATTCTCAGTGTGGTAACAATGCAGAATTCACTCAGATTTTACTATTAGAAGACACTAAACTCATCAAGCATGTCATATTTATCATGTTCTAATTCTTCATCCATCTCTTTTGAACTTCCACCCATTCCTTCCCCTAAATCTGCTGACAATCCCACACCACTGAATATTACTACAGTTCCTAGAACTGTTCAGGATATATTTTATCTTGCTCAGGGAGTCTTCCTAATGATATGAATATGTACACAGAATATCTTAAACTGATTGGCAGCCAGTCACCTTTTCCTCAGCCAAGGCAGTTATTTAGTATTTTAATAGCTTCTCTTCAAAATGCAAAAAAGAATGCAGAAGTTAAACACTGCCTTTAACCCAATCACAGTTCTGATTTTCCTTCCTACTTAATCAGTGGTGCCTGTACTTTGTCCCCATTCAGCCAAGGGGATGAAATCCCAGGCTTAATTAAAGAAATTACAAATAAAGCTTCTGTTTGTTCCAGTAAGATTTTTTTTGCATTGTCATTTTGGATTAGTTTTCTGATATTTTTCATTGTCATGCCATCAGTTTCAATGGGAATACATGACAGAATCACTGGCATAATGCAGCACATGCCTACTGATGTTTTTAATGAAGGTTTTCAGATTTGAACTTTCACATAACAACAACTTTGCTGCCTCGGTAGAACATCCTTTACCTTGAAAAGCTTATAGGCTGTGAAGCTATCTTTTTCTTTCTTTTATAAAACCAAGAGAATCACTTTGTTTGATTTTTTGGTATTACAGCTGCATTCAAAATACAGTCAGTGCTGCATAGTATAGAAAACAATCCTTCATCTCATAGTCTGAACCGAGGATCAATGTATGCATCCTACAGAATCTCCATTATCTGTCGTGATAAAATAAAGGCACAAATCACTTCATCTTCCCCTCTCCTACATAAAGGGGCATTGGTGTCTTGAGCTGGACTGCTAACCAGGGTTGTCAGAGATCGGAGCCAAATGGCATCCCACAACCCAGTATGACCAAAGAGTGAAGGATTTAAAAACAGAGAATTGCAAGGGGAGGTAATAGGTAGTGCCTATGAGTTTACCTTGAACATATTTATTTGCTTTCCTAAAACTGTGGGGTTTTTGTCCAAAAAGATACTATGATCAGATTTTGAGAATCATTCAGGAGAGGGTGGACAACTTCTGATTTGATGGGGGCTGTAATCTATGTTATATCTCAGGAAAAGGCATTTTAACCACCACTGAAATGAAACAATATATAACAAAAGCCAAAGAAATCTTAGCTCTAAGTGTAAGTTGTGTGAATGACAAAATCCTGTTTACATGTTGTATTATGGCTTCTCTTTTATTGCATCCAAGTTTCATTTTACTATTGATGTCATTTGTTTAATTTTGGGGTATCATTCACATGAGTAGATTAAATTCTAGGAACTCTGAATAATGGTTTACACTCGCATATCTGAGAACTTGTCTGTAAAATCACAACACTTCAGCAAAAAATAATTTACTGTCTAAATGACTTTCCAGGCTTTTGTTTCAATGGAACTTTGTCTTTTCAAACAAACCTACTTTGCTGGCCACATTAATACAGGTAGCATGGTGAAACATCAGAAGGAAGATAAGCTATTGAAGTGACTTTCACATTTCAAAAACACTGCCTTGAGGATGAAAACTAATTTTGAGACTCAAAGAATCACAGAGTTGTAGGAGTTAGAAGGGACCTTCAGAGATCATCTAGTTCAATGCCCTTGGCCAAAGCAGGTTCACCTGGAGCAAGCTGAACAGGAACACATTCAGGCATGTTTTGAATATTTCCAGAGAAGGGTGCTCCACCACTTCTCTGGGAAGTCTGATCCAGTGCTCACTCTGGCACCCTCAAAGTAAAGAAGATTCTCTCACGTTGAGATGGAACTTCCTGTGTTCCAGCTTGTGACCACTGCCCCCTATCCTGTCACAGGACACCACTGAGAAGAGCCTAACCCCATTCTCTTGACACATGCCCTTTAGATATGTATAAGCACTGATAGATCCCCTCTCAGTCTTCTCTTCTCCAGGCTAAACAGACCCAAGTCTAGGACTTTCCTCATAAGGTGCCCTGTTCCCTTGATCATCTTCATAACCCTCTGCTGGACTTTCTCCAGTCCTCCCTGTCCTCCTTGTACTCGGGAGCTCAGAACTGGTCACAGTACTCCAGATGCGGCCTCTCTAGTGCAGAGCAGAGCGGGAGGATGACCTCTCTTGACCTGGTGGCCACGCTCTTTTTAATGCACCCCAGGGGACCATTAGGCCACAAGGGCACATTGCTGTATCACAGTCAACATGTTGCCCAAAATTTTCCAGTCATTTTAAAAACTCAAGTCATTTAAAAAAACCCGAAACTATTCTAGATAATTATTTTTCTCATGTATCATAAAAATCAAACTATACATTTACAGTAATGTTTATCATAATAAAATGTTTTCAGAACAACACAAGTAACAAGAAATTCACTTACAGAAGGTGCTTCTAAAAGATTGACACCTTCAAAAAAACCTGATGTTTCCCATTGTCTCTGTATATATGACAAGTTGACTATATTGCAGTAGAAGTATTGTTGGAGTGAAATTTTACGATTTTCAAATCTTTACAATTGATCATTATTTTTGGTGCAACACTCCATATCCTTGCTGTCACCTGCAGTTGCACAGAAAATTATGAAAAACAAAATGCAAACCAATATCCACAAAAAATGTTTTTCACATTATAGCAGCAACTATTAAAAAAAAAAACAGCCAATCTCCAGTTTTAAAGTCGTATTTTGTTTTTTAAGTGACACAGTACAAAACTCTGAACAGTTACCACAGAAAGGCCTACAATAGCTGAATGGCATAAATCCTCAAATAAAAGTGTATTTTGAATAAAGTATCCATCCCCACCATGCACAAGTAAAAATCTCGTAAGAAAATCAACAAAACAGTTTATAAAGTTGGGGGAAAAGCATCAAACCTTGAATATAGAAATATAACTACGTTGTTGCAACACCAAAAGTCATCTTATATAAATGCTATTTTGAACAAAACATATCAGAATCGATTTAAATACTAATGTGCTCTCAGTCTCCCAGAGTCAAAACAAGCATTCTGTAATGATTTGTAAGTAATATGATCACTTTAAGTATCTGAATTAGCTAAGCTATAGCCAGAAGGCGGCCCTTTCAAATAATTTTGTTAAAGTATGAATAGAAAGACTCCAAAGTAAAATAGAAAAAGAGATATTGAATGTCAACACTTTGTATTACATGGTCAGCAGATATTCATTGCATCTGTAAACATTGATAGCATTTACTATGCTGTGGGAAGCAGGTAGCCTTGAAGGGACTTCTTCCTCTCATGTGCCACACTGGTTTTCCAGCCCCATTTTTTTAACACCTAGGAATTAATATAGGTCAAACCCCTTATTTCAAAATCCCATGAGACCTTTCAAGAAAAAACATACTTTTTATAAATTTAAGCCCTTGTAATGGCTGTCAAACACTATCAGTCAAATTTGACACATAGACCGCTAAACAGGCTTGGGCTGCTAGTTATACAAATTTGGATCATAAATTTAAAATTTGCCATGTCCTCATTACATTTTTACACTAGACAGAGATCCCACCACCAAAGAGATTAGTAATTGTTAGCAGATGTAATCATGTGTCATACTATATATACAATATTTATTTTAGACAATTCAACAATTACTCAGGAGCTCTGTAAAAGAATTAACAGTTTTGCTCCACTAGTTTCATTTTCTTCATTGTCAGTCTTACTCCTGTAGAGAAATGTCTCCAAGGTCATAACCAATAAAGAAAAATTTACTTTAATAAACTTCTTCTTAAGGGTTCAGTGATATCCATCCCCATTGGTTTAGAGTGGCTCTTACACAGAGGTTTGTTTCATTTTTATCTCAGCTGAACACAGATGTAAGGGAAAGGCAATTGTTCATGAGCAAATACCAAAGTCACTAATAAACTTATCTTTGTTACAAAGAAAATAAAAACAGATCAAAGTCTATGCTTCTAATTAAAACAAACAAACAAACAAACAAACAAACAAAACCAAAGAAGTTTGCTAGATGTACTTTATAAAAAAAAATATTTTTTCAAAATAGTGGTTTGCCAATTTTATGAAAGTATGCCCAGATGCAAGAAAGTATATAAATCCAACACACTCAGATTAAAAACATATATATATATAGAAAAGATATTAGAAAAAACTGAAGTCTCTGCTTGTTTGGTAATATCTGGTCACATACCAATTCAGTAATGAATTTATACATCTGAGTGGTTTCAGATTGGGAAAATGGAGGGTGTTTAAAGTGAATTACTAAAAGATGCAACATTTATATTACTGTGAAGTAACTGAATTCAGCTTTTGCAAGAATTTCACTATTTGGCCAAAACCAGACCCTGAAACAGAGCAATACATTCTCTGCTGTCATTCACTGCTTCTCCAATTAATAAGCTTCAATCCACTTCTTAGAGGAGTAAGAAAGATGAAAGACAGTTCAGTGAATGACTGATTAACATGGAAAAGATCATTTCATGAAGATTATATTGTATTCTTAACAAGATCAAAAATGTGCACTAAATTATTGTTATGATAATTACCTTTGGCAGGATTTGTCTTATTGTTAAAAAGCAATAATAAGGTACCTTAAGAGGCAGAATAATTACACTTAACTGCTGTAATTAATAAGTTAATTTTCAGGCAAAAGTGATTCATATCATAGGGATTATGTAACTGCTGCCATTTAAATTCATATTGCAAAACCTTAATATAATTTAAATCAAGCATTGTTAATATTTCTAAACCTTTACTTAAATAGGGTAAGAGCACAAAATCAGTTCAGGAAGAAGAGCATTTTATTTCTACATCATTGGACTGGATTGTCTGAAACTGAGTATCAAAATATGAATATGCAATTCCCAATGAGGAGAAGGGAGGGAGAAGAGAGCAGAGGTTAATATAGCTACACACAGCTTTTGTGACATCAGTTTGCTTCTTTTTCCAGCATGTGTCATTCCAAAAATCTTTCTTTACTATCAAAAATGTTTTGCTATCAAACATTAATTCCTGTATTTCACTGCATGATCAAAGAAAATTTCACAGAGAGGTTTAATCCTCCATTCTTCCCTTAAAGAATTTGTGCCAGAATTTGCAATTTTTTATAATTTTTTAAAAAATTATTTCATTAATTGCCTTAAGATCTATTTTTGTCTGATGACCTAGATTGCTATTTTGGAGTGATTTTCATAAAGTCCAAAAATTTCAGAGTGACTTCAGTCATGTTTTTTTAATAAATGGTTCATTAGAATATTATAAGTATATAAAACAACCCTTAAACTACCTGCATTTTACCACCAATAGTCCTAGATTATTTCTAAATGACATAACACAGCTCTCAGTGTCTTTATTACATAGGAAGTCATATAGGTCATCATTTTTCCAGAGACGATACACACAAATAGTTTTTACAATGTCACAGCATGATTTATAAAAGACTTACTTCAAATAAAATCCACTCAGCTTGTTGGCATCCCTGATACTTCATGACTGGGGGACTCACTGGCTTTGAAAGTGGCTTCCTCAAAAACTGAATACAACACACTTCTTTGTTAGTCCTTCAGAAAGAAGAATCCCCCTTTTTCAATATGAGAACAGGTATATTTTTCACTGTGTTTTTAATAGTTAAGTAAATGTCTTCCCAAATACTCTGCAGTAAATTTTCAACTGATTTGATGTTTTTTTTTTAAAAATCACTCTTTGGCTATAGGAAACCAATACTATAGGAATACAACATTTCTTGAATATATGAAGCACTAATTAAATAATTAGAAATCATTTTAGAGAAGTAAATACATAAAACATTCCACACCTGGAATTGTAGGAAACTTGTATCTCTATTTATAACTTTAAGTTATCCCAATTTAAGACTCAAAACTTGCAAGTTAGGGCTACATCTCTTATCTCTACTTGCAAATGTGTTGAAAATTGCAATACAAGTTGCATTCAAACATAACATAAGTGGATGCAGCTTTGTTTTAGTTCATCATTGTTGTGAGTTAACCTCAGTTAATGGGTTAGTTAACTTCTGTGGGGCTAAACCCCACAGACCTGCTCACTCACCCCGCCATGGGGTGGGGGAGAGAGCAGCAGGAGTGATTAGAATGGATTCTTTCACTACTTCCCATCAGCAGGCAGATGTTTAACCACTTCCAGGAAAGAAGGGCTCCATCACATGTAACAGTTACATGGGAAGACAAATACCATAACCCTGAATGCTCCTTTCAACCAGCTTTTATTGCTTTTTTTATTGTATAGGATACCTCTTTGTTCAGCTGGGATTAGCTGGGACAGTTATGTCCACTCACAGCCTCTGGTGTCCTCCTCACGCGCTTCCCCAACCTACTCATTGTAGGTGGGTGGGGTTTTTTTTGTGTAAACTTGTCTAGTTAATAATATTGGTGTTAATTTGATTTGATGGGATGTGGGCTTGGAAATGGTAGGTCTATTTCCAGTGGCACACATATTTACCTTCGATGTCACATACCCAAGACAGTTAAGATTCTCAAGAGCAGGCATAGTATCTTAGCACTCACTTAACAGGATCACGTTGATGGATTTATGATGGTACAGCATAAAATCAGAGGAAAAATAATGTCCTCTATCAAATGAAAAAAAATGTGATTCTTTCTGGAAAGAAAAGACAGCTTATAAATTCTGATACATTTGGAAATTTTGTCGTGATTTTGTTGTCTCTTCTTTTTTAATGTTTACTCAAAGATGAGTAAAATTTAATTTAAGTATGAGACAGTGAGAGTGAGCAATATGGGGTCATTCTTTCAAATTTTTTTAGTGAGTTTCTTTGAGACACCTGTAAAAATGTTTAACAGTTATCCGTGGTTATTATACTCCCTGAAATTAGATGTTGGCTAAATATAGAATTTTAAAATATTCTTGTTAGTTAAACTGAGAAAAGAATACTCTGGTGACAAAAGAAAATATGGCACAATTTAATGCATTCTTTTTTTCTTTTTAAAATTAGATTACCAGTGTCAATTCACCTAGTCTATATTCAAAATCAGTTAGGGCCCTTTCTTGCAAATTTCTCTACAAGCAAGTCCAATGTGTCTACACAAAGTTTTTCTACAAATAAGTCCTCTGATTTTTATACTTGGAGGTAAGGCCACAAGAAAGTTTTTCACAACATCCAGACTTCTTCAGATTTAAAATAAATCTGTCCATAATATACATGTGTTAATAAATTGTTATTTATATACTGTAGATGGACAAATAGCTAAAGAAAAGTAACCATTGTTAGTGTTCTTTGGGCCTTTGTTATCTATATATTGCAGGATTGTTACTACAACTTAGAGAAGGAAAAATATGTAAAAATATAGGCATGAGTACAATCCACTGCAGTAAAAACATTTCAGACAAGCACAATGTAAAATACTTTCTCAAACTGAAATTACTAAGACAGTGACACAGCATTACAAACTTCAGTCAATCACTTTTGCTGAAGATACTTAATGTATAAAGCATACATATAAAGTCTTATAAAGGTTTATCAGTAGAGATAAAGTATGTGAATTATGTTTCTCCCTTATAAGTTTCAAAGACCTCTTTCTTTGAAATTTTTTTCATTCTACAAAACACCAATTACACCAATCAATGCTTTTCATTATTAATTTAGGGCATAATTACTTTAAGTGATAAAATCCTCATAAAATGCATAATTTTCCTACCTTAACTTTTTTGCAGACAGTTAAAAAAACCTGTGGCTCATTATGCTGTATGGATTGATTTGAAACTGAAGCAGCAATTAATTCTATAATAAAAAAAAAAAAGAGTATTAATTATCTGCAAGAGTCTAAACTCTGCTAAATAATTATTTCCACCATGGTTATCAGGGTATACAGGCCACTGATTATCATCAAAAGCAATTAAGAACATCCCAAGACACCATAGAATCAAGGGATCACGATAAATCTTTCAGATCACTTCACAAGGCTGTGACCTACCCAAGGGCCTACTAGAGTTACAGTGAAGAGGTGAGCCATACCTGAGCTTAAACCCCTATTTGAGAATGCAGAACAGCTCATACGCTAAAGCTGAAACACTACACTCCAAGCTCAGATTGTAAATTTAATTGTGGTATTAAAAAAAATAAAGGAAAGTGAAAGCAGGTTTCATGTCTTCCAGAAAAACATAATAATATGGTAACTCTTCTCTTATTTGAGAGAAAGAGTTCTGTTTGAACAGTTTTCAGCACTCACTACACAATTTAACATGTGCAGCTTGCCTAGATCTTCTATAATCAAGGGCTTTGGAAACTGCTTTTAGAATGAGAACACCACTTGGGTAAAGAACATATCAAACTACTTTATCAAATAGGTATACATAAACAAAATAAAACAAAATATTCAAAACTATGAAAGACTTAGAAACAATTCTCACTGTGGTATCATGGAGAAATGAGCCCTGAACCAAACTAGATGAAATCCACATGAAAGTCAAAATTATATTAGTCACTGTAACGCTTCCTATAAGGCTCCTTGTTAGTTTTACAGTACTGAATTTCCACTCCAGTCCTCTAACTACTCAACCAAGTCTCCCTGTAGCTAGCATACAGATCCCATCTTTGCTTTCCCCAACTTCAGAGCACCTCAGTTACCTGAACCCTTGCCCTGCTGCTACAGACGTCACTGGTTAACCTCCCATTTGGAAGAATCAAAGGCATCTTTTGCACTTCAAAGGGTGCAAGTAAAACCACACAGAATATAATTTTTAAGAAACATGTGCCTCAAAATATAACAAGACTGCCTAAAAAATATCCATATTCTGGGATCTAACATCATCTTTCCCTCTATAAAGCATATTCAATACTCAGCTTTTGTTGTCAAGTCACCTCTACGACTGGAAATAGGTGAATTTCAGAAGAAATATAAAATACCTCTAAGACATAGTTACAGAATTTAGTTCATGCAAAAGAGATCACATTTTCCTGAAACATTTTTTCATGTGTAAACAGTAACACAATCACTGGGTTAAGAACTGGCCAGAGGGCTGCACCCAGAGAGTGGTGCTGAACTGAGTTAAATCCAGTTGGCAGCTGGTCATGAGTGGTGTTCCCCAGGGCTTAGTACTGGGGCTAGTTCTCTTTAACATCTTCATCAACGATGTGGACGAGGGAATCAAGTGCACCCTCAGCAAGTTTGTAGATGACACTAAACTAGGTGGGAGTGCTGCCCTGCTTGAGAGTAGAAAGGCTTTGCAGAGAAACCTGGATAAGCTGGATCCATGGGCCAACGCCAATGGGATGTCATTCAATAAGGCCAAGTGCCAGGTCCTGCACTTGGGTCACAATGACCCCATGCAGTGTGATAGGCATGGGAAAGAGTGGCTGGAGAGCTGCCTGGCAGAAAAGGACCTGGGGTTGTTGGTTGACTGTCAGCTGTACATGAGCCAGCAGTATGTCCAGGTGGCCAAAAAGGCCAACAGCATCTTGGCCTTTATTAAGAACAGCGTGGTAAGCAGGACTCAGAAGGTGATCATCCCCCTCCACACAGCACTGGCAAGGCCCCACCTCGAGTGCTGTATGTAGTTTTGGGCCCATTACCATTAAAAAAAAAAGACATTGAGGTACTGAAGCAGGTCTAGAGAAGGGCAAGGAAGTTGGTGAGGGGTCTGGAGAGTAAGTCTTAGAGGCTGAGGAAGCTGGGGTTGTTCAGCCTAAAGGAGGCTGTGGGGAAATCTCATAACTCTCTACAACTACTTGAAAAGAGGTTGTAGAGATGTGGGGGTTGGTCTCTTCTCCCAAGTTGTAGGCAATAGGACAAGAGCAAAGTGTCTCAGGTTGCGCGAGGGGAGGTTCAGATTGGATACTGGGAAAAAAGTTTACACTGAAAGGGTTATCAAGAACTGGAATGGGCTGTCCAAGGGAAGTGGTTGAGGCACCATCCCAAGAGGTATTTAAAAGATGGTTTGACATATTACTTAGTGACAGGGTTTAGTGATGGGGTTTTTTTTATAAGTTAGGTTGATGGCTGGACTAGATGATCTCTAAGGTCCCTTCTAACCTAAACAATTCTATGATTCTATGATCTGTATTCACTTAGATATTCTAACATTATTGTCCTCATTATAACATTAGCACTTACCCTAACATGTTTCATCTAAGACTATGTATGCACAGGTTTGCTAAAAACTTACATTACTGGGAATCAGCCATTCAGAGAAGAAAAACACAGTATCATGCAAATAGATGACAGAAGCCTGCTTACCGAACAAGAATTGAAGATATGGCTTCTGCCTCAGCTGGAAGGCCAAAGTCCCGGTGTTCCCCTTTGTAAGATTCATCATCAGTCTTTGGTATTCTACAGTCCATTCAATGTTATTTCTATAACTGGATCCACCAGTTAAAGCTCTGACCCTCCAAGAACAAAATCTCTACATATACACTAGTAAATGACAGTATAAATATACACTAGTCAGTTTCTACTGACATGAGCAGACAAGGAAGTTCCAGACTAATGTCTCAGAACTCCCTCTGCGTTCAAAAGGAACACTTCAATTCTCAGTGTTAAACCCCAACAATCTAGCTTTCAGATCGGTGACCTTACCTAAATCTATCACTGATAAGCAGCATTACCGATATGATAATTTCTCTCATTTAAATATTGAGAGTTTCTCATTACAAATCTCAGAGAATCAATAAATAGTTTGGAGCTAAAATAAACCAGCTGTTACATGATAAATGAAGAAGCTTCTTATAAATATGATAAAAGTTTAAAAATCATAAAGGGTTCTCTACAGGTGCTAATTTTACTACTTGAATGAAATTAATAAGACTCTCCATAAAACAGCAGGAGATCCTTAGATTACATGAGTAATCAGCAAGAAAATTTATTGTAGATTCACGAAGCACAAAATGTTTGTGTAATGTATGCAAAAGTGGTACTTTATTCTCTGCAGTGAACAATTCTGAGCCCTTATAATAGAAAAATATTTAATGGTTTGAAAACTCTTGAGGCATAGTTTTAAAAAGTTGTTCAACTGTGATTAATTCAACTCATCACAAACTAGTAATGAAAGAAGGACCACCTTATTTTAATATTCAGCAGCACCCATTATTAAAATAACTATTTAAGGTTAAACAATAGACATAGAGACAACTAAAATTCCACTTTGATATCTAGGGAAGTAAGATTTAGGAATATGAAACTCAAAAATTGGGTAGTACATTAATCTGTAACACCGAACCACTTTTCGCTATCTGATATCCAGAAACAGCATACAGGCAAGTGATAAATTTAACATTTGAATAATAAAAAAATAAATATTAAAAGACATTTTCCATTGCATGGAATTGCAGCCATTCTGATTCTTTAAGGAATGTTTTCTTTTACAGAGCTGTGCAAATAGAACATTATGCTTGCATAGCATATTTAGCTCAATAGCTATCAACAGACTTTTACCTCGTGCCATTTCTTGGCCTCTGTATGTATAATGCATTTATTTACATGACTACTTAATACTGTAAACCTCATGTGGACGTTTTATGAACCATTCCAGGTGAAGTTCTAGCAATAGTTCTAAAGTGGAAATTCTATCCCATTTCTGGTATTAAATTCTCAGCAAATTATGCCCTCAGAGAAAGACTGTATAGCTCAGCTTTTATCTTTTTTTAAAAAAATCTTTTATTACAATGTACCATGGAATCATGAGTTTGCATTCAATACTTTAATATTTATTGATTGCTGCAATTAGTTGCTTTTGTTTTGTACTTTTGGGTTTAATTATGTGGACTAAAAGTGTCAATATACTGCAGCTGTTCACCTGACTCACAAATGAAACTAAATAATACTTTACCATGACTAGTCATTAATGTTCTGTCAATGAAACAAGCAAGGCATCTGCATGGGTCAGGGAATTAATAATAATAACAGACTACAGAGCCTTTAATTTTTAGAGTAACTGCTCAACACAGATTAACAATAGCTAAAATGATTGCAATATAGAGAGGCTAATTTACTTATGTTGGATGTGCTATGTGAAATAATATTACTGATAAAAAGTTAGGTTCTAGCATCTACTCCTTGAAAGCCATCACCAAGTGGCATCCTTTGCTAAGTACACTTACACAGTACAGTGCTTAAAGTTATCATCTGCTTCTGTTCACGTCCTGAACAGAGATGAGCAAACTCTGCCTGTCTTCAGAACTAACTGAAAGCCACATGGCTGGGGCAGTACAGTGCTGAACCAAAGCAAACACATATCATACAAACAGGCCACAGGTATTAGCCGGAGCTTGTCAGCATGAAAAGATGTTCACCTGCCTTTTGAGTTGAATCTGTGTCACATTCTGCAGGCCTAGTGTGGACAATGATGATATACAGGGTGGATATATCCATTGAAAGCTCAGTAAAGAGTACTTCTTTCAAGTAATTTGGGGACTGATTTGCACTGTGATCTTTATAACCATTCACCCCATTACAGGTGTAATGTAATTACCCAACACCATAACCCAGTAAATGTAAATAGATTCATTGGTGCATAACATGCTGCACTTTTTAAGTAGGAAAAAAGGAAGACCCTTATATTCACAGAGTTCTGACACTTGTCAAGAATTTTATAATAAAGCAAATGCAAAGAAAGAGGCTATGTTTGTTGAGGTACACTTTCGGTACTTTTTCTTTGATAGTAACATAAATTGGACCACTCGGTAGATAAGGAACTGGTTGGGTGGTTGCACTTAGAGTTGTGGTTACCAGTTTGAGGTCCCAGTGGCAACCAGTAGCAAGTGGTGTTCCTGATGGGTTGGTATCGGGACTGGTGCTGTTTAACAACTTTGTCAGAGACAAAGTGGGATTAAGTGCACTCTCAGCAAGTTTGCCAATGACACCAAGCTGTCTGGTGCGGTTGACACTCTGGAGGGAAGAGATGCTATCCAGAGGGACATGAACAGGATTGAGAGGTGGGCCCATGACAACCTCATGAAGTTCAACAAGGCCAGGCACATGGGTCAGGACCATCCCAAGCACAAATAGAGATTGGATGGAGAATGCATTGAGAACAGTTCTGAGTGGAAGGACTTGGGGGTGCTGATGAGAAGGGCAACAGGAGCTGACAATGTGCACTCATAGCCCAAGAAGCCAACCGCATCCTGGGCTGCATGAAAAGAACTGCAGCCAGCAGGTCAAGGGAGGTGATTCTGCCCCTCTATTCTGCTCTGGTGAGACCCCACCTGGAGTAGTGCACTCATCTCTAAAGCCCCCAACATCAGAAGGACAGACCTGTTAGAGTGAGTCCAGAGGAGAGCCACAAAGATAATCAGAGGGCTGGAGCATGTGTCCTATGAAGACAGGCTGAGAGAGTTGGGGTTGTTCTGCCTGGAGAAGAAAAGGCTCCAAAGAAATCTTATAATGGCCTTCCAGTACCTGAAGGGAGACTACAAGAGAGACGGGGAGGGACTCTTTACAAGGGAGTGGAACAAGGACAAGGGGTAATGGTTTTAAACTGAAAGAGGGGAGATTTAGATTATACATTAGGAGGAAATTCTTTACTGTGAGGGTGGCAAAGCACTGGTACAGGTTGCCCAGAGAAGATGCATATGCCTCCTCCCTGGAGGTGTTCAAGGCCAGGTTGGAAGGGTCTTTGAGCAACCTGGTCTGGTGGGAGGTGTCCCTGCCCACAGCAGAGGGGTTGGAAACAGATGATCTTTAAGGTCCCTTCCAATCCAAACCATTCTATGATTCTGTGATTTTATGCAGGTTCTTCTAGAGTCAACATTTCAAAATCATCTAGACACACATTGTTTCTAATATCCAATTAGTTAATTTACCCTAAATCAAGGATGCTCACAAATCATTCATCACTAATCAGAAGGCTGAAAGTGAAACTTCCTTTGTCAGTATTGCAGGTTATCCATGAACCTTTTTGGGCATTGATATGCTAGCAGACCATACTTTCCCAGGCTTTCAATGTTTTCCCTTTCCTAAATGCAAGGCAATTTGTCATTTATCAGCTTCTTTTAAAGCCTCTCCCATTATCAAAAGAGAGCATTCAGCTAGAAATGTCCCTAAGCCACTTAATTTTGAATAAGCTGGTTGACCTGCCTCTCAAATTTTCACAATTTTCTCAGAACTTTGGAAATCCTCCTCTTTACCAAGAATTAGTGTTTTCATGCCTCTTCTCCACAACTACCGTATCATGCTGAATCTCCTTTTAAAATTACTTCAGCCTTTTATCCCCCTCCCTCCACAGAAACATAGACATACACATGTATATTCATACATACATAAGTTTACTGGGACTTATCTGATTTCCTGTAATACCATTTTCTCCCTGATTGAAGGCACATAATTCTCAATAATATTTCAGTTTACTATTTAAGGACACATACTAATCTTGTGTTCTGGTCAAAATTGGACCACCCTCAATAATAAAGTGCCACGTTTGCAATATAAAATATCAAAAAATATGGGTTACACAGAAAGATATGATTCAATAATTTGTAAAATATTTATATTTTGGAATAATATTTATGGTTTTCATATTCTCTGTAAATACAAGTGCAAGATGTGATTCATGGCCTTTAACACATTTCCATGGGTTTTCTGATGCTAGATCAGATGGAACATTTCATCAGAATCCTTGAAATCATGGAAACAACAAACGTGAGCATCTGCATTTTAAGTATAAACTGCTAAAGCACCACAAAAACGTCAGCACTGGCAGATTTGCTCCAACTCCTCTGCCAAAGGGTGGGTTTCATACTCTTTATCCTGAAAGCATTCCACACAAGAGAAGAATGTGAAATTTAGCTTTCATAGCTGAAACACATATCCCAAAAAGCCTTACCGTCATTAAATTTAATCCCAGTAAAGAACATGGTAATTTTTATGCTACATTATTTTGTATGAATTAAAGAGAATATTCAGTAGCCCAAAATGCAAATAATTATATTCAGTCTTTCAAACAGATGTCTTTAAATCCTGTTAATATTAGTTCAACATCTGCAGAAGTGACATTACCTACAAACAGACACACAAACTCCGCATCATGATGGGTTAGTTCCATCCTTTAATGGCCTGTTGCTCCGTGACTGATCTTTATCATTTAACTTCTATGGCCACATCTTTATCCAGACATTTAGAAAAAAAAGAAAGGCTATTCCCTAATAAATAATCCCATTTAATCACAAAGTCTAAAATATGGCATGGCCAGCTGTCTACCTTTATCTACTTCACAGACTACTCTCAAGTTTTCAGCAATGTCTACACTGGGTAACATAGAACGAGCACAAGGATTCCTGTGTTTGAGTTCAACCAGGCTAGAAAATCTGGAAAAAACATTCACACAGTGCTGTGCCCAAAGCTCGCTCTCTGAAAAAATGCCAGTGAAGATGACAAAAGGAGACAGCCAAATGGTGTGTACAGTGCCCCTGAGAAAGATCAAGGCTTTAAAAGCACCAATAACCACAGAATTATGCAGACAAAACCTGAACTGTGCACATAAAGTAAGAACTGGAGTATAATTTATACCTTGGCAGAGTTGCAACTTCAGTTTCCCCCTTTGCTGCCCCCTTCTACCGTTATCAAGACTTCTGTGTGTGTATGAAGTGGTCAAATTAAAACTGTACAAGCACCTTCTAGAAAAGAAAATAGGTCTAAGGAATGAGGATTTTATAAGCAGCCTGAGATTCCAGTCTTTAAAATCCCAAGGGCTGCTTTGGAAATCTCAACCTAAATGTTTAGCCGAGTTACTATCTGCTTTTCTTTAAAACTGCAAATCCCAGTTGTTCTCAGAATTTCTTAATGCATAACACGCTTATTCATGAAACATAAGCTGTGGTTAGAATGAAACCTTTGCCCTGCATTCTCTCCGTAGATACAAACTGTCTGTCAATATACGATAGTACTGCTACCATTCAGCTCTCATAGCATTTAGGATCCTCTGTACCGTCGGATTTAGGAGGTTTCAGAAACCAGCATTTTAAAGCATTTTCAGCAAACTCTAATGTAAAAAGCATTGTTTGTCTATTTCAAGTTTTTTATTATGATCTAAGAGAATGTTAGGTAGTTAAAAATACAAAGCACTGTGGAAAGGAAGCAGGCATTCTAGATAAAAGTACTTAAGATTAATTTAACATGCACAGGATTTCCCAATTAAAACTTTCACATTAGCACTGCATTTTAAACAGTTAATCTCTTAATGAGACATCCCCAGCAATGAGAAGTGAATTGCAGGACTGAACATGGCCCTGAGGCCTGCATCTGGAAAAGGCTGTACTTTGTAAAAGCTGGATTTATGCTGCTGGCTCAAATTCTGCAAAGAAAGAGCTGCACTGCCACCTACTGCCAAGACGTCTTTTCCCATCAGGAGCTGCCACTAAAAGCGAGAAATCTGTCGTGCTCCCTCACAAAATGTTGAAGGCTGTTGACCAAAGCGCACGCAAAAGAAAATGATGTAACTTAATTCCTCATGCATATAAATTTTAGATGATTTGGGGTTTTTTGCAATCTGGTAGCTGAAAAGCCCGATTGTGTCTTATAATACAATAGAAGCAAAAGAATGCTGAACTGAACAACGTGGGAGAGCTTATGCAAAAGTGTGGGTTTTCTCTCTTTCTTATTCCCAGATCTCCACTGTCACACCTTTGAAACCCAGATGACCTGCAGTCATCTCAGCTAATGATACTCCGACTGACTCATCCAAAAGAGGTATGTTGCGGTTGACTTCTTCCCTTCCCTTAAGGGCCAAAGGCATCACCTCTGTGATGTGCCTGATCTCCACGAGTCTAGATGTGAAGGATTCTTGCATAGCAGCCCACAGGAATGCTGTGGAGATACTAGCTTAATTGAAAACAAGTTTTACTGGAGTTTCCTCTCAGGGTCTTCTTTGACAGCTAAATTTGCAAATCAATTAACAAATTGAGAACAGCTACTCCCTTTCATAGTAGACATACTCACTACCAATTGCTTATGAAATAAATTTTCATAAATAGCAGAAAACAAAGGGAATTAATATTTCAGAAGGCAAAGAAAGAAACTTACCCTAACAGTGAAATGGGCAAGAGAGAATATGAGGGTAAATGAGTGTCAGCTGTGCTCTCAGTAAATTCTAGCCAACCTGAACAATTTATCTAAGATTTAACAAGCAGCAGCAGAAAAACGTGTGGGTTTTTAATGCTCTTTACCTTAATTGTATATGCAAATAGCATTATAGATATATAGGTGAGAAATCCACCTCCTTCACATTTATAGTTAGGTAACATTAAAGCACAGACCAATTCAAGATGCTGCCAGGAAAATCAGAGTTACATATCATCTGCAGGCACCCTGAGGGGAAAAATATCTCCAATTCCGTGTGTGTCAAAAGTGCCTCAGAAGACTGAAGTTGTAAACACACACTCAAAGAAACATATGCCTTTCCTACATTACCATCAAATTAAGTCCAAAACAAGCAAGAAATCTTAATTCTATTTCCTAAACACCAGTCTTGTGTGTATGTGTTTGCAATAAACAGGAGCCCCTCCAACTACAGAAGTGTTAAGATTCACTTTAATAACCAGGGAAAAAATTCCAGACATCCTGACACTACCTCTCTTCTCCTCTGCCTTCAGGCCTAGCAATACTCCACATTTCAAGTACAATACAAAGACAGCTGCTAAATTTCTGTGTCTCTATTCTCTGTCTTTTTAGATACATAATATGGTCATGGCACCAAAGGGTTTATGTGCTTGGACCCTAGAAGAGAGCTGTTTCTATTTAAAAGCACAAATATAGTACAATAATCCTTGAGAAAACATAAATTTCCATACATTTGCACATGAAAAGTCTCCTTTCACTTTTCATTTATCAAGAGAATAGTTCTGAAGAATTAATTCTGCAGGAAATTCTATTCTGTTGCCCTAAAATTAAAATCTTATATTTATCTGTTCATCGTCTTACATGCTGTAGGGCTTTCACTGCAAATAAATTCAGAATTTTTGTCTCCATTACAGAACAGTGGCAACAGAGGTAATAAAACACAAACATTTTTTGTTTTGTTTTGTCTTTGTAAAAATGCTATCTTTTCTTCCCACTGGAAATTCTTAAAACATCTTCCTTCCAGCCACCAACCCACATGATAAGTTTTATATGGCATATTATGTAGCATTAACAAAAAGAAGTTGTACTTTACCTATTCCTTATATCCACTGTGTTTAAACTGATCTAATTGAGCTGTTTCCATCAGGAATAGTATATTTTTAAGCCATCTCTACAAAAGCCCTCCAGGCAACAAAGTGTGTCTAACTAATTATATGTTTTCATCTTGTCTTTACACAAAATCATCTGACAATAAAAATGGCAAGAAAAGACCAGAAACAAATTTTAGGAAGACTCCTCTGCCCCTCTACACTTTCTGTAGCTGCTGTGTTGGCTTTCATCCTTAGTTGGCCATACCGCCACCACACTTGGCCAAAATCAGCTGTGACTTTTACCTATGTTAGCCAAAGGTTTGTCTGGGAGACACATCTGAGCAGAATTGTAAAAGCATGATGTTCTGTAGCTCAACAAGCATTTAAGCAGTCCTTAATCCAACAGCATTTTGGATTGCTACTGTGAACTAAAAGTATTGTGATTGCNTGGTTAGCTTCACAGCACTCTTTCTTTTTCTCTACTCTTTTCTATTTCCTCTCCCCAAAACTGACTCTCTTGATATGTCTTCTCTTTACACAAAAAGCATCCAACAGTGTTTCAGCTCAAGCTTCAAGTTTACAATGTTCATCTGTACCCATGGTAGGAAAAATAGACTGTCCATTAAAAAAAAAAACAAACTACAGTGAATATGAGAAACATTGGAGGGCTGAAAAAAAAAATGAGAAAATTATGAAGATTGTTTTGGCAAGTGAATAATTTTTAACAAAGCACAATACATATTCCTTTTTGTCATTATTGTTTGTAAAGGATCTATACTGTAATGCATCTTATTTTGCCAGTTGCAGTTTTCAGTACTGGAAAAAAAAAGACAAAGGCCAGAACATCAGGTGTTGTAAACATTGTGACTTGATGGCACATAACAGCACACAAGAATAAGCAAAATCAGTATGTACTTTAATGAAAAAACAGGACTTCTACTGTTTGCAGTGAACTTGAGAATTTACATAACGAGCAAGCTTCATTAATGTGAAGCAGATTTGTTATACAGGTCCATAGAACAAACTTCTGGCTCTCAAGTAGAGATGCAACCCTTCAGAGCCCCAGTGCCACTTTCTGACAGAGTCTGAGTGAAGTACTGCCCAGCTTCCTGCTGATGAATGACAACATGTCCAAACGACAACATGGCAAATTAACTGAGCAAAATAAAGACACAACACTCTGAATGACAATGGTTAACCACAAACAGAGAAACATCCAGGCTAACAAGAATGCCATGTTACAAGGCTTTAGCAGTAATTTTTCCCAGTATTTATTCACGACAATAGTGGACAACAGTGGCTGCTATTGTCAACTGTTATGACTGAATAAGCTGGATAAGCAGCAAAGCTATTCCATGTCCTTCTCTGCTCACAACATGTATTTCTGGTACTCTAAGACAAAAGCCAGAGCTACAAGTTCTGCATAAATAGAACTCTGCTAACCAAGAATTTAAAGTTCTCTGTATTAAATACCTAGTGGCAATCTCAGGTCATCTAAAGTCATATCTTCCTGGAAGAACTAGCATACCCAGCCAAAGTATGGAAAGAAAGTAAAACTGTTCACCTATTATACAGCATACCTCAGTTTACTTGAAGATTCAGATTGATGTGAGGCAGGTAGGCTTCTACAGATCATCCAGCTCTTCCCACCTCCAAGGCAACTATGTCACCTCCAGCCTGGTCCTGTGGATGCAAGGATTGCAGCAGGATTACTTACTCGGCAGCTGATATCTGTTCAGGAATTTAATTTTAAATGTTCCCTGGTTATTTAGGCTTCAGCTGATTAAATAAATTAGACTAATACGTTAGAAACAAGTGGTAGATTTAGTACAGAATACTATCCTTCACTTTCTACCAGATTTTCTTTCTAGTTTAATAAGGATCCTTAAGGAAATAAAAGAGAAAAGAGCATGCCTTCAGCTTGAACTATCAGTTAAAAAATGCAGTTCTGTATCCAGAATGCTTTACCAATGGACTTCATTGTTTTCTGATCCCTGTGGTTAGGAAAAAAATAAACACGTTCAGGAACCGGAAAATATTCTTGATATACAACCTATTTTCAAAAGGAAGAGCATAGCTCAATCCTAGACATGAAAAGTCTTGCTGAAGTAATGTCTTTAAGTAAAGGTGGTTAAGATTAAAACATGGCAGTTTAAATAAAAATAGATTTTCTTTTTCTTTTTATCTGTACTATGCACAGGGAGCTGCAACGGTACCAGTGAATTGTTCGTGACATTTAAGAGAAGATGATCAGTAAAATGTTCCTCATGTTTTCCAGATGCTGACAATATTAGTGCAAAGAAATATGCAGTACATATTAATGTTATCTTTGTGAATACCTGACAAGTGTGGAGGGTACTTGAAATTACAACGTACTCTGCCCCAGAGTTCTTCCAATCACAAAGAAAATAGAAGTTGAGCCACAAAAACAACAATTCAAACTGAAACCCTGCAGGTTGGAGAGATAGGATAGTGCTGAGCTGAATAATACCTTTGAAGTGTGACAAAGTGAAATTGGTATTACTTATCCACATACAGTGATTTTATATACTGATTATGCCTGCAAAGTACTTAGGCCTGGTTTTCAGCAGTGGTTCTTACACAATCACCTATGAAGCACTGATTTTAAGTGACCTTCACAGATCCATCTAATCCTCAATTACATGAAAGAACATGTTAGATATGAGTTTAATAAATCCTCATTATTGTACATGGTCAACAGAAATACTTTAAGATTTACAACTATATTTATGTGTCACAAGTTTTATTTGCCTCTTAGCTGGGTAAACATTGGTGAAGGGTATGCTGGTTAGACACAGAACACTCCTTTGTTTCTGACTTAAATAATTTCAGCATTTATATCAAGTGAGCAACTTCATTTCTGAGTTGCTTTCTCCCACGGACCTATGAAGCTGCACGTGACAATTAAGCTGGCATTCTGTTAAGGCTTTGCAATTGATGGCAGAGGAGTCCATAGCTACAGCAGAATGCTTTTCCCAGTGTTTTCTCCATGAAGGGTATCTATGACTCTATTTACTTGCCAGTTGAATTATTAAGCTACTGGGTGAAGTTTCAGTCAAGTGAAGAGGAATTTTAAGAATGATGCAGACAAAGAGCTCTCAAGCTAATAAATAAAAATAAAAATAAAAAATGCTACAGTCTTCAAACAAGAAAAGGAAGAGCTCTGAAGAGATCTTTCTCTCCTCTAAAACAAAACTACATATTTCAGAATACACAATAAAATGAGGTTAAATAAGGTGGGAGCCCTCCTCCTTGTGCTTGAGAAACATGCATGTTAAGGTTACTCCTCTATAATGAAGCAGCCTAGGATGACCCATGTTCCATCTTAAGTGGAGTTTAATTACTTCTTATTACCAATTACCTCTACCCTAGGAACCATGTGTGGGGTACAAGGCATAAGTACTTTTTGGAAAGGACATGGTCAGGACTAACAGAGTACCCAAGACTGTAGGCTAACATCTTTGTCTTATTCCTCCAACTTAATATATTCTATCAGTCTTGAAGGAATAAGGTGAATGTCAAGAAAGCTTGCCAGAATTTCTTCTAGATAGATCAGTCATTTTCTTTGATGTTATGGCCAGGAAGATCACAGATATTTTGTGCCGTACTGTATCTATGAATAAAGGTTAAAAGTGCCAACGCACATTTGCTGATTACCCAAAGCCCATACTTTACAAGAGTTCCAAGTGTTATGTTCTAGCTTTAACACACAACAGGAAATTAAAGCAGAAATACCCACCAAAAAAAAAAAATAAATACAGTGTTAAGAAATGTACTATCACTTACAAGACAAATAACCCTGAAAATGCATCTGTCTTTTTATACTTGACAAAGTACTCAAGGTGAAGTGAAAAGCCTCATACTGACAAAAATATATTCCCTTCAGCCTTTGCATTAAAATGTTCTTAGAGTTTTACTCAGCTAAACAAAATTGAGAAAACAGTACGTTATTTCAATAGCATCACTCTACTGATAAGCTGGTGCAGTGGGCAGAGTGAACCTAAACAGTTCTTATGCCAGGGGGCACAGCAGCAGCCAGAGGAATTCAATACTGGGGCAGAAAGGAATAATATATGTTGGAGAACACACGGACAACCTGATTCTAGAGAGTCTGGGTAGAAATGAAGCTTCTTGGTCTGCTGGCAGGAACTCCTGCAACAGGCAGACAGCCATAGCATAGTGCTCTGCTGGGGTGAACCACATCCTGCACATTGTGGAGGATCTCAGCCAAGTACCCTACACTGGACCTTGCACCTCACTTCCTTAATTGAACCCATTGCTTTCAGAATCTTCACACAGAAAAAAAATATTTTATTGTTTGCTGTTTAAAAGTTATAATTATTTTATAAGCACATATGCATGTAGAGGTTAGCAGCTATTACAAGCAAGAAAACATACTCTGTGCTGGAAGAGCAATGGAGTGTTTGTCCTCCAGCAAGACAAATAGCCAGGCTCTGCTCTAAATAATCCAGGTGTCCATCAAACTATCATATGAGCACGGCTCCTCAATAATCATATAGAAAAACTGTTAAGCATAATCAAATATAATTTTAATCCCATAAAATGTTCACATAATTCTCATCAGGATTAGTTTTAGATTTTTTTTTTTTAAACATTAGATTAAGTACAGTTAGTGAAACGGCATTAATTAGCTCCATTTGTTCATTTTACAAAGCACCACAATGCAGCATTTTGCAAAAATGAGATACAATGAAGGATGTTGAAGTGCATGAATTGGTGTATTAAAGATATTCCCATTGCTATCAACACACTTTTAATCAAAACTCACTGAAATCCTTAACCATAAGTAGCTATTAGGAAAGAAAGTTCAGTGACACTTTACCAAACTCTTCATTTAAATTTTTCTTCTTTTCTTCCTTCCTTCTCTCACACACATTTATTTACCCTCCAAAATATCTTACAGTAAAACAGACAGATTTAAGAAGTACTAAGAATTAACTTAAGATCTGTCCCAAATTTGCATGTTCAAAAAGTTCAGTAAGAATCTAAACATCTAAATCCTATGGCAACTGTTGTTTTATCTTTATTAATTATTAATATTGCATATGGATTTGTTATTAATCTGGTACTCTTGTATCACATAGAGGAACAGGCACTCTAGCTCTGAGATCTGCTTTGCATCAACAGGTTTTCCCACCAGCTGTACATGCAGTACAGAGATACAGTACTTTCTACCAAACTAGCTACTTTGTTCCTATGGCTTTTAAAAAGTACCTAATCTTTATAGACACAGCCATGTTAGATGACACCACGTAAAATGTGATCTCTTTGTAATACTGTGCCAGAAAAAGCCAGCAGCGGATAGAGAATTGCACTGTATACCTGCATCAACAAAGGGGCTTTGGCTGGTCTAGCCGATGTGCGTCTACAGAACACAGGGGACTTCACAGGGAATTAGAGGAGACTGGAATCAGCCCTTTTTTAGGATATGGCAGGCGCACACAGGCTTTTAGTGGGAAGTAGTTCACAAACTGAAATTGATACCTTGTCCCGCTATATTATACACAGAGTAAATTGTTTTCATATTCTGGTCTTAAGTTTTCTTTTGGAAGGGACAAAACCTGTTGTCACAATACTTTATGCCCACATCAATATGAGAAAAGAAAACCATAACCCTCTTCACCAAACATAATTAATACACATTTAATATGGAAGTTATTATGTAGTGACAATCAATTATTAAAAACACACATTAATTACTGTCTCTTTCCACATGCTAATTAAATAACATCCTTTCAGAATTTGTGTTTCTATTAATGCTTCTCTGTTTGAAAATCAGAACCATTCCTGCAAACACGCTAACGTCTGCAATGGTTTTCAGATGGTCATCTCCTGAGAGGTAGGAGATGACAGATACTAATGCACAGTGCTTTTCTGTTGTGTCTTGTCTTACCTTATTCACTTGCATGCATTTATTTGTCCTGAATCATCATGTACTGGCATTACAATTTGGAAGGACTAAGATTCCACTGAATATTGGCTCCCATTAGTTTCCTTTTTCATAAGACTTTCATGTTAAGTTTGCAGAAGGCCCTAAAATATAATAGTCCTATTGGTTTCTACAGCGTTGAGAAAAACAGTTTATAGAAACGCACTATCATTTTCTTGTTATTAAAGGTGTACATGGCACCCACTTCTTAATATAGGATCACAAATTAAACTGCACAAGCACCACTAAGCAGGAGCAAAAGCATTTGCAAATATGCATTCAGTTATAGATGCATCATGATGCATTTGTGACTTATTTCAGTCACTTTCCATAAACATTCAAATGAACACATTTATTTTCATACAAATACGCATTAAAAAGCCCTCAAAAAGTGATGTGAGTAATGATATGGCCATGCAGCTGCAGAAGTCCTTATGTTAGACATCTTTATGTATATTTTGAAAGCTTTTTGTGGGGTTCATCTGATCACAGTGGAGATAAAAATAGTATATAACTTGCTATTCAATATACTATTGAAATGCAGGCAGCCTAAAGATAATTGATTGGCTTTGAAACCAATACAACTCAAAAGAGTAGATTGAAAGTGGTAGCAGAGAGGTACTCTATTGCTCAAATTCAGTTGCAGTGGAGACTTTAGCTAGGCAAACTATAAATTGCAAAATCAACTTGCATCATCATCAGGATATTAGAATAATGCAGTCAATAATGACTTCTAACATTTCTTTCAATAATGCTTGACTTCATTTCATCACCTATACATCATACTATACACAAGTGTTTCAGATATGAACACTCTATTGAAAATGGCTTAATATGTTCAATATATTTTATACAAATTACAGACATGTATTAGCTATTCATATTGCTTCAAAATGTCTTTAATTCTAATATTTTCAGGGTGATAAAATTTATGAAACACTCTTTTCCCATCAAAATAATTTGACAACAATTTTATGAGTTGTGCAGATTATTTACTCCTGTTAAACCTTTCATTAATGGTGTAGCAAATGTGTGCTGTATAATGGATGCATTTAATTTAATTCCATTTTGCTCTGATGTTTTAAACTAATCTAGTATCACCTAACAAAAAGCTGACAATATCTGTGTCCAATAATTACTATCAAATGAAAATCAAATAAGATGCAAGTTTAGGCCTTTATGCTGCAAAATATGTCAACACACATTTGAATTTAAGTATGTTTTTTTTTTTTTTCTGTTAAAGTAATTACAGATGCTCATATGATTAAATATAGGCAGGCCACCAAGTGGCCAGCTGGATCAGGGCCCAAAGATTTAAAGGAAAAATCAATCCTTTGAAAGCCACCAAGATATACAACTAGAAGAAGATAGGGCTTTCACTTACCAAGATTTAGGAG
>VZTM01027642.1:12030-32375 GCA_013400555.1 Jacana jacana | reverse complement strand
GCAGGGCAGTTTGATGACCTGGCAGTGTTGCTTTCTGCTGCTAGAACAGGGCAGCAGAAAATAACATCTCTCAGAATACAGTGAGCCTCCCTGCGTCTCAAGTAGCACCAGCTACATACATCACCCTGAGTCTGAAACTGGGAAAAATGAAGTATTTTTTCTTAAATTCTGGAAGAGTCAGCTCCACCAGCTATATCAGTTTCAGGTTTTTAACATGTATAATTTAATCCCCGAAGTCTGAAGAGCTTAACCTTGCAAAATGAGGGATTGGACTTGAACATCAGCTTTACTGACTGACGAGAAAGCACAAACATTAGAAAAAAATCACTCGCTATCCTGTCATTTTTTAAATACTGGAGTAGACCACAGTCTGCCACCAGCATTTCAAAGGCTCTCTGGCTTAACACAAACACTCAACTTCCACAGCTAAAAAGACAAATATACCTCCAGTGTAAATGGTACATGCAAAGCGTGCCCAATTAGAGTAGCTAGTGCTCTCCTTTCGTACTTCATTACAAGTTAAGACATTGTTAAGATTACAAATCGCTAAGCATTTTAGTTTTGCAGAAATCTGTTAGGTGTCACAATGTGCAAACATGCCAAAAATTCTCATCAGGCAGCACGAGAAAGCACCGAGGAGGAGCGGTGCACACAATTGCAATCAAATGTACCTCATCGTCATAACCCCCCTCCTCTGACTCAATCACAAAAGTCCCTACATCAGGAATCGCCACCTCTACAACTCGCTGGTTAGGAGCTGGTTGAGCTGGGGCATTATCAGAGCTCTGCAGAAGAAAACCATTATCAGTATGTGTCGGGGGGAAATAAAATAAATTAATCAGAATCAAAAAAAAGATAAAATTAGAGACACGCAAACTGACATGTTGAAGAAGTAAAATGTTGAACGTTGCTAAAGTTCTGCATAAGATAAATATCATATATTCTCTAATTACTTACAGTTTCTTAAAATTAAGCAGCACATTTTAATATTAAACCATCATTATTAAAAGGATTTAATTTGTCCTTTATTCACTGATTACATCATTACAGGTTAGTATGCCAGTATTGCAACTCTACCATCCATTACAAATTTAAGGTAGTTAAAAACAGCAAGTCTGTGATCTACCACTTATTTTCACACATTCTGAAAAAAAAAATTACTAAATGTAACTGAACTATCTGATGAATTCATATTAAGGGCTGGCAATGAGCCAGAGGCTAACTATTCCTGGTGCTCTGGGGCGGCAGGGAGAGGGGCGCAGAATACAAAAAAGCCTCTAGCAACTAAGATATTTGAAATAATATTTAAAAGTGCATTGCATTTCAAGAGGTGTATTTTTTCAGAAAAGTAATTAGAAACATAAGGGCAAGATGACATTAGGCACTGAAATCCTTGCAATGTAACTTTTGAACAACAATGGAGGTAAGTTTCAGCTCCTACAGTCTATCGTGGTTTAACATCCAGTTTACAACATCTGCAGAACTTAAACCTTGACTCTAATCTATAGCAACCAGAGAGCACCCTGCCGCTTGTTCTGCAAGGAGACTATCACTATAGTCTCATTTTTAACCAACATTCCAGAAACACACATAATATCTATTTACACCCAGCCCTGTAAAAATACAAAGGAAGACTGTGCAGAGGGTAGAAGGACAAAAGGGCAGAAAAGTGGCACAAATGATCATGTGGTGACAAACCTACAGTCCTATTTGTTACATGTTCTGATGTTGGCTTTCCTTCTTCTAAAATGTACAAACAAAAAGTGGATGAAAGTAATATATGCCTGCATGTCAGAATGCATATGGAAGGAGAATAATCAAAAAGCATGCTGATTGCTGTTGAGAAGGAAGTGTAATTCTGACCAAGTTAAATTTGGGTACACAGTGAGCACCTTTGAAACACTGCCAGAGTACCTTCAGATAAGGCAGAAATTGGCTTTAGATTCTAGCAGCTGAAATGTATTTGTTTAAGTAGAAGAGTGTGCATGTTTTGGAGTCTTTTGGTTTTATTTTTAAACAGCCATCCACCTTGTTGCAGTACAATGCAGTGAAAATACTGGAATAAGACGACCTGCCTCTGCCTCGTTAATCCTATCATGATGTTCCCCATGTGGTTCCTCAACCAGACTCTTGAAAATTCCTAAGACTGGTCACTGTGAAAAGTAAAATGCTTAATCTATGGAATCAAGTCTGTAAGATTCTTCCACATCCCACCAGGATGGATACCCACAGACTCTAGAAAGAGGACAGCATCACGCAAGACATCTTCTTGTGTGTTTGATATCTTCATAGCTATGCCTGGGGATAACTCACGTTAACCTGGCTTCCCCTATATTGCTCTGAAAACTCAGTCAGATATGCAGAAGCCTAAAGCACTAGTGGTAGAGCACCTTCTCGTCCAGGGTTAGAGTAGTTTCCCTGTTGGTTTTGATTTCAGTTTGGCAGAGGAAGCATGCTTCTCTGTTCTCCTGACACCACCGGAGAGCGGGATGGAAAACACATGAAGTGTAGGCGTCAACGAGTTGTCATATAATTTTCAATGGCTTTAAGAGGACTTCCCTGTTGTCCCCAAAGATATCTATGGCTAGACTGCTTTAACTTATTGAATATTCATACCTTAATTTAGGAAGTATGCTTCAAATTTTGCAACGATTTGAGTTGTCCGTTTCTCTAGTGGTTACTAGGGCTGCCTAAGGAACCTACGCTGTACATTTCCCATGTGATAGGCTTATGGCTACAGTTTCAGGACTGATGTGTGTATTGCTTTAAAGGCACTTGCTTTTGGGACAAATAAATCTGTTATTTATGTACCTATAAGGGAAGCAAAAAAATATTTGCTAGAAGAAAAAAACTTTAAATATTAGTTTCATTAATAACTCATAAAGTAGTTCGTTTCCAATTCCTCTTAGTATTTGTTGTATGCAGTGAAAACAGAATTATCCAACACATTCTTATAACCATTTTAAGTTAATGTAAGCATCTGATGAATCACAGAAAATTTTCATCGTTTGAATCTGCATCAAAGCTACAGAATACTGTTGAAAAAACTTTTATTTTCCAAAGCTACTTGATCTTCCACAGGTCTTTCAGGGGAACTCAACTACAATCTTACCTTTCTCCAATAAAAACCTGAATGTTTAAAGTATTATTTTTCACATCTTTTACATGGAATGTCAATGTTCACTCCTCAAAAACAAAAATGGAACTAGCAAACGTTTTGGAAAGATGGTGCACACAAACACATGATTGTCATTCAAACAATATGCTGTACTCATGACAAGTACTTTAATCACATAGAGGACATCTATCTTAGTATATTCTATTACACCCATTTCTGTCATACACACTTTCTGCAGAGACTTTAGTGTTGGAAGTCCCTGAGGAAATGGTGATTTACAGTTCAAAGTTTCCACACACACACCTTTTCTCAGCTATTACATTGTTTCCACTTGCAAAATAAAAGCAAAAATAGTATTTCAAGCTTCAAAATATCCTCACCGTATCCATTATAGCTTCTGGGCCTCTATCTTCTTGTTCAGCTAAAGCTTTATTGATTGCTTGTACAGAATCTTCTTTTAAGTGCTTTGAAAGATCAGTTCTTGATGGCTGCTCTAAATATTCTGGTTCTCCTGCTTGAACTTAGTGACAGAAATAAAACAACACAATTTTGTGTTAACATAAGCATGAAACTCAAATTGATTAGTTTTATTTGGATGACTGCCTCGCAGATAAAGTAACCCACACAGAAAATACAGGGTAGGTCACACCATTCAGAAATACAACTTTGCACCAGTCTGGCTCAGGTTGTTTTGAACACTTTCATATAAACGAACCCATGATTTTATATTAGGAATAATAAACCCGTCCTATGTATAGATTAATTAAGACTCTTGAATAAAGGGTGTTAATCAATCACATGGTGGATGACTGAGAACAAAGATTAGATTCTACTTGGACTTTATGTGGGATATAGATGCAGTGTATAGAAAAACTGACAGCCAATAGATTGCCAGATGTATTTTCGCTTTGCAAAATAATCAACACATTCTAGTCTTCTGATATAAGGAAAACCTCAGTCTCCTCCACTCGAGGGCAGTAAAACTGATGAGCAACAGTGTCTTATATTCCTTCTGTGACAGAAGCAAATTTTGGTAGACATGAAAAATTCCTTTAGTACTTCATTCTAGTGCTAATCACAACTGGGAGGGAAAAGGCAGCAGAATCAACAGAGCTTGCTTTCTTTAAATTCAAAATTAAACGTAAAATATACCTTGGCCAAGTAAATAGCTATAATTCAAAATTACTCAAATGAACTATTTCTTCCTTTTTTAAGCTGCAAAGCAATATATAACAGACGCCAGTGATTTCTGGTTCTACTCCTTTCAGAAACAGGTAGAAGCAGCTAACCTGGAGCCGGTGAGGGTGCTGGTGCCCTGGGTATCTGGGTTAACAACTTCTCCTGCTGTGCTTTCTGAGCGAGTTCTGCATCCCATTCTTCAAGTTCTTTTTCAAAACGTTTATTGTCTTCCTTAACATAATCCCTTAGATCTGAAGGTAGCGTGTCCATTCCCACAAGGATCTGCCCCGTTTCTTTGTTAAATTCCTCTGTGGTAACATGAAATACACATTTCAGAAAGAGAAAGAATACAGGAAAAGAAAGCATGCTTAAACTTCTTGAAGTGAATTGATTAAAATGTACAGGTCAGCAGCAAACCCTAAAGCTATATTATTTTTAACTGGTTTTATTATCTGTTAGGCACTCCTCTGCTACTGAGGCATACGGCTACTGCTCTTGCGATTTTTGGATTATAAATTCTTGGGCACCATCATATTACTGCCATTTCAAAAGAGAAGCCTGTGATTCTAAACAGTCAGGAAGAAAATGAAGTCACAAAGAGACTGCCACAAGTTGATTGCATTCCTGCCACATGCAGTTTGAAACAGCTCAACTTCACAGCAGAAAAGGGTAAGAAGAGTGGGCCTAAAGGGATCTGGGAAGTCAACTGATCAGAGCACCAGCTCCATGAAATAACCTTCCTTTTTACTTTGAGAATTGGCTCTGCAAGAGCATCATAGATGCTGGAGAATCAATCAGCTGTAATTGTCCCCCCGCAAGCAAGCCTCACCCTTAATACAGGGCCCATAAGCCCCATGGCTGCAAGTCCACTAGCAATCTGCCAATCTAGAAATGTCAAGGTCAATACCAATTCTTATTGAAAAACTAAACAAATGCACACTCTAGCTTTCTGCCCCATGAAAAGACAGGAATATGAACATTTTCCACCACTTGTTATTGAATTTCAAGCTACTTTCATAGTCACCTAGCCACCATAATCAAGCCCTACAAAACTCATGCTGTAGGATCTTTGCCTTCTCTCTCCAAATGTTTCTGTACAAGCCTTATAGTTAAATACTACTACATGACCTGAAAAAAATTTCCAAATCTGAGTATTACTTTGGTTTAATGTTGGTAGGGCTAAATTATTCACACTTCAATATGCTGCATAAAGCTCCAAGTGTCCATGCTCCAGTAAAGTTCAGAATTCTGAAGCTTATGAAAAAATAATGCTACACAAAGTTTTTCATGTTGAGAGGGTCATTTCTTTATTTTGACATTTCTGTTCTATTCCTCAGTGAGATAACATCTCCAAAGTTCTGAACATGTGATCACCTGGCTGAGAAGCCCAGTTTATTTTGCTCTCAATGATAAAATGATGGCACTCTTTATTAATCTAAAAGTTGAAGAGCATTTTTCCACTCATATAAACAATCCGACTCAAGGTTACGAGCACAAATAGAACTTTGAATAATTATTGAATTTTTCAATAATTATTAAAACCATTTCAATAATCTGGAAATCCATCTGAAAGAAGCTCTTTTTTATCAATATATCCAGCTATACTATATCATGCAGAAAACGCATCCATAACATTACCTTGTATCAAGTATTGTTCCTTATCATTGATGTACATTAAACAATATGCACTGGCATTCCTGTAACCACCAAAAGAGTCCCGTTCCAACTCTTCCCAAGTTGACTTTGTCACAGAAATATCATTGTATTTCATCCATCTGTTCTGGTGGTGGTCATAAATATATGCCCAGTAGTGTCCTGCATTAGCTTGACCTTCATGAACTAGCACAGCATGCAACCTATAAGGAACCTTAAAAAAACCAAAACAAAAAAAATCCACAAGGTCACTCTTTTTGTCAGCATTTAGTTCCTACTAGCTGACAGTAACAATAGCTATGTTAAATAAAAGTAACAAAAATAAAGTTAAACTGAAACCATCTTTTACTGGTGTAACAGTCTGGAACATGGATAAATGGTCTATTTAACATAAGGTGTACAAAATATTTGTTGCAAATATGGTTTGAGCACCACAACAATTAGTTACCGTAAGCACATAAGCAACAGCAACTCAAGAAACTCCTTGAAGCTATTTTCAACCTGAGCACTCTCTTCCATGTTATGTGCAAATAGTGGAGATTTTGCAACCCTCCTTGAACTGTAAAGCTGGGTGACTGCACGGCAGCTGGAATCAAACAGACTGCCAGCCCAGCGACCGAACCGCACTCTAAGTCTCCCAAACACAAGAAGTACACACAGAAGAAATCCTAGCAAGTCCTTCAATCTGAATGCTCTAGGGTTTTTAACATCCAGTATCAAACCAGTGTGAAAGCCTTCTTAAAATCATTGCAAGTCCATGGAAATGTACATAAATATATGGAGATCCTGATGAAAAAAGGGAGGGGAGGGGAGGGAAGGCGAGAGGTTCGGAGGAGAAAGAAAAAGAAAAAAGAAAAAAGAAAAAAGAAAAAAGAAAAAAGAAAAAAGAAAAAAGAAAAAAGAAAAAAGAAAAAAGAAAAAAGAAAAAAGAAAAAAGAAAAAAGAAAAAAGAAAAAAGAAAAAAGAAAAAAGAAAAAGAGAGAAAAAAAAAGAAAAAAGAAAAAAGAGAAAGAAAAAGAAAGAAAAAAAAAAAGAAAAAAGAAAAAAGAGAAAGAAAAGAAAAAACAAAGAAGGCAAGTGAAATCTCTTTAGACTTTGACAATAAAGTTTTCTCACCCTAAAACAGGGCATTAAAATCTCCGGGGAAATTAAGACATTTGCTTGAAACCATGCTAACTGGGTCAGCTTAAGGGCCCCTACCCTTTGGCTCTAGCTCTAGAGGACTGCCTGTCAGTCATCCACGCGAAGCTTCCGGGAAGGTTCTCCACAGAGGTTTGTGACTAGAGGACAGGCGAGTTCACTGTCAACAGGCGTCTCTTGCAATAAGCTGTTATATCAACAGCAATTAACAGTACAGGGCAACACAACAAGTAAATAGTTGGCATTAAGCTTCTTAGCTTACGCTTCCTACTCGTGAAACGGAAATGGAACTTCACCACCCTCATCACATGTAGCTACAGAACAGATATTCAGAGCTGATTTATCAAAGATGAATTCCCACAGGAAAAACAGGTGTGTCTCACTTCCTCACAGCAAGTTCACAGAGGGAGGGAAATACTCAAATAGCAGCTGATGAAATCCATTCAGGAGGACAAAACAAAATAAGAAGTTTGGGAATATATTTCAGGTGACAATTTGACATGGGTTATACAGACAGCTGTAGTTTCCTTAGAATCAAAGGGGACACAAGAGAAGATTAAGAGCTTCTTAAATAGTCCAGACAAACACTAGGAAGGTATCCTGCAAATATAATATATTTTCCTTATGACTTCTAATCTCATGTGCCCAGACCTTATCAACTCACAGAAGAAAACCTTTCAGTCTTACAAGTGTATCATTCAGAGAAAAAGATCAATGCTGTGAAACTGCTCCCAGAGAATGGGGCAATACTAAACTATCCAATTGCCCATATGCAGAGGTAGGTGGGAGAAAGGTAGACAGATATCTGCACCTGCCTGCTTCTTACTATGCCAAAACACAGAAGGGCAGTCCTCACTTCCAGCCTGTGGTTTCAGATGGGTTCAGTACTTGTTCCAAAACAATCACTTAATACACACCACTAATTTCAGGCACGGTACAGGAATCCCCACTACAAATCTATCTACCATCTTCATCCTCCTTCATTTGTGGAATTCTCTTTCAAAACAACAGCAAACAAAAAAATCTAGTCTACATTATGCAAATATGTACTAGGACAAAATGTATTACTGAGTAATCTCCCTTTTTCCATTGTAATGATTGCTGACTAATATCTTCACCATCCAGAGGTATTTCCTCCTATAAGAAACAAGCCAACAAAGGCAGGCTATTTGGATGTGAGATTACCAAATTACTTCATTTTACTGTTAGATGACAAGTAGCCTGTAGCCTTTCTGTTATAACACAAGTATTAATGAAAAAAAATGTCTGCCAGTACAAGCTTAAAGAAAGACATCTAGACAAGTCTGCCCGAAATCCTTAACGTCAGAATTCAGCTGCCAGGAACTATTACAAGCCATGTACAAAATTAAAACATACCTCAAGGAACACTCTAAGCTGAACAGATCTTACTTGGAAGGAAAAGAGCTCTTTCTACTAAAAGAAAGTAGCAGAGGAAGTAATCCTCAACCTTAAAGCCTGTCAAAGTGAGGGAACATGAATATGTGATCATAACAAATACCAGAGAAGCCACGACTCCATAGTAAAGCATTCTAAAAATGCTGTTCAGATTACAGAGCATGAGAAACTCCCTAAAAGGCATCTTATACTAATAAGGTTGTGACTGATACTAAGCCTAGACAGAGTTTATAAAAAAAAAAAAAAACCACCACCAAAACCAAATATTGTAATACTGTCTTGTCGGAGTGTGCATAATTAAAAGGTTTGCAAAAACCATTATGACTTCCCAATTAAATTTCTCAAACCATTGTATGTAAATGTTGTATACATGCTTGACAATACAGCAAGTAAGAAATTTAATGAGTGACAAAAAGGATCTATTTTGAATTACTTCGTGGAGAAATTGTACTTACTTGGACCATTGTTTTGTCAGAGTACATCAATTCAATTGTCCGGTGTATTCTAGATATACTTTCTTGTAAATCTAAAAGAAAAATAAAAAAAAGAAGCTCTCTTCCATGAGGCTGCATAATTGCACTGCAGACATCTTTATTTTTTTCTCACTAAAGGCTCAAACAAAGGTACATTTCACATTTGGTGCCTCTCTTTATCTACCTACATGCAAAGCACTAAATCTCAGATGATCAAGTAGAGAGAGTGATTAGTGACATGCCACTACTCGTTTCCAAGAGCTTAACCAAGCCCACCACTGCTGGAACAAATGCTTCCCTTGTTTCTTGGTGCAACAGAACAGACTGTATGTTCTACCCACTCCAAAAAGGTTTTGCTCAGAAATTTGCTGAATTTTCCCTCCTAGAAGGGGCCACTCTACCCTAACTCCCCCACCACAGAACACAACATGAGCCCAGCCATTATCACTAGTCTGGCTCAAACACATTTGCAGAGATGTTCTTTGGTGTGGGTCCCACCTCACTTTCACCCTACTTCCCCCTGCACTGAAACACCCATATATGCTACACTCAATGCCTGGTTCGCATCTTCAGTTTATACAACTCCAGTCTACTATAATCTCTGACTTCCTTTCCCATGTGGTAGAGAAGTTTGGAAGCACGAATCAAACAATTTAGCACACACATGGACATTAAGGCTACTTCCCCCATTTCCACAAACCACTTCCAAGGGCAAATGCATTCTCCAGCTTGTGGCATTACCTCTAGTGTCGTTTTCTACTTCAGTCCTCCAGCGATGTAAACAGCCTTCTAGGACAGACAGCTCTTCCTCAGTGATGTGCCTTGGTGCTGGATGCATTGGCAGATCAGGAGGAATTCGAGACTGGGTGAATGGTTTATGTATTACTGATCTTTGTACAGGAGATGTGCTTGGAACATCTGAAGATGAAGGTCCCTGCTGCTCTATTGTGCTGCATTCATTCAAAACATGAAATACAAAAACTGAATCATCATGTATACAATCTAAAAGCTATAGCATAAAAAATAAGCTTCTCACCTGAAAACAGAAATTTTAAAAGTAATAGCATCCTACAGTGCAATCCAGAAAAGACACATACAATATCAGTATGCAAATCTTGACAACTTTGTGGTGTACTACAAGTTCACACGACAACTCTGGCTGCCGTTACCAAAGACAAAGGAATCTGAATTGGATCAGTCAAGCGATACTTTGATTTACTGGAAATGCTATTCAACACTTTCAAGTAACTTGATACAAGTAATCACTTTGAAACATTTACACCAAACTGCAGAATGAAAAACCAGAGAAGCTTGTCTTCTGGCCCACTGACCATAAAATCCAATAAATCCAAGTTTGCTGTTTAATAAGTTCTTCACATGTCTTATGCCTAGAAGACTTTCTTTTCCCAATCCCCTATCTAGGACTTATGTTAATTGAACAGCAGCAATGAAGGGATCTCTGACATTTACAGAACACTGGAAATTTAGCACCAAACCACCTAAACTTATTCCAAACAAGTCTTGTAACCCAAAGAGCAAAGCAGCCAGCTTAAGATACTTTTATAAGAGTAGAAGAATATTAAAAATGAAAACCTGTTGCAGATTTTTCTCTTCCCGTCAACAAGACTGTCTACATGTAACCATATGCATAACAGGAATCTGATGATCTTTCTAGCAAGCCACACACTTTTGACTTCATGTATGGCATCATGATACAGCCTGGGGAACTGGGATTCTTCAGTAGTTCAGTTCCAAGAACAGTAAGGTCCAACCATGTCACTCCACATAACATGCTATTGTGTTTCTACAGGCTGACAAAACCAGTCTTAATGCATTTTGACAGAACAAATTTCCTATTTAGGAGTTCAAACAAAGTATATTACTTTTTATATTGTATTTCACGCAAGCAATGGTAGCTTCTAAAAGTTAGCTTTATCAATCATCACTATTACTACTGGCATTGTATCAGTAAGACATTTGAATCTAAAAAGCCTTTAAAAGATCTCATTTATATCCTTCCTTGAAGTACAAAGGTAACCATCTTAGAATGCTACTCTCCAAAAGCAATATAAAGAAGCTGTTATAAACTGTTACTGGCCACCCAGCCAAGTCCTACCCTAAGTGTTACTAGCTTCTATAATGAGAACAACATTATTGAACCTTTATCTCCCTAATACTTTAGCTATTCTGTATTTTAAAAGTCAGACTGTTGAGTTCCTGACAAACTCAGTAAGAAGTATAAGCTGCAAAGCAGAAAAGGAGCTTAACTCCCGGGTAAAAATTAACAGATAAATTGTACAGCAGAAGCCTCGAAGCTCTTGCAGCACATACATACTGCCCAAATTCAGATTCATTTGGGAAGCAGTGACCTCACCAGATATCGTGACTATTTGGAAATGCAGGTGGAATTGTGCTTCGCTTGAAAACAGTAATTTTCTACCTAAAGACATTTATATAAACACATGAGACAAATAAAGATTATTCATTTTTTGCTTTATCTATTTATGTCTGTTTTGCTAAGGAAGAGCAGAAACTTAGTGCCATACCCCTTAGGAGATGTCCATTTGTATTAATCTGGTGGAAAAAGCAGTTAAACTTCCATCCTTCTCTCGGGGTCTGGGTTGACACTGAGGAGATGACCAGCCTCTCACTTTGGGAGAGCAGGAGGCAGTCCTTACCTGGGTGAGGTCTGGGCTGGCAGTGTGCCACTGGCAGGGGCACTAGCACCCAGGTCGTCGACCGGAGACGTGCACACCGGCTTGCTGGAGGCAAACTCCAAGGCGTACTGCAGGACATCTACCAAGGGGAATCGTTTAGGACCAGAACCATAGCTTAAATATCTGTTAACCACAAAACGTATTAATGCCATGACTCACATATACAAAAAAAAAAAAAAAAAGAAAAAAAAAAGGATTTTTTTCTGGTTGACTGCAATTAAATAAAGCAAGCCTTTACTAGTGTGTTTCATACACCAGAACTACTGTGCTTAAACACAGTTTTCAAAGAAAACGGTAAGAGAAGAGATACAGAAGGGAAGTTTAAAGCAAAATAACATAGGGCATAGTTGAAAGAAGTTATTCTATGTAGCCCATAATATTATTTGCATTTACACTGGGAACAGTTATTATAGTACCGTTCTAATCTCTGCTGTAAAACTGTGAGGTACTCTTTCAGTCTCTTGATTTCATCTCGTTTAATTCTTGTTATTTCTCTGTTTTTGTGCATATACCTGTAAAACATGAAATTTAGAGAAAGATGTCAGCCCAGAGTATCCCAACACAGAAACTGAGGTCTGTACCCATCAGGTGGTCAGTATTAATGAAAACTAGCCCTCTTCAGAACCGTGTTTTACCTACAACACATTAAGCCATAAATCAGAACTGAAAAGTAAACAGTAACCTCATTAAGCCTCCCCCTCCACAGCTTTCAGAATATGCTTTATACCCAGTGTCAAAAGATCTGTTCGTACCATGGATGTGTCTTGTAAGAACACAAACACATACCAGAAAGCTTCTAAATGAAGTGGTTGAAGTAGCAACCACATAGCAATACTTGTGTTTCATTGTTTAGGCTCACAAATAACATCAATCATCTAACTGAAAGCCAAGTATTTCACTTCTACTTATGAACAGCATGCACCGATGTTGAGATTCCTCTTCACTCCATGCAGTCTATCTGGAACACCATGAAATATCTGACTACTCACCCTCTTTCCCAAATGGATTCAGAAACACTCTGATTTTTCAGAATATTTTGCCTGTGTACACAATTATCTAGCAATGAATTAAAGACTGAAGTATTTGGTACAAAGTAGCAACAGGTTTTAAATTACTACCTATGTGTGCATTTTTTGCAACAGATGAAACCCATGAAAATTATAACTTGTCCAGCTAGAGGAGAAATTTACTGTGATTTGAGCCAGTACAAGAGGCACCATCAACTTCACCAAATTAATGAGATTTTATTCATATTCATACTAGGACTTTGTTGATAATATTATACTGTACCTGTCCAGATACAAAATTGGAGGAAATTCTAATTTGTTGTGTATCTTCTCTGGTCTCCCCAAAGCCTGATTAAACTCAAATCTTGATAGCTCAAAAGTTAAGACAGGAGGAAGCTCAGTGAACCAGTGCTGAACAAAAGAAAAACAGAAAACCCCACAATGAATGCCTTCCAATAGCAGAACTTTAGTAATAACGTTACGATACTTGAAGACTGACAGCCACGGGAGAAATTGGTGTTAGCGAGTAGATCAGCATAAGATTTCCAAAGTTCCCATCTTTTGCCTTCACAGTAAACACCGACCATTTGTCACCCATGCTGCATCAGAGCTGTTCAACTCATCTGCATTAACGCAAACAGGAAGGCTCCTTCCCTTCACATTTGTCTCACTCGTACTAAAAGCAGCCTACACTTGAACCTACCTGCCTTGCCAAATCTCCTGTTCCTCAACTCTCAAAGGCCACTGAAAAGAGGTTTTCTGCTGTATCAAGTGCTGTTCCAGTCAGCTCCCTCAGACCCAAGTTTTTGACTGGTATCACTCAAAGAGTCTAAGAATCTGCTCTGAAACAGGATCAGCTAGTATCTTCTCCCTGCTAACAACCTCTCCTGAAGTTTCTGCCCACATCTCCAATCACTGCTAATCCAGCCATGTTATCATCACCGTATCCCAATTTTTTTTAAGTATTCAATAGAGGTCTATCCTTAGTCCTCATTTCTTTCCTTATGTACTTCATTTCTCAACTAAATGACAAATTCAGATTCAACTTCCACATTAGCATTCCTTTTTTGTCCCCACTCTGTAACATAAAAACCACAGACTATCCATTTAATGTGGTTTTGAAGTCTAACCATCAACTCAAGCTTCCCCAATGCCGCAGACACCGTTGCCACACATTTCTGACATCAGTGCCAATGGCCCAGACATGGCATTTAATTCAGGGCTCGCTTCAACCTCTCCTATCCAGCCTAATATCTTGAATAGGTGTTTCATACAATACCTCCAAGACAGCCTTTTCTTCCTGCGCTCACAGCTAAAACATGTGTCTACATTCTTATCAGTGCTATGTTTCCTCCTTTCTCCCTTTGCCTGGCTTTAGCGCCCACAGCCTTGGCACACTAGCAGATTTTCAGTATTTTCCTAGCTTGTAGCCATCAGCATCGCTCCTCTCATTTGTTTACATGTAAAATGAGCTGCCCTCCTTTTTCTTGACTTATATCAGCCTCCACTAAGCACTTTTTCAGTTTTACAGGAGATAATCATGACTTCTCTCTTGCAGCAACTTCACACAGCAGTAAATTTTAATGCTAGAGTCAGCAAAGCCACACAACAACACTTCTGTCTGAAAACCTTTTGTTGCAAGGCCTCCAAACCACTTGAAGATCACTAAGCTGCTGATGTGCTCAAGTTCATCAACCATGACACTGAGAAACAGTAGATCGTTTTCCCCACACTTGTAATTCCAAGTATGTGCATCGACATCCATCTTCTCTTGAACTGGGATTTAAGGCCCTTGGGACAGGGAATGTTTCTTTTTTCTGTTCGTACGTCAGTTTGCTTGCTGATACCCTACTCTATGGCTGAGTCTTTTCAGGCATCATGATGATAATAACAACAATGAACAGCAAGCTAAATATCCCATCAGGGACAGTGACGGTAACAAGAATCAGAATGTTACTTTCAGGATAGAATGGATCTTTCAGCACACGTGAGTACCACATTAATACTATTCTCTTTAAGCTTTGATATCTACCAGCACGTGATTGACACTACGTGCCTTTGTTCAGAAGAGACAGACTTCATTAGAACTACAAGAAATTCAGCTTCCTTCAGTACTTCCAAACCTTCCAATGCACCATTAACATCTTTGAGACATTGCATTTATACATAACTACTAACAGCAGCAACCACTATTAATTAATTACTTCAGGAAAATGCAACCAATTTACTTGGCCCTAGTAATAATGCAATAATCTTTTTCTACACTAGGACTTTGCACTTTACCTTTCTTGTTTTGCCACCGTTGTCAGTCTGTCACATGACCATTTCCCTTCCATTTCCACACACTAAGATGCCATGCTGATTAAAACCTTGACAGTTTCACAGAATTCAAAGCATAACATTCTAAACCTGTACATAACATTCCTCACATTACAGGTTTCAAAAACCAAACAACCACAACTCAAAACCAAACCAAACCAAAAAAGCCTAAGTCTGACATTTCTTCTCAAGCGTTTAGGACTGAACTGACATTTTATGCATGAACACACGCAGGTTTTAACTGTAACACAACCTTCAGCCCATAAGATGAACAATCATGCCCTTGTAGTAGGTACATACAAGATTTCATCTTGCATAAAGAAATTAGACTTTGGGTTGTACCAAGGTATTTATGAGATTATTCTTCTACCAGTTATATCTCAGGAAACATGACCATTATAAGAAGACATCTCTACAAGTGTTGGAGTTAAAAAAAAAAAATAAATAAAACATTCTGTGAAAGAAGAACATATCCAGTAAGATGTGTAAATACATTTGCAAATGGTTTCTAACATCAGATTTGGTTGATCAATAGTTGGTCAACAATAGCTGTCCAGAAAAAGGGACTCCAAAAGGGAGCTATCATTTTTTTGTTGATAACACAAAATTGGAAATAAAACTTCATACCGGATGATTATTTCAGTGTGGGTCACTAAGCTTAGTAACAACCCCGTCTGTATGTTGATATGATTAAAGGAAGCAAAATTTCATTACTGCAAATGATTGACATCAAGGAAGAAACTATATTTGAACTTTTAACTTAAGGAGAAAAAATTTAATAGAAACGCATGGTTGGAAAGGATTTACAAGATCATCTAGTCCAACTGTCCTCCTGTCACAATACTATCCTCTAAGCTACTAAGTCATGTCTTGTAGCACCACGTCCAGATGCTTCTTGAACACCAACAGGGACGGTGACTCCACCACCTGCCTGGTCAGGCCAATTCCAGTGCCTGACCAATTTTTGGGAGAAAAAGGTTTTCCTGACATCTCATCTAAATCACCCCTGGCGCAACTTGTGGCCATTCCCTTGAGTGGGAATTCATTAGGATGAAAGATAAATCTTCCTAAGATTTCATATCTTTAAAATAACTGCAGTGAAGCATGAACAACTAACTGTATAAAGAGAAAGTAGCTCAACCTCCACAGGCAACAGGGTTCCCATATTTCCACATCAATAATCCACAGGTTATTTAAAAGTGCCTGACAGAGAAAAATGCTGGGTGTACACATACATGCCAGCAATAAGAGAGGACATTTCAGAGTATATGGCTCTAGTTTTACAACCACCGTTGTTTCGGCTACCTCTTTTTCCTAACCTGTGACTTCTGAACAAGAAACCTCGTTCATCACTTCATCCTGACACCCACCACACGCCGCACATGGAACACACCACTGCTTAGTGGGGCTCCATCTGAATCCCTCCATCCATGCTTCCAGCATGCTCTGACACTGGGCAGCCTCCTGCTCTAGCAAGGGCTCTCCTGAGCAGCAGCCCACAGATTAAGTCGTGTCTATCCACCACCATGATCGAAGAGAAGAATTGCCCACTGTGGAGGGCAAAGAGGAAGATGCTGGAAAACATCAGTAAAAGGGGGAAAAGGGAAAAAGGCAAGGGTGCTGAGGAGTTACAAGGCAGAGGCACAGAGGGACAACAACAACGCTCTGAAGTGAGTCAAACACACAGCTCACAGTTGCTGTTTACAGTATGGCACAGGGCAGCAAGTCAGTCGGAGCTACCGCAGGACATTGCGCCCAGATCAAATAGCAACAGGTGGGAACCAGCTCGTGCCAAATCACTGTAAGCACTTAATTGTGCCAGCTTTTAATAAGCGTGAACACCAGATCTTATGAAAAATACTAAACAGTGATACTCTGGGTACTCCAAAAGAGATACACACTCCCTAAATTAACAATCCAATTACGCCAGACATCAGAACGTGTGCAGCAGCAGGTCATGTGAAAAACAACCATGAATCCCAATGAAAAATAAAGAGCACTACAACAACACCCTGACAAAAGCCCGCAGGAGCACTTAACTCACCTCCTGACCAGACTTTGCAGAGTTTTCTGAATGGAGAGATTCGATTTCCCCTTCAATCATTGCAGCTTCTAGGCACTCATGCAGATCTTTAAAGCCATTAACCTGGAGTGGATACTGGCCAAACATTTCTGTGTTTTCAAATTTTTTACCTTCACATAAGAAATTAAACAGTTAAGAAACAAACATTAACTTTTTAAAAAACCCAATAATCCTAGGACACCTGATCAACAACATTACCCACATTTTCTTATTGATCAATTCAATTATATGTATGAAAACCAGTTACTCAAAAAAGTCATTTGAACGTAATATTGAAAATTACTGTATTTATCTCTCCAGCACGATTTTTATACTGTCTTTGTGTCTATTGCTAATAAGTAAAACTAAAAATTACTTGGCACCAGAGATGTATGGGACGTTTTACACATATAAATCAAAATTCTCCTCCTGCAAATAGCAGCCCAGTAATACAGCCCTACATTGTAACAGCAAAGTCAGTGGAATTGCTGGTATGAAACAGCCCTTTGTACAAGTACATTTTGTAAAATAAACCACAAAAGAGAACATTCATGATTTCTGTCCTGAAAACAAGAGCATAATTTGGTAACAGTGTATAAAGATGTAAGCTCAAACATGAGCAGAAATAAGGGTGACAAGTGATTCCAATCTACAATTTATTTAACCCTTAATGCAGTAAACAAGTCTTTTTATACCCATCAATTTCTATTCATTGGTTTGGGTTTTACAGATCTCCTTGGTTAAGATGAGAATATAAATGAAAGTAGACTAACAAAAAGGAGCTAGTAGCAAAGAATCTGCAGAAACATCTTGAAATCTGACAAAAAGATCATTAGATACACTGTTCCAGGATAAGGAATAACCTAGGAGCCACTTTAAAGATTATAGCTGCTCCACTGAAATCTCAGGAATCATTCACTCAGGGATCAAGGACAAAATCATCAACATTAAAAATACTTTCACAACTGCTGGCCTCCTGAAAATACACAATGCTTAAATTCTACAGATCAAAACAGTCTTTCTGGGCCACTGCAGCTCACTACATTTACCTTCAGTCTCGTATTCTCAGGACAAACCTTTTGTCCCACACTGAATGAGTGTTCTCCAAGTGTATGTCTGTAGAAGTAGCTAAAATGCTGCAACTATACTTAGACAAGCACAGAACAAACACGAGCACAGAAATCCAAGTAAATTCAGGTGCATACCTTCAAGTACACCTACTGCTAGAAATCGTCCATAAAACAACTCCACCATTGGGTTCTTTGGTTTCTCTCCATCCCTGAAAACAGAAAGCGTGTCAGTGCAAAAATCAAACACAAAGCTACAGACTTCTATAAAACTATGAGCAGAATATTCTTAATTCATTATGGAAATGCTATTACCCATTTTACTCAGTTGCTGGTCATTAAGTTTTGTACTTTCCTCTAGTGACAACAGCAATGATTCACATATTTGCAATAAATATACTGTGAAAATTAAGTGTTAGAAGTGCTTCATTCTAGGAAAATTTATGTAAATAAGATTAAACTCATGAGTGGTTAAATTGTACAAAACCCTAGTAAAAACTATTTCCTGCAACATTCTAGAAACAATTATGTATACAAAAGACATTATACAGGTGTTCACTTAAACACAGAATCACTGAATTGTAGGAGTTGGAAGAGACCTTCAGAGATCACCCAGTCCAACTACCCTGCCAAGAGCATGTTGGACAGGAACGCACTGAGGCAGGGTTTTGATACCTCCAGAGAAGGAGACTCTACAACCTCTCTGGGCAGTCTGTTCCAGTGCTCTGGCACCCTCAAAGTAAAGAATTTTTCCCTCATGTTGAGATGGAACTTCCTGTGTTCCACCTTTTGTCTGTTACCCCTTGCCCTGTCACTGGGCACGACCCCATCCTCTTGACACCTGCCCTTTATTCATAAGCATTGAGATCCCCTCAGTCTTCTCTTCTTTCTCAGCCTTTCTTCATAAGAGAGGTGCCCCATTCGCTTGATCATCTTAGTAGCTCTCTGCTGGACTCATTCCAGTAGTTGCCAGTTCCTCTACAACTACAAGTCCCAGAACTATCCCTCTACAACTATGGGTCCCAGTACTCTACTCTGCCCTGGTGAGGCCACATCTGAAGGGAAAGGATGACCTCTCTCAACCTGCTGGCCATGCTTTTTTTTAATGCACCCCAAACAATGAGCATTTTATTCTGAGAAGTATATTGAACATTTTGATGAGAAAAAGCAAACCAAACAAGTACAAATTCACTTCTATGGTTGAAAAGGATCCAACCACGTCGGATACAGAGCTAGGAAAAAAAAAAAATCTTACCTCTCTTCTTCAGCTTTAATTTGGAAGGCATCTTCTAGCCAATCTAGTAATTTGTGTGTAAATTCACTAACATCTTGCTGTTGAAAAACATGAAATGATCAGTATATGTTCACATATGTAACAACACAATGAAGCGTCACCTTACAAGGTCAGTACAGCAGTATTCCCCACACAGAAGAGCTCTAAAACCACACTATTTCTACAACTCTGCCATGATTGGTTTTTTATAGGTGGCTCTTAGAGCACACTAAGGCTCTGGTGTTCTTCAGCCATTCCACTGTCCTGTGATCCTTATTACTTGGACTCAGCTTTCATGCCATTCTAGTCCAAAGGCATCTTATGAATCCCATTGTTCAAACCCTTTGGTATCTAACGAGTGGTGACTAATATTACTTTCATCAAGCACTAAATTCAGCATGCTGTTGTAATTAAACACCTTAGCCACATAACTTCATGTGGGAAAAATAAAGCATCTGAAGAAACAAAGTATTTCTTAGAAGAGAAAAATATATTCACTATGATTTAGGCAAGAATCCTGAAACATGATTATTAGGACGCTCCAAACTATCCAAAGTATCTACACAGACAAATAGCATAGTAGGACTGTACCAGCTCTGGATGTACTGTTAGATCAGAGGAATAAAGCTCTTTCAAAAAACACAGACTGAGAAGCTAAACTAAAGCCTAAAAGCAAGAATGCAGAACTATTACTTAGTTTCCAAAGTAACAGGAATAAAGTGCACTGTATAAAAGACATGCTGTCCGAAATTATTTTTATTATTTTAATTTTTTTAATAAAAGTGGATAGAGATCACACAATACTAGATAAACCTTATTTTCTGTGAATACTTTGAATTTTTGTTTTCCTTTTTAAGTATTTCCTATTGCTAGATGAACATATGAAAACATGCATAAGCTTGAATAGAAGTTACCTGTTGG
>VZTM01027641.1:7993-24005 GCA_013400555.1 Jacana jacana | reverse complement strand
GGTTTTTTTTTGGTGGTTGTTTTTTTTTTTCTTGAGAGTATTGAATCAACAGATGTGCAAGTGTGCTAAAATATATGATATAGTTTTGCTTGTGAGACATTATCCTAGTTATTTTTTACCTAAATAATTTTTACATATAATTTTATTGATGTTTCAGATAAACAGTGAAACAGTAGAATAAAACCAGCTATCACAGTTTTTTCCACATACATACATATTAATGATTAACTTCTGAATTAAATTTATTAACTAAAAGGAAATTAATGACATAACCTTCTAAATAAAAAACTTAAGCTGAGTTACCTCAAGATATAATATTGAATGAATGATAAGGAGGAAAAGATGCTAAGGTGAGTTTAAAGTTGCAGCTGTATGATACAATGAAAGGAAATGTACTTTTCATCCCCATTTAATTGTGCGACAGAACACTTATTTTTGACAATATGATTCCTTTTGTTTTATTAAACAGCAAGAGTTCAGTTTTCAGTTTAAAGTGTAATTTACATTATTTTCTTCAAAAAAGTATGTATAGTTGTTATTATACCTACAGTACATTTTTTTTCTTATATGCTGACATACAATGAACTTTTTCTGAGAAAGATTATTTGAAATATATTATTCCACAGCACAGCATCTCTGTGGTGTGACTTCAATCATATCGCTGTGGTATGGTAAGACTTTGGTGTAACTTTCACAGTGTTGCTTCTGAAAAAATACTTAATTCAAAGAATCCAATGTCTTGCTACCTCTTTCATAACTGAAAATTAAGAAAAAAGACTGCCCATAACCTAAGATCAGTTTAAGACATGTTATAGTCCTATAAACTTCTAAACAGAGTATATGAGTGCTGCCTCTGATTTTTTTTAAAATTTAATTTTATTTTTAGATGTGTGCATTCACTGCAACCATGTGTTAATGAAAATTAAAAATTCCATATGAACAATGTGCAAAAGGCTAAGCTATACTCCCTCCCATCCAGGAAAAGGAGCACTACTTATGAATTTTGGTTTAAAGGAAAATGGAACTATATGGCCCATAGCTTCATATTAATATACAGATAAACAGAAGCACAGAGAATGTATAGAGAATTAGACATATTTACATCTTGCTACTTAAAGCATGTAATACTAAGATTTGTATTTGAAAATGGGATTATTACTAACACACAAACTTGAAATAGAGACAGCATAGATGTTGAGACATATGAAAGATATATAAGAAAATACATCAGCCTTCTTACAGTCTGTTCTTACATCTTGCATTATCAAAAGAAATAGCACTGAGAATTCCAGCAGAGTTTTGGAGTATCCACAGAACTCATCAAATAATCAACGCCTTATTTCAAATATAGAGAATCATGGAACTATTGACGATCTTGCCATAAAAAACAGTGTTCAGGTTGGTTTTATACTCTGTATAGTGTTAAAGGATATGTTTATTCCTGTATCCTTTGCTACAGAACACTGTGATTTTTTAGAAGCATGCTATGGGGAATGATAAATATGTTTGTAAGGAATCTTTTGTATATGGTTTAACACTGAAACTCTAGTGAGGCACAGAAGTAGCAGCTCTGATAGAAGTTTAGTGGGTTAGGCCTTATTCAAAGATTTGATATAATCACATCTTCATCTAAGAGAGCTGACTGTAATAGTATTAGTATTGCTGTATATATTAGTATCCATATGAATCCACATCAATTTTTCAAATATGTAAATTATACAAATAAAAAGAAAAGGTACAGGGTACAGTCCCTATCATACAAAGATTGATAGTCTAAGACCCAGTCAGCAAAGACCTTATTTTTTTCACCTTGAAGAAGCTGGTAGGGTAACCGTATGATTTCTATTTTTTCTTTGTTTTTTTTTGTTCGTTTGTTTGTTTTTAATCACTGCACTCAGAGACCACACTGGTGGATTCAGCTGTATTCATATGATAAATGTTTTGAAGCCATTTATTTTAAGACAAAGTATGAAAGCTGGGATACCTTGGCAGTATCTTCCATTGTACACCAGGATAACAACTAAACTAGTACAACCAAGGCAGCAGTCATGCAAACTTACAAAATCTCAATTAGATGAAAAATAATTCATTAGTTAAGCCTTGTTTTGAGAAACAAATTTAAAAACATTCCATTTTCATATACACCAATATCAGAACAGATCTGAAATAAAGCCCTGAAGTGTCTTCATGCAGTACAAAATAACAAAAAAGACCGCATGAATTGAACTGTAACACCAAGCTTATGATCCAAGTCTTGCTAAAAATATTGTACAGTTGCCTTTATACTACTAGTAACACTTGAGACAGTCCAGCTGTTGACCCTACCAGTCCAGCTTTTGGACTTAACAATCACTTTATCTTCTTTAATTTAAAAAAAAAAATCTAAATATGGAAGTCAAAAGTCTGTCATCACCACGATGAGTTAATTTACACCTCGATCCAATGTCCCTTATGGAAAACAATTTAAAGTACGTCTTTAAAGGCAAAAAATCTAATCCTCAAGTTGGAATGGAGTACTCATCAGAATCTAAAATCTTATTTTCTGAAAAATTCAGAAAAATGAACAAAACTAAGATACGCACAGTCTTGATAGTAGCTTAACCATTAGGCTGTTTGGGCTGGATAGGAACTGAACATCTCAATCACATCTGCAAGGTTTTCTAACATGTGGAAGAGCAGCAATGAAATAATCTTAGAACAACCTACCCCAAACTAGATAACAGCTTAGATTTCCCATTTCTCAAGTTATTGAATTCTAGAAGCTTGTGTTCTTTGTCTTTGTAGCATACCTTCCCCAAAACTTCAGATTTATTGATATTGATATAAGTTGATATTTTCTTAATCTTAAAAATTATTCTTGCATGTAAAAGCAAGAAAACATCTTTATAAGATTCAAGATATTCCAACAAGGCCAATGGAAAAAAGTTTGCTCTCAGGCAGAAGCATCAATGGCTTTCCTTACCCAACCACTGCAGACAGACTGATTTTTCAGAAAACAGACTACTGCGTATGTGTGAGTATCATGGCCTTTCAGATCTTATCAACAATATTCTTCATGTAAGTTGACCCATCTTATGCATCACTGGCCACAGGGATGCAGAACTGCCAAAAGCATTCCCTACCACTTAGTTACCTGGAAACATAACTTCTTATGAAAAAGCAGCTTCTTCAGTCATGGTATGTGGCTTCTGTATCTCCTGTGATGAGATGTAAATGTCTAAGACAATTCAGAACTGCAGATACCTTTACACCTAATCATAAAACCACATGAGTGTGAATATGGAGTAACTGACTTACACTTAATCAGTTCTAGACCATTAGACCTGGTAAAAGGTATTTCCACTCAACTGTACAGAAGCTGGTTACGGTAATTTCTGTTTGAAGGTCAGCAATCATCAGTGTTGACCTTCAACAGTATATAAAAGTTGATGAATTTATCAGAACAAGCAATGATAACAAAACGATACTGAAACCCAGATCATATTTAATCAATCTGAAGACAAAAGAAACTTAGTATTTTGGTAACTTTGATTAGACTGGGTGAAACCTCTCCCTGTTCTCCTGCTTTGTAGCCTCTTAGCCATGCTCTAACACTTCTGCAGTTATTTAATACTAAGTGAGAAGCATCAGGGCTCTAAGGGCATCCTGTCCTTTCCAAGATTTGGTTTCCTGGGCCCAGGGCCAATTTAGGGACAGTGTAGAACAGTGCCCTGCTCCCCTTTTAGAAAGAACCTTAAGTAGAGCTCTTCCAGACAGCTCTGCTGGAATCCAAAAGCAAAGGTTGCTCTTTCTTGACTTGGGAGCTTTTAAGCTGAGGCTCTCCCATCAACCTTGCCTCAGCTCCAGTTTCAGCTGCATCAGAGTCACTATAGACTTGCTTGATGATATGGACTGTCAGCTGACACTACATGACACCACCAGACCTACTCTGCTTTGATTCCTCAGGTGCTGTGGGACTGGGTAAGGTCTCTGACTCTCCTGGCCCTGGTCCCATGCTCAGCTCTGGGCTGCCCTTCCCTTAGGGAATGGGGACCCCGCTGCCATATTGGAGTAGAGGTCAAGATACTGATTTTGACACTGATACCAATATCATGGCAGTACAATGTAAAAGGAATTCTGGGTTCCACAACATATCTATACAAGATTGGCAGTAAAAGCAGTGTCCACAGGCTAATCACCTGCTCAGTTACAAAGACCTCTTGCAAACACTACAACAACAGAGAAATATTTTCTAGACAGCTGTCAGAAGAAAATCTACAACCTTGCCCAGGCAGAGTATACAACAGTGTATTAAATACAGGACACCATTTGGTTCTAAAGAAATGAAATCTCCTAACATGGTTGCCACTCATACGTATTACACATTTGGCAATATGAAGATAAGTCTCCTTAACATCTCTTTAAGATGCAGGGCTTGAAGTAAGTAACCAAACAATATCAACTATCTGAAAGAAGCACAGAAAAAAAGATGCAAAAAGAAAAATGAAAGGAAAATTGAATGAATCAGTGAGTGAGAAACAATGCGTAACACAAGCTGAGAGATACACAATACAGCCCAATATAATCATTCTAAATATCCCAATTAGAAACTGGATAAACCAGCAATTGTCTTGGTATCTAAGGGTTCCTGCTAAATGACTGATTGATATTTCTGACTGTAGACAGAATAAAAAATAACAATGAAGATTATTTATTTTATTTTGCAATTATGTTCTCTGACCACAAAGTTTAAGAATGTCTTAAAATTGTTTTTTAGCATTTCCACATAGTCAACTATAATTTAACAGAGACCAGCAACAGTAAATAGTCTTTTTACTGTTAAGTTATAAACAATAGCACTTTTCTTCTAGTGTTTCTGTATTAAGAAGGGCGGATGTAGGGTACAACACTGTCTTTTAAGAAACCACCTTTATGATCATCAAGTATTAAATAAAATTCTGGTAAAATCATTTTAAAAAATACCATGCAAACAAACAAAAAAAAAGGATTTTAATTTCTGATAGAGAAATAACTGGTTTTCTTAGATCAATTACTATTTTTCTTCCTCACAATTTTTCTGAAATGGAGAAAGACGGAGAGGTCGATATCCCTAATTTGAAAAAAGCAAAGTATACGGGAAGTGACAAGGTCAGACAAGAGGTGTTCAGCTCTATAAATCAATATTTATGCCATTTGAGGATTTTTTCAGCAATCTCTTGACAAAATCACTTTAATAACAAAATAACAGCTGTTATTTCTGTTATCTCCTTTGCCATAAGACTTAATTTTTATGCTATTCATAAGCCTTGGGGTGTTGTGGTTTCTTAAATAAGCATCCAGTGAAGAAATATATCCTCTGAAAAGCACAGATTTAAAAATGGTAGTATAAAGAAAAGACAACTTCTGTATCTAAGATTAACCAGAATTATATGGACTCAGCAACTCCAGCACAAATTCAAATGTGGTTTTATTCAGACTGCTTCCAATTAGATTATTTTTTCCACATACTGGGATAAGTAAGCCAAAGTAAAAAAATAAAAAATAATTTTAAAAAATGTCATAATAATGTTATGAGGCTTTACATGGAGACATGTCTTCTACACAAGCCTGGCTAAAAAGGTTAGAAAGTGAGAGGACGGTTCAGGGAGAACTGAGACCATGGTACCTTCAATGAACATGGTAACCCAAGATAACTGTCCTGAAAGCAATGAGGTATGCATAGCACAGCAAGACAAAGCACAAGATGTTCCAAGCATCTACTGCTTGCTGTTTAAAGAACTGAAATTTCCAAAGTTTATAAGAAATATCACAAAATACCATTCAAATCCATGAGTATGCAATTTGAAGAGGGACACTGCTGAAGAACACTCACTTTCTCTATTTTTCCAAGACTAAAGTGTGCCCAAAACCAAAAGCTGAATTAGCCTCTCCTTGCTTTTTAATTTTATTTTTGTGAAAAGGAATTTGTCAACATGTAAATTTAAAAGTCTTCTACTTCAAAGAAGTCACAAGTTAATCAGAACTCATTTCAAATATTCAGCAAATATGAGAAGTACCTTGACAAGTGAGACAAGCTTACAGATATTCGACATAGGGTCAAAGTTTCAAACTAACTGAAAAGATTAATCACTGAATCTGTCAGATATGACAGGTTAAAGGAATGAAACTTGAACTGAACATCAACACATTTTTTATGCATACATCCCCCTTTACCAACTGACAACCTAATCATGAGACCAAGAAAAAATAAATAAAAAAAATAATCTTGCAGTCTTGTAAAGTTACAAGCAAGGCAAGTTACAGCAGGGGCAAAGAAATTACTTGTACAAGTTATAAAACTATTATTAATCCTTTTCCTAACAAATCAACAGCAAGAAAACTTATGTTCTTTTGACCATTACACAATCAATATGAAAAATGAAGGAAATGAGACATACTTGATTTTTGTCTATATTCGCATATATATACATCTATATACATCTATATACATATATTCACATGCTGCTTCAGCATAGAAATAATCCTTTGTCTCCATGTTATGAAGGGGCTATATTACAAGTTCTGTCTTTGAGACATTGTCATGAAAGAAGCAGACAAAACAATAGTTAAAAGCCTCTGAGACCAGATACCAGTCATTAAAGGCCTCAGAAGGCCTAGCAAACAGCTAACATGAAAACGATTTTTAAAATGCTTTAGGGTGGGATTAAAAAAAAACCACCTAAACGGACCTAGTATGTATAAACAGGAAAAATAACATTCTTAATTACAAATAAAATGACAGATCGACAAACAATATATTGAAGAAGAATAAAAATATTTTTGTGCATGAGAACTTAGGTCTTACCAATCTATTTCAGTTTGCCAAATGAGTCAATAAATTGACTCTGCTGGGTCAGAGGTCTAGGCAGGCCTTCAAACGACATTTAAAACAAAGGCCTTTCACAATGATTCTTATAGAAACTTAGCTGACTTGGAAAAAGAAAAGGCCCTCACATGCCAGCATACCTAGTTATTAAATTAAGAAGAAAAAAAAGAAGGGACAAAACAGGAATAAATTACCAGTTTCCATGCTGTGGGAAGATCATATGAGCAGACACTCAAAGGGAACCATGCTTAGTTTTTGCCACAGGAAAGAAAACCACATCAGAATTATTTAGGAAGCTAGGGAAATACTTTTTACTGTTTACTATTATCAATATTATCACTTAAAATGAGGTCTTGCAGTTCTAAAAGGTACAATTATTTAAAAATACCCACTTTTTATTTTTATAAGATGTTATGCAACAGCAGTAAAAAAGTAAACAGAAGATTAAGAATTATTAGGAAAAATGTATTAAGCGTAAGAGAAAATAAAATTGTTGCAGTCATGTATTAACATCTTCAATAGTGTATTTGTATCCATAAAAATTAGACTTACATGGTGACACTGCAAAATTATAAAGACCTTATGACTACAGCAGAGCAACCATCACAGAATCACAGAATATCAGGGAATGGAAGGGACCTTGAAAGATCATCTAGTCCAATCCCCCTGCTGCAGCAGGAACACCTAGAACAGGTCACATAGGAACGCATCCAGGAGGGTTTTGAATATCTCCAGAGAAGGAGACTCCACAACCTCTCTGGGCAGCCCCTTCCAGTGTTCCGTCACCCTCACCGTGAAGAAGATTTTTCTCATATTTAAGTGGAACCTCCTATGTTCCAGTTTGCACCCATTGCCGCTTGTCCTATCATTGGATGTCACTGAGAAGAGCCTGGCTCCATCCTCCTGACACTCACCCTTTACATATTTATAAACATTAATAAGGTCACCCCTCAGTCTCTTCTTCTCCAAGCCCCCTCAGTCTTTCCTCATATGGGAGATATTCCACTCCCTTAACCATCTTTGTAGCCCTAGTTTCTGATGTAAAACATCATGAAATATCCCATTTTGTAATTAGGAAGAAGAAATACCCCTTTTACATCTTTTGTCTAAGGAAAAGGAGAGGGTAGATCTTGTCCCTCTATTTTAAAAAGTACAATGAAAATATAACTCATTGAAGTTGCTATCATTAAAAATTAATTTTTTTTTGCCTGTAAAATGTGAGGAACACACCCATGTCTGATATTGCTGTGGGATGACCTTGGCTGGATTCCAGATGCCCACCCAGCTGCTCTCCCTCCCTCTCCTGTACATCATAAGGGTGGTAAATAAAATGGCTCATGGCTTGAGATAAATTAACCTCACAAGAAAAATAGACTCGACTTAAGGAATATTAAATTTATTGCCAATTAAAAATAGAGTAAGATGGTGAGAAACAAAGATGAAAACAAAAACATTTTCCTTCCCTCTCACCCTTTTTTCCAGGCTCATGTTCATTCTTTTACTTTACTCCTCTACCTCCTCCCTCTGTGCACAGACAGGGAATGGTGGGTTACGGGTCAGTCCATAAAAACTCCTCTCTGCTTCTCCTTCCTCTTCACACTGTTCCCCTGCTCCAGTGGTGGGGTCCCTCCCATGGTATACTCCCCCATGAACTGCTATAGTGTGTTTCCTTCCCACAAGCCACAGCTCTTCAAGAATTCACCCAGAAAGCATCCTTTCCATGGGGCAAGTCTTCCAGGAACAGACTGCTCCAGTGTGGATCCCCACCATGGGCTGGAGCTCCTGCCAGGACCCTGATTCTGATGTGCTCTCCACACTCTGCACCTTCCTTCAGGGCATATCCATTTGCTCTGGTGAGGGGTCATCAATGGGTTGCAGAGGGACAACCTGCTTCACCATCCTCTCATCCTCTTCTGCATGGACTGCAGAAGAAGGTCTGCTCCAGTGCCTGTAGCACATGAACCCCTCCTTCTTCCCTGACCTCGGTGTCTGCAGGGCTGTTTTTCTCAATTTTTTTCTTCAATCCTCCCTATCACACACTGCTGCTCAGCGTTTTTGCTGTAACTTAAATGTGTTTTCACCAACAGCATTGATGTGCTTGGCTTTGGCCAGCAGTGGGTTCCTTTTGGAGCCCATTGAAAATGATTGTGTCTGGTATGAGGCAGGTCCTGATCTCTTCTCACAGAGGCTACTCCTGCAGCAACCCTGCTACCAATACCTTTCATTGTAAACCCAATATGAACGATTTTTCAAAAAATATAGTGCTTCCTACTTTTGAAAAATCAAATCTAACACGTTCATGATTTAAAAGCCATCTTGCTAGGTATTGTTAAGCTAAACTGGTTTCATCTTAAAAATGTTATCAATCATTCCATCTTTAAAATCTATGGATTTTTTTTCCCTAACAACATTATAAACATATCATAATAAATATGGGAATTAAATTAAAAAAAAAAAATAGTTTGTTCATCCACGAGCTCTGCAGTTCAGCAGTCTTTACCTAGATTCTGCACAAGGCCAGTATAAAATATATTCAATTAATCAAATATTTAATAACCAGGTATTTACCATAAAAATTAGAAATACTACAAATACCCCAATTGTTATTCCCAACATTATTTTATAGGTTTGTTTCAAGGTCATATGCACGAATGAAATAGAAATTTATGTTTATTATGTAAGATATTTTATAAAAGTAAGCTATATTTGTGAATTGCAATTTGCTGAACACAGAAATATACAAAAATCATGTCGTTACATTTAAAAGCAGACATCAAGTACAGAACCTCTCTCTCAATCATTCCCAAGGTAAATTAAGTACTGTAACTATAACCTGGATTTGGTCCTAGTTACTCAGACTGCCAATATTCAGCAGTAAATACATATAAATGAACATTAAATCCTTTCTTCTTTAGGCAAATAAGAACATTACTGTTTATCACTGGCCAAATCGTAGCAGCAAATGGCTACATTAACTGATTGGTTGGGGTTTTGGGTTTGTTTTGTTTTCTCTTACACAGCTTTCAAAGTCTCAATGAAAGTGAGAGCTCTGGATTACTACATAGAAAACCATAAAATAAAGGAAATCTCCACAACTATCCGAATAACTAATCACATAATTTTTAGCAGTACAATAAGGTTTAAAAGTGACTATGTCTTTAGAGGAATAAAATATAAGACATACAGCTCTGTCTTCAGTTCTCTTTTCCCTAAGAAAAGAGTCAATATTCAGCAAGACAGAGAAGTGATTTCTCACAGCTTTTTTTTGCTTAGACCTTCATCAGACTCTCATCAGAACTCTGTAGCTACCAAAGTTTACTTAATCTCTTCTGTTCCTCCCAGTCTTCATTTTTGCTCCCTAGTCTTATCAGATTTTCCATTTCTCCCTGTTCCTGTTAAAAATGAAACTATGTTTCTTTCAGTTTCTGTACCCCACAGAAATTCAAAGTCACTGATTCCTAATTGTCCGTGTCTAAGATACAGACCGGGCCGCTCTGCCTTGCAAAATCCTTGTTTTATGGACACATTTTGACATTATGAAATGATAATTATTTTGGGGAATGCTCCCCAGGTAACCACACTAAGATATGCACGCACCTTATTTTTAATCAGAAGCTTAACTTTGTGCATTTTGATGGTCACAACCCGATTTAGTTAGCATTGCTTTATTTTTAAGCTCCAGAATTCCCTGAATTTCTTTTACCTGCAATTCCAGTCTTCTGTTCTCTTCTTCCAAACTCTGCTTTTCTGCTTCAAGTGTCTCTCTCCTTCCCCATTCAGAGACATCCTCAAACTGCACTTTTTCCTTCAGGGAAAGGTTGGGGTGGGAAGAAGATAGGCAAAAGAGAGAAAAATAAAGAGGAATAATATGATTAAAACCCCCTGTTCTTTACTAGGTGAGGCTAATGACCTCACCTCAGAGCAAAGCAAGCATTTTAGAAATCAGTCCAAGATATGTTTTCCCTGTTTGATAAAGTTAAGTACTTCAATTTTAAAGGAACCCAAAAGGATAAATTTCTCATTAATTGTGCCTTTACAAAAGTAAAGAATAGGTAATGGTTTAATATACAATAATATAATAACCAGTAACCTAATATTATTTCTTTCCCTGCTATTTATAGAACAATGGTATTAAAAATTAATATATTTTTTTAAAATACTATTGAGTTTGATTTTGGTCTGACAGTTCAAAGTTCACTTTTTATTCCCCAAAGGATGAAAAATCATCACTTTAAAATGTATAGTCTGATTATTCCTTGAACTGAAGAAGTTCTAAAGTGCCTTCAGTACAAGAAACCACTATCCTAATCACCTGAGGAAGGATTTTTAGGTTTTCACACTACTCTCTTTCTGCTCACATTAATAATATTAAGGGAAAAATTACCTTTTATGCCCAATACTGTAAACTTAATATAAGATAATCAAGTTTTCTGAATTTATTTATCTAATCATATATAGGAGACATTAAATACATCAACAAATTGCTGACCAGGTGTATTTGTAGGTAACATCTTTGCTAATTATTTTGAGATTTAATTAAAATTATTTTATGCTATATTTTCTGAATTTTATATTCTATATTAGTAGATAATGTAATCAAATCCTTACAATCCTTAAACAACACAAATTCAATGGAAAAATATTTGTTGCTTAAAATAATTTTCTAATGACATATATGGATCCAATTTTACCTCTCAATTGTTACTCAATCATATTTTCAAAACAATTTAAGCAACTCTTAACACTTTAAGCAGTAATCATACTGCATGCACCCAGTGTGAGAAATATTTCCTATGCAAGTTCAGCTACTCATTCCATGAATTACCTTCACTCTCTTAATTTAATTAGGAACTAAAACATATTAATAGCTTAGGGGTTGCTTATGATAGAAGCAACAGTTTGTTCACTACAAAGGATGCAGAAAACCTATGAATGTACAGTATTAGTACACCCTTTAGTGAATTAAATCCATTAAAAAAAAGGTTTTGTTAATCATACTGTTTTGGTTTGTTTAAGTGAGTTAGAAATTAAAATGCTATATTCTCTTGCTGTTCATCTTGCTTCAAAGATGAAATGTAGATATTCATAGCAGTAATGTCCCNCTCGCTCCAGCACCTCGATATCTCTCTTGTGCTGAATCTTCACAACTGTTTTTCTAATTGAAATTTTCCTAACAGATGTACTTTTACATTAGAGATTACGGTAAATTCATACAAAACATATAAACTTAAGCACTTTGGAAAGTTGCTTCTCTATAATTCATGTCATTCTACTGAAACGAAAAGGGAGGCTAAAGCATTAAAAAAAAAAAAATCAGGTCTAGAATCAAGTTAAGAAGAACAAGCAACAGCAAGTATTTAATGATCTTTTCAATGTAATTTTGTGTGAAAAATCTTGCATGGCTATAGTCTCTCAGAGCACACTCAAGACTACTCAGGCCTCTGAGATGTTTTAAGAAAGGCCTGTTTATAACTCATGGCTTTAGCTTCTGGAAACGATTTAAAGCAACGAGTAAAGGCAATGGTAGGTGTTAACTCAGAGTTTTGAGAACATGTTAATCTCATTAAAACAAAGCAAAATAAAAGACACACCCCCACTCCCTCAGAAAAAAAAAAAGAAAAAAAAAGTCATCATGGATCTCTTTCTCTCTATTAATAAGATTTGGAACATTGTTGTTTTTCAACTGAAAAAAACTTGCCAACATTATTTTCCAATTATGACCTCCCTGCCTTTAAGGAAAGAAACATTTACACTATTTACACTTAACAAACAAACAAACAAAGTAGTTACATATGCTGATACTCTCTGTAGGCTGTTTCATAACTGTACAACTAGAGTGGCTCTGTCGGGGACCTATTCCCCATCACTAAGCTTGAATGAACTCTCGGATCCTTCTACTCAATGCTACACAGTTTCAAAAGGCTGAAAATCACCTCATCCATTTTGCAACTTGTGCAGATCTGGTTTCCTTCCACTACACAGCTGGAAAAAACAAGTGTTGTGACACCTGATACAATGAGGAAAGCAGCTAGAGGAACTTTTCTCAGTAAGGAAGTTGAGCCCGATGTTATTGAAAATGCAACACAAGGCAAACGTTCAAAAATGGTCAGCTATCTTGAATTGACCTAATGAAATTTGGGGGTGTATCTATCTGTAGATAAAATACATACATGTAGGTATATGTGTATATGTAAATACATGTTCCTGTTGTGTTTTAAAGGGAAGATAGCATTTCAATTTTTTTTTTCCATCCGTCATGACAAGAAAAAAAAACTCATTAAATTCATCTATTGTTTCCTTAAAGTCTACCACATTTCATTTCCACACAAAAATCTGTTACAGGAACAATAATACTTATTTTTCATATTAAAATTTATCACTGAAACTTCAATTAGAAAGTGCAAGCTGACTGAGTAGCAACGATATCTTCCTCACATCTACAGTGAAAATTTCTTTTTTTTTTTTATTTTCACGTAATGTACATTGTCATATTTATACAGAGAATAAGTGCTCTGGAGTGGGTGGAACTACAGACAATAAAGGAATTGAAAGCCTAAGAAATAATTTGCAGTGTGAAAAAAAACCTCAGGATGCTCCATTTTCCTTTCAAACATGCATATTTTTTTTTCTCTCCAGAAAATTTCTCCACAAATTTGCACTGATTTTTGCTGTTCAATAGGAAGGACCAGAATAATGGTGCAAACACTGAGTGAGGTCAAAGTACTGTCAGTGAAGTGGATAATTGCTAAGGTGAATAATGGAAATGAAGTACAGTGTACCGACCTTTTGAAACTGGGTAATTATGTCTTAGAGCTAACCTATACTGTTTTATGACTAACATGGAAGAGAGAGCCCTGACAAATACAGACACAGAAAAAGGAAATCCTCCTGGTACAGTTCATTAGTGGGAAAATCTTAATGTTCCAGTTCAGTTTAAGGCAACATAACAGTGGTTGAAGCTCAAAAGGATTTTTGATTTTTCCATTTTATTTGTTTTGAGATTTCTACCGCTAGAAGTCTGTAAAAGCTGGGCAACAACTGCAAAAGCTCCTGGGTCTGAAAGGAAACCCATCAGCTTGCCTGCTTCCGAGCCCTGCACTGCTGTGCACAGGTGTGATGTTTGCTGGCAAGCAAAACTATTACTCAGCATGTGTCACAGTAGGCACTTTTGCAATGATTATTTACAGTGTATATGACTGTTTCTAGAATTCTTTTCCTTTTTCATCTAAAAGAAGTAATCAAATACTACCAGATTCCTTAGCTCTCCTTCCCCAGGAAAGGGAAGACAAATCTTGGATACCATTTTATTTGACAAGTACTTCAATATTCAATATTGTAAAAAATAAATATACTCTGCTTTTTTTCTTATTGTGAGCAAGTCTGCCAAGAACACCATTTAGTCCATCAGAAACTATACTGAAAGCATGATAAATATTATTGTGCCTGACAATATCTTGGGACGCCAAGCCCTGCAACAAATTGGAACTTTTTAATGAATGTTTATGTGCCTAACAATGGATGTATCTAAGCACCAGCATGTAAGTAATCAAATATTTCTTCTTTCTGGTACTACTCAAATGTTTAAGTCTGCTGCAAACTGATATCTTTGCACTATGCTGACATTAAAACAAAAGTTGCTGATTTACTGCACACGAATAAACACTTGTATGTATGAGTAATTTATCTCAAGTGAATTTATGCAGGAATATATCTCCATAGATAAATAAATAAATAAAAAATTAAAGGCTGAAAATTTACATGAATTATGAGTAATATATGCAGAAAGTCATAAAGTTCAAGAAAAGGAAAATGCTGAGAGTGAAGTGGGGGAAATTACCGTGGATCTCACAGCTCTTTCTTTCTATGTTGATTTTGGCACTGCTTTCATCAGTTTCTTTGAAATTCAAGATAATAAGGACTATGTATTATATTAAGCTAAATAAATTTTAACAAGTTCACAGAAAAATAAGGAACAGTGTCCTTAAATAATCCTTAATGGAGCTTTAACAGTCGACATTAACACACATATCAGGACATGGTAGTCCTGATATTTCAGATGTTTGCTGCATTCATGTCCCAAATGTAGCCTCTGCATGAATTATAATGCATCTGATGGACACCCACTTAAATCAGTGAATTCACATGAAGAATTGTTTAACATCAACCACCTGTTTTTCAGGAGAATCTAGTATGCATTCAAGAAAAGTATTTCTACCACTATCAGAGAGAATTATCCATAATGCCTGCCCAAAATTCTACTTTCACCAGTTACTGGAAAATAATTAAAAGACTTCAAAGTAATTACTTCTACTTATCTAAACTGTTGAGATTAGTAAAGAGAATATCACCACATCATGCACTCATTTTTATTTAATTATGAAGTGGTTTTGTATTTTATCTTATTTAAACAAAAGATGCTTAAATTTTTCAGATAGAAAAAATATGGAAAATGACTTTAAAAATACTGAAAGTATCTTGCTGTACACTAGCCTTCTTTGGTGCAATCACAATTCATAAAATGAGTTAGACTAGAGGAATATCCAAACTCTCTGTGTCTATCAAGTTGTACAGTGCTGCTTGCTTATTTCATACTGTCACAGATGAAAGGAACCTTAACACAAATAGATCCACTGAAAAGCATCTATAATTTCTTCAAGATACAGCAGCTCCATAAAGCTGTGGTCCTTAATTCTACAGCCATACTTATAAGAGTCTAAAAGATAGTATCCTAAAATACATTACTTCTTCTTAGAAAATAATAAACTAACAAACAAATCAATAAATACATTCTGCCACAAAGAGTCAGGGTCATTATTTTTCTGATTGTGTCTCTTCAGGCTTTCTCTAATAGCTGGTAATCAGTATAGCCTAGCAATAGATTCATTTTTATTGCCAGGAAATATATTAAAACTGAGTGGTATCAACAGAAGGAATTTTTTGAATACAACAATAATATATATATATATATATATTGAAATAAATAAGCTTTATGAAGTGCTCTTGCCAGTTCATTAGTGCACTTGATCAGAAGCTACTAACAATTTATACAAAATACCTGTACCCGAAATTAATATAAAAATCTGCTTTCCAGAAGACAAAGTAGTATTAAAAGGAAATATGAATCATAAAGTCAAACAAAGCTAAACAAAGACCATCAAACAACAATTA